>CM020505.1:1588128-1735628 GCA_009823395.1 Thamnaconus septentrionalis | reverse complement strand
TGTATAGAATCAAAAGTGCATATTCTTGTTCCTTTTTTTTATTTCTTGCCTATGTACACATAACGCTAAACATAAATAATTGCATTATAAAAACAACTCAAGTATATTTACATTTTTTAATATATTTTATATAATATATAAATTCTTATATTAAATCTATGTAGATTACAACAGAGATACAGGGTCCGGACACCTCAGAGTTGTTGTTGGTGTGCTGCTATCTGTGGTTGTTGAGAAGAACCTCCAGCCAACACGGGCAGGAGGTGATGAACTGTCTGGAGTAGCAGGGACCCCAGCCTTTCGCGAAGCTGATGCGAACACTGTGGGGGTCCCAAGGTCCCTCTTGGCTCTCGGGCTTGACCCCGTGCTTGGCCATCCAGCTGGAGCGCTCATAGTCAAAGACCTTGAGGGAGAAGCCGGGCATCACCCTCTTCACGCTCAGGCCTCGAGCGCTGGGTGGGTCCAGCGTGGGCGAGTGGATGAACACTGGATGCTGGCTGCGATTGTACACCCACACACCATCCGGCTCCTGGCTCAGCACGATGCCGAAGCCAATTTTGCTGCGGATTTGCTGCACACTGCTGCTGCTGCCGCCGCCGCCACTCCCTCTGCCGCTGTGGCCGTAATGTCCGTTGAGACCGGACGAGCTGTGGCTGCCCGGGTCTTCGCGGCGGCTGTGGTAGGCGTTGGCCTGGAGCTGGCCGAGGCAGAGGCCCGTGCCCTGAGGTAGGTCGTAGAAGATGTTGAGCCATGGCTCGTAGGCCGGGTAGAGGCGACCCACGCGTGTGCGCTGCTCCCAGTAGGCGACGCTGCACCAGTGAGAGCGGTGACCGCTGGAGGCCGAGGAGCCAAGGGAGGTATCAGTGTCTGCCGAGGGGGAAGGAAAGGGAAAGAGTTGAGTCGGGGGACAATTTGTGCTTTTCATGGCGAGTCGTACAGACAAAAAGCTCTTATCCCTTATCCATCAACAAGCTGGGGGGTATTAGACTAAGAATAAGAACACTTTATTAATCCCACACTGGTGAAATGTGCCTAATTAGAGCATCATGTGATGTGCAGAAGCGAAAAAAAGGACAACATTGAAAAATGAATAAACATTTCTATAAAACCAGGGGTGGGGAAACTTTTTGACTGGTGGGCCACAGTGGCTTGTAAAATTTGACAGAGGGGCCGGAGCAACAGCAGATGGATGGAGTTTTTGTGGTGACCCGCCTCATAGGAGGAAAAATATGTCATGGGATATGTAGAAAACATGTGTTTTAATGTTCTGTGAAAATGAACTAATATGTGTCTTTGAAGCCTGATTGTATTTAGCTCTTTACTGAAATGACTCTAATGACAGTTTTTCTTTGCTGCATAATTGAGTATGTCTTGCTCATATACTTGATGTCCTAGTATCTATCTGCAGCGTAGACAGTTGAAATGATAAAAAAAAAAAAATTGCATGAGAAGGTGAGTCGTAACTTTTGACTGGTAGTGCATATTTACAAAAATATAGAAAATAAACACACACACACACACACACACACAAACACACAGCTTTTATTTCCTATTAAGAAGGTGAAATGCGTCCACGTTACAGCCCTGGCTAACCTCTGAAAATGTCGCCACCTGAGGAACCATAAAACGAAAGAGTCGGTGGCATGTCAGCGGTTGGCAGCCAACGCCTGGCTGCCACCGCTCGTTTGCGAAAAGTTTTTTGAAAAGGTGGCTAAAACCGCGACAGCACGCCGCCCACTTCCTCCTCTGACAAGCCTCATCATCTCTCGCCTGCAACACTCAGACACTTCAGGCCCCGAGTTAAAGAGGAGGTGGAGAGCAGCGGGGAGACAGGGTGAGGGCGGGGGTGGGGCGGGGGTTGCTAGTGGGGGTGAAAAGCATTCAGCTCTCTGTCAACCTAGCGCAAGCCCGTGAACCCTTGACCCCCCCGGCCCTCATGCTATCAGCTCACATTAACTCCCACACAGAGTGATGCCATTATTTTGCTCCAGAGGCTCTATTGACACAGAGGATTTAAAGGCCCATGTGCCTGTGGCCCCATTCCTTTCATACTCTGGCAAGAGCCCCCCCCCCGCACCCCCCTTCTTCCTGGTCCTGGTCCTCCTCCTCCCATTAACAAGCTGCTTCCCTGCACAGGACCAGACGCAGAATTAGGCTCTAGGTGCACTCGTGTTTGCACAGCGGCCATTTTCGTTTTAGGCTGACGGGACGGAGGAGGTGGTGGCAGTTATGCTGCACAGCACAGACGTGTGTGTTTGTGCGGAAATGCAAACGCGCGCACACACACACACACACACACAAGATGATGAGATAGGGCCTCACGCAAGCACACGCACACACACCAATTAGGTCTTCTGATCCAAACAATCTCTCTCTCTCTCTCTCTCTCTCTCTCTCTCTCTCACACACACACACACACACACTAACAAACACAAAATTGCACTTCTCATCTGAGGCCCACGTGTGTCATTAGTGAATTCCAGGCTGCCAACTCCTGCAGTCTGGAGTTTTTACAGCTCTTCAATAAGAGAGGAGGCTGCTCAACTAGCAGGATCTCTCTCTCTCTCTCTCTCTCTCTCTCTCTCTCTCTCTCACTGCTTCACACACACACATACACACACACACGCAGAGTCAAAAGACTCATATGCAGACACTTTTACAAGGCATGCTCTTCCCTGTAATAAGGCAACACAAACATGTCTGGGGAAACACATGGGGACTTTATGAAGCCTCGATCGAATTAATCCCCAAGACATAAAACCAACTGGGACTTTTTCAGGGGTTTTCTTTTTTGGACATACAGTTCACTTTGATTCCTTTTGCATAATGAAAGACGCAGCAATGGTCTTCGTCCTAAACTCGGCCTTTTAGCTTTTCTTCTGATGAACGTGGCACTCAAAGCACTTTGCAATCAAATCAACCTAAAATCAAGACATTGATGCTCTTCAGTCTAAATGTGCCACATCATTAAATAAAATCAAACTTTCCATGATTTATTTGTATCACGATCTGACCCTGTACTGTCTGTGCTACACGCATTGTGGTTCTGGCTGCTTTCTTCAAAATATCCCTATTGCAATTTGTTGAATGCCAGTGAAATTCATGTCATCTCTTAGATTTAGATTAGTTTTCAAAATGTGCACGCTTGTACTTCCTCCATGTTTGTTCACTCATCATTTTCTTGAATCAGTCAATTCTTTAGTGTTTAGGTTGACCTCTAGCAGCGGTGGTGTTGTGGGGGGGGGAGCACATTCTTTCTTGGAGGAGCATTTACAACACTGTCTGTGGGAAATTGATGATGCTTGTGAGGAGAAAAACATTCCATCATGATTTTCACTAGTGTTTGACGGCGTGAGTGGTACAGCATGTCATGTTTAATGTTTCTAGCAGAGTCCTTAGTGTCATCATGCTCAGCCTGGCTATCGTCCAACTAAAGGTATGAGCTTGTGTAACGAGCGGAGGGAGAGGAGAGAGAGAGAGAGAGAGAGAGAGAGAGAGAGAGAGAGAGAGAGAGGCAGGGAGGGAGACGGAGCTGCAGCAGAGGCGGGGCAAAACCACTTCTTCAATGGAATTTTTAAAGACGGGTTCAAATTGGAGGTTATCGGTGTGTTTATGTTATGCGGAGGAAGTCGAAGGGCTGCGTGTCAGTGTGTGACTTTATAAATGCGCATGCCTGCCTGCGTGTGAGAGGGCTGGCAGCAATTACAGCGTCCTGCAAGCATTTAAGTCAGCCACCATTTAGAGGCTCTGTTTACCAATTAGATAAGTAGCCTTTGTTATTTTATTTCAGTGACACTGTTCCTTAGTGCCAATCTCAGCCAACCCCACAGTCCCAATGAGGCTGCTGGGGCGTGGAATTGAATAATGGAATATGAATGGGGTAATACTGGAAGTGCAATATTAAACAAATAAACTCCATCAAACCACTTTATGGATTTGTTGATAAGAAGCTGGAAGCATCTATGAAAGTTGTGAGTTTCACATACATACATACATACATACATACATACATACATACATACATACATTCCCAGCTGTAATGCAGGTTTGATTCAACATTAAACAACAGAATTCAGCCTGTTGATGACTTTAATCAGGAGAAAGGCTACTATGATGTTAGCGCTGATCTGTTGATGCTGTTTCATAATTCTATCATTTTAAAACTTATTTGTTTGACAGAACCAAAACAGAGGAACAGGGAGGTAAATTTGGGGCTCTTTTTCATAATGGGTAGTTGTAAGCCAGATTCTGCACCGGCCAGCAGGAGTGATTCTCTGGAGTCTCATCTTACAGGCCCCTTTCATGCTGTCTGGAGGGCACAATTCATCTCTGATCGGCACAAAAGTTACAAAGAAAGAATGGACTGCCTAATTGCTGTCCCACATCTTTAGCAGAGGCCAGAGAGTTGAAGTCCTTCAGGGTCGCGCTATGATGCTGTGTGGACTTAATATGGATACGCCCTGAGTGAGGGAGTAGTGGCTAGGTGTCACTCACTACAACCGTTGTGGATTAAAGCAGATCTTCTCTTATCAACCTCAATGTGAAGCTACTCCAACCCAACACTGACTGCAGCACAAACGTCTTCCTCTCTCCTCATTCTGTTTGAACGGCTGGGATTCCCTCAGGCGCCCTTTTACCTGCTTGTAAAAGAAAGTTGAGGGAAAGAGGAATCGGAAGAGTGAAAAGGAGAGACGCACTGGGTAAATAAGGAAGTGGGGGGGGGGGAAACCGAGGCAGAGCGGACGGGAGAAAACCAAAGCCAGCGTCCGTGGAAAAAATGAAAGGAGAGAAAGAGACTGTGAGAAAGGGATGGAGGGAGGGAGGGAGAGCCCTGTCTTTCATCCAGTGCCAAGGATTAGATTTCCCCCCCAGTTATTAGACTCTTTCACTGCGCTGAAAGAAGTGGTTGGTTTGGGAATGGGGGGGGGGGGGCTCCACGACAACTCGTCCACTGAGGTCGACTGTCTGCGACTTCCAGGCTGCACTTCTGGCTCCGCTGTCTCAAAACTTCTGACCAAGCCCAGGCCGTGTGGACGAAAGGAGGCCAAAAACACCGCCCCCCCACGCCCCACCCCCAACCCCCACTCCCCACCCCCACACACACCTCCTCTTCCCGGCCACCGGTGGTCCCAGCCCTGTGTTGTTCGAGACAACTATCATTACAGGGCAACTTCAATGCAGCAGGGCCACATTTAAGCTGGCGTCTCCACTATCTCTGCCATCAGAGGGCTGCCTTATCGCCAGACATGGGCCTTGCAGCTGAACTTGGTGGCGCAGCGCACGCACACACGTGCACGCACACACACTCACGCGCAAGCCACCCCCCTCCTGCTCCAGCCCGACTGAAACAAGGCCCTTGTGATGCTCCTCCTGCCGCTAACAGCAACCTATTCCATACTTTTTGTGTGATAACACACAAGCACTCGCTCCTATCTGCTATGACTATAACTATTTTTAAAAGATTTGAGAATACAGGGAGGCCAAGCTGTCTGTCTGTGTGACTGCCTGTCTGTCCTGGTAAAATCCCAGGCACAGAAAAGTGTTTTGTCGGAGGCAGTTTGGACATCTCCCCATATGGGAAGTGAGAAAGTGGCCAACTTCCTGCCTTTCTATTCCGCAGTGCCAGTAAACGTAGATCGAGGATTTTTTTTTTTTTGAACAGGTCTTTGCGCGAGCCTCGTTGCAACCTGTGAATACCTGAGCACTGCTCAACCAAAGCTCTGAACTGAACTGAAGAGGATCCCCAGCCAGATTTTCACATCACTGGGGGAAGTAGTTTTAGTTTTAGTAGACTTCCAGCTGCAACTGAACCAGCTCAGCAAGAAAAAGGTGTCACTGAGGGGGAAATTATACCTCCACTGTACTTGAAGGTGTCACAGTATTGACAGCGTGAGGTATTTATTACCCTGTGTGCACAATGCGTCGTTGTGGCAGCAGTGATAAAAAGGGATGGCTCTTCGGCGGCCTTCATTTCTGCTACTCTCCCTGATGCAATTACGTTCATTCACAGTTTGACTGCGACTAAGTGCACTGAAAACCCGCTGCACGGTCCATGCTTGCACTGGAGACGTCTCCATGAGACAAATGGATGCCAGAAGCGATTCGTTTTTCTGCTTAAATGTAGCAGTTTAGTTGCTGACCTGTTTATTCAGTTGCGATACTTAGTGGTCACACATTTCAAGAAGAGGAAAAGCGCAAATACCTGAGCAAAGTAGCTGTGAGCTCCACATCAATGACCTGGCTTCCATAATGTGGAACTGCACATTAGAAAACAGAGTTGGAACAGCCCAACTTCAGGAAAGGAAATGCTGTAATTTCCATGCTATTTTTTTCCTCTTACTTGAGATTCTTTATGACTAATGCAATCAGTCAATCAATAAATGTATGAACTGTTTTTGTCATGCGTACGTTTTAGGTAGCGCTAAATCACATCCAAAAGTGTCTCAAAGCGTTTTGCACAATCATGAGAAAACCAACAGAAACCTCCAGCAAGCAAAGTGTGACAGTTGATCTGCTCCAACCACTGGAAGGAAACTCACTTAATTCACATTGCTATTATTTTTTTTTACATTTTTTGGGGGGGCAAACCTGGAAATGTTTGCTCTACACTGCGGTGGAGGCCGTGCTAAGTGTGGAGGATAGTTGACTATTGTTTGATTGCGAGCTGAATGAGGAGACGGAGTGAGGCAGCGAGCAGCAGTCGACCAGCCTCTCCTCCCAACACATTCCTGGACCGCCTCTCTTCCTCAACACTTCCTATCCCTGTGCAGCCAGTCACACAGGTCAAATTGGACAAGTCTGTCTTTGACTATCATGTGGTTTGGCTGCAGCCTTCACTCTTCACGACATCATTTAAACATGTTGCTGTTGGAATGCATCCAATTGTTCCGCCATTAACCTTGATTTGAGGGAAATGATCTAAATGCAAACATGCAGACTGAACACACAGTGCAAAGTCAGGGTGATACCAGTCAGCACCAGGCTGACCCAATCTTTTATTTTTTGGGAGGGGGGAATTATCAGAATGCTCTTTCATCGAAACACTAAGTTTAAAATCAAGTCAAGGGTGCACGAGCACATTCCTCTACATGGAAAACAACCAGAGTTAGACTACCCTCATTTTAAATGTTTATTACTATATTCAGGCCTGGTTAAAAGCCAGAAATAAGTATAAAAATCAAGAAAAAAAAAAAAACTAAAGCATTTAAAAGCACAATATAAACAAGAGCAAAGATATAAACAGTTAAATACAGAGGGGAAATTAGCTCTGCTAAATACTGAATTCTAAATTTGCGTGTGATAATGAGGTTGTCTGTAATATTTCACCTACGGTAACTGAAATATTGCTAATATTGCTTTAATATTCAGCTGACAGTGTCATATATACAAGGGCACTTCAAAGGCACGCCTCATGATTCGTTTTCAACGTGTTGGTTCACGCTCAGCGTCATCATTATTATCAATTCATGATCTAGGTTCGAACCTGAGGGGAACTGCTGAGTCTGATGATCTTTGGGTTTGTATCCCCTCTAGAAACAATTTTCACATGACACAGTCATTAGAAGAGTTGTTAAGAAGAGATGCTGATTATTTAACAAAGTATATTCTTAGACAAGAAAAGGTGCGTGTACACTCCAATTCTAAGACAAGTTAACCAGTACTTTAAACAAACTTTATAATCATGTCTACCCAGTGTAATATATGGCATGGTAGAGAGTTTGGTTATATGTTGTTGTGATGACAGTCATTGACAGCTAACAGATGTGGAAGACTGCAAAATTGAAAAATAAACTACTTGTGCTGTTTGCAAGATTATTTTCAGCAATAAAAAAAAAAAAAAAAAAAAAACAAATAGCTATAGAAAAATCACAAGTTTGTCACTTTTCCAAACATGGACTAAGACAATGGGGTTGTTTTTTTTTTTGTTTTGTTTTTTTGTTTTTTTACTTCATGCTGCCTTAAAAATCAAAAATTACAATGGCTTGGATTTAAAACGTGCTTTTCATGCAGCCCAAAACGGCTTGCAGAAGCCATCATTGACCCACACCAGTCTTTGTGTCAGTGGTGGTAAACTACAAACGTGGCCGCAGCCGCCCAGAGGCAGCGCTCTCAGGTCATCAGTTAGCAGCAAATCCAGTGCTGCACCAAAACCCATCAGGGTTGTGCAGCAGTAGGGGTCTCAGCCACTGTGTGATGCTGTGTTGAGTAGTGCTGTCCTCCCAACCAAACTGTTTCAATTTCAACAGGTCTCACTGACACAAAGCTGCATCACACTGCAGTCCTTCCTGAGGGACAATGTTTAACTAACTTACAATCTGCTCCAGTGCAGTACAGGACCAAGAACCATTTTAGTCAAACTTAATTTTTTGTCATTTAGATTTTTTTCACTGACATCACTCACTGACAGGGTTTACATGAAAGCAAACTACTGCTACAGAGCAGGATAACTACTGTGGTTTGCACCTTTTCATTTGTTGTGTCGCATGTCTCAAGCACAACCACAGATATTTTACACTGTAAGGGAGTGAGGTCCAATACAGCCTATGAACTTTGGCAAAAAAAAAGACCTGTGGAATCTATGAGTTACCAGGACTGTGTGTGTACGTTTTATTTTTACATTTCCTAATAAACAGTAAAGCCTAAAACACTCAGCTATTGCAGGCAAATGCTCACATACACAGAGAGAGAGAGAGAGAGAGAGAGAGAGAGAGAGAGAGAGAGAGAGAGGAAAGAGAGAGAGAGAGAGAGAGAGAGAGAGAGAGAGAGAGAGGGAGTGAGAGAGAGAGAGAGAGAGAGAGAGAGAGAGAGAGAGAGAGAGAGAGAGAGAGAGAGAAGAGAGAGAGAGAGAGAGAGAGAGAGAGAGAGAGAGAGAGAGAGAGAGAGAGAGAATGAGAGAGAGAGAGAGAGAGAGAGAGAGAGAGAGAGAGAGAGAGAGTCGCCCTTACGACAACATGAACTCTGGAAATGCCAATCCCCCCTTAAAAATTAACTTCAGAATTGTGATCAGAACTCGCTGCACTGGGGACAGTTTCCAGCCTTTCATAGCCACAGTCTGTTGACATCTGCAAAGAATCTTTAAGTTCAGCAGCATGGCAGGATTCCATTAAAAGCCAAATTGCAAGTTGGCAAAAATTCTGAGGGAACAACGGAAAGCCACAGCCAGTCCTGTAATTTAAACCTTATTTTAAATTGTGATGGTCTGACAACATGGGCTGAAGGAGCGCAGAGAAACAGACAGAGATAGAGAGAAACTTTAGAGTGAAACTTGGACTGTGACTGCAAATGTGTGCGCAACAAAAATTAGACACAAAATGGGCTGTGGTCGAATTAACTGGGTGTTCCAGCAAAGGGGAAGGAGGAATGTTGTTGGACTTGGAGTGGTGGTGCTGTATCAGACAATGACTACATCTGCTAATCTGAGTTTATTCAATGAATTTTGATCAAAGTGTCTTTCATAGTTAAAGTTAAAATAAAAAAGTAAACACAAATTTGTTGAAAATGACACATCTATCTGGGCACATCGCAGGCTACAAATAGAAACTAGCCTCGTGGCTAATTCAGGGACATACAGTGATGTTTATCAACATGCTCTGTCATGGATAAATGAAGTGTATCCACTCAGTTTTAAATGACTCCATCTGTACATCAACACTATTTAATTAATAACTCAATTTAGTGCATGTGATGACAAATTAATAGTTAGAGGTGCGGCTAATTTATTTCTTGTAAACAATGTAACAGATGAGTCACAACTTTGATGGAATAGTGTCTTATATGCAAATTACTTACGATGAAGTAACTTTGATTTCACAGTAACCCATGTTATCATCTGTTTGTTCATCATTGTTACTGAACTTTATGTTTGGGTTTTGCGCAATTCTAGGAATAATGGAAATGCAGCTACTGATTAGAATTCCCTTATAAAAGCCAATATACAACACACTGTTTATTCAAAAACAGCTTGATGTAGGCTAGCTACACAAGATGACAGATGCCCGTTGCATTGCGCTAACCTCATGGCATCCTGCCTAAAAAAAACTCTCGCAAAAAAAACAACAAAAAAGAAATGAGTGAAGTGACATGAAAGAGTTCAGAGCGCGCTCCGTCTTTATTCACGCACCCGGCCGGTCGCATGGCGGACAAAGAGAGCCATGATGGAAAATATTTGAAGGAAATGGCAAATGGTTAATGGGCCAGTACTTGATGTTGAATTCCATAGTCTAATGTGTCTCAGTCAGGCATAAGAGCAAGTGTTGTCCACGTGCCAGCAAACAGGCTGAAGGTTCAGGTCACTGAGAGGACCCGTCCAGGCTTCCAAGGATAGACTCCGGGCTGAACACAGACCCCTGTGTGTGTTTACTCTCTGCCTTGTGTTCACCTTCCAGGACTTTCACCACGGCTTGAAACAAATTCTGCTTTTGAACGATGTGTTTGTTTGTTTGTTTGTTTAGTTTGGTTTTTTTTTTTTGCCTCGGTCAAATCTTTTTTTTCTTGACACCTGCAAATCCTCAGCAGATAATTTGCCAAAAAAACAACAACCTGGCCTGAAACGGTCAACCAACCCGGACCGGCCTGGAAAGCATCAGGGATTTTCTGAATTAAAACCATCTCCCGGGCTCCAAGAATGTCGGCCCTGCTCTGTGTCTCTTAAGTATTAACGGCGATATGTTCAAACATGTATCACATGTCACTCTCCAGAGGAGTAAGAACCCCTCTGCACCCCACCCCCCACAACCACCACCTATTTCGCTCGGAGACCCTACTCCCCCCTCGCCCTTCCAATTTCCCAACATTCCTGGGCCATGCCCCATCAGTCAAAGGGCCGATTCATGGGGTTAATGCTGCAGTGAGTGCAGACAGGGCTTTGAGACAGGATGTTTGGCTGATACCTTGCTCTGCTAAAGCAAACAAGTCACCAAAATATGATTACTGAGGGCAGGAGGAACAGATTTCTTGTCTTACTTCAGTGCGTCCAGGCCACACTGACGTCCACTACGCACCAACGTGCCGTACTTGTTTCCACATGTTTGCAGGCAGAGTCCGGTGACAACGAGGACGAGCGCGCGCACACACACACAGAAATCTTCTGACGTTTGCCACACAACATCAGTACATCAGCACTGATGGCAAGTAGGAAAAGTTGGCAAAGGCAACCGCAAACTCTTTGGCATTGTCTCCCGGTGCCTTGAAATAAAAAGCAGAGGTTTGCCTGAGCGCCTGGGAGTGGTTTGAGAAATATACAATTGTGAAAAGATTAAAACAAGACCTGAGCCCACAGCTCCAGCAGTAACGCCAAGAGGCTCCACTGACTTTATGTCTCTCATCCACACACACTTTGAATCTTTTATGCGCCAATTTGTGCCACTTTTATGTATGACTAAAAAGTCTTAAATAAAAACATTTGAAAAAGCAACGACATGAACTTTTTAGAAGAGAAGGCAATGTTGGAACGCTTGCTCATAAATATGAACTGTAAACGAAGAGAGATTTAGAACATTAAAAGTATCAATAAGGTGAGCGGATGTGTGTTAGTTTGTGGTACTTAAAGGAAAAACCTGCAAATCGCAATCGTATTTTGTCGAAATTTTAGAAATATCGCTTTTATTTTGCAAAAAACTGTCATGGAAACGCAGCTATTAGTAGCGGAAACTTGTCAGGTTTAGAAGCAAAGACTTGTGTTAGTACAAATCCAGGTCTTTGGTAGGTGTTTCTGTTCATTCTCAAATCGTGTTTTGTTTTGCTTTTATAATCATACATTAGATTCAATTTTTTTTAATTTTTACGTTGATGAACTGTTCAGACTGCTCCATCAGAGGTGGCAGTAGCAATCCTCGATGCTGTGGAGGCACTTCCTGTCTCTAAGCCAATCACAGTTGGCAGATGAGGATCCCTATGAGGTGGGTGTTCTTCAGCGGTCATGAACAGTCCTAAAGTCACTGCCGCCTCTCGCAGTGGTAGCTCAAGATCAACTCAGTGGGATGCATCAAAAACCGGGAGCATACAAGTTCTGTGTAAATTACAGAACCTGTGAAACTGTGAAAACAGAAGTGATAAAGAGAGAGGTAGTCAACAACGTGTGTCTTATATTCAGCTTCATAACAGCGAGCATCACTGTGAGTTCCCATATACAACAGCAGTGTTTTTTGTCCCAACAGCACCTCTCTCTAAGTGCTCGAGATGATCTTATCACCGACGCAGACGCAAATTCCTCTGTTTTTGCCTCGCTGTCACACACACGCACACGCGCGCGCGCACACACACATACGCACACAGGCATCCACACAAAACAAAGATATAGATGACTAAACCTCCAGCACAGTTTCCTTTTTTCAAGAAGGCATGGCTGTGGTTAAGAGTGCCTTAACTGATCGAATGATAAAAAAAAGGCAAGGGCAAAGGTATGTATGGGCCACACCCTTCTGCGGCCCTTTCCCCCCTCAAACTAAAAACATAGCTGCTTTAAAAGGCTTTCACAACAGACGCTAAAATGCCACAGTGTGTGTGTTCACGTCTTTGTTCTACATTAAAAATCATAGTCGGATGCTTTAGACGGCATGTTGCAAAAAATATTTACTTAAGTCGTAATCGAGGTCAAGGCTTCTTTCGGCACTGCCTCCATACGCACCCACCATTCATCTTCTTTTTTTCCGCCGTCTTCACACACTCAGCGTGGCTAATAGGAAGAGTCTCCCCGGTGAAAAATCACAACAAAAGCTGCACGCAGCTTTCTTGGCTATCACTCTTGAATCTTTTTCCACACACGCTCCTTGACTGAGCTCCAACTCTCCACTCCAGCATTCTAGTGTTGGGGGCAGGGGGATCAGAGACCACACACACACACACACACACACACACACACACACACAGGCACATGCATGGGCCACAAACGCCTACAAATACACAAGGGACTAACCCAAACACCTAAATGCACCTCATCTTGTGAGGACTTCACTTTCTGGCGTCGCTCATGCTGGACGTGGATCTAAAACAAAGCCCAGCAGACGACTGAATTGTAAAGTTCCAGAACTATGTTGACCATTTGCCATCAACTGCCTCTGAATACTCGCGTAAAACTAACTTAAATCAGTGAGTCAACTTTAAAACTGCATTTGATCAACTTAGATTTAGGGAAACAAAACCGTTTCTACAAAAACACTTATTTGGGCAGTTTGGGAAATGCTCAGCCCAAACACTGTCATTCAAGTAAGGAAAACAATTCAGCCCTGATTTTTTTTTTTTTTTTTTTTTTTGTTATAAAAAAGAAAAAGTTGTAAAATACAATCACAACGGCCCCGAGACAGAAACTGAAAACTTGAACAAAAAGTCACACACAGACCTAAAAGCAAGCGTCTGTTTTGGAGTTGCTGAGTTTTCTCGACCAGTCACTGGTGCCGTGACTGAACTAAACAGACTTCTCAGGGCGCCCATTCACATTTCAACACTGTCCACCAGTGAGGCTGGGTGGGTTTGATGGAGTGGGTTTGTGGGTTTCTTCTAACGCTGCAAGGACCTCTCTACCCGACCCCGGCACGTAAACAAATAAAGCTCCAGTTTCATCATCTAGAGGGGGCTGTTTCCTGTCCAAAAGCAGCCCCTCGGCTCCCCACATATACACTCACGCACACAAAACTCTACACCTCCGCCTCGTCACAGGGCCCCCGCCGCCCACCCCCAAAATGCCAGCCTCTTTCCACTGCTCGATTGCCGGGAGGAATGGAGGGATTTGAGGGAAGAAAGAGGGCGAGAGGGGGGATGGGTGGCTGTTGGAGGGGATTGGGAGTACGCGCGGGGATCTTATTGCAGTTTCATCCCACTGAAATATTTTGCAGCAGAGAACAGCGTACAGGGAGGGAAACAGACGGGGGGGGGGCCTACGCGGCTGTGGCAACTCCGTGGCGAGACCCCCGCCGAGACCCTCCATGCTTCTCTTGACAATAAACGCCTTTATGCTGCGATTTTGGCAGGTCACCACCACCTTTTCAAAGTAGGAATAAGCGCAGCAGAGGGACACCAGCAGATGTAATTGACCCACTCGTGTACATTCACATAGCTGGAAGGGCACCCACACACACACACACACACTTACAAGCACACACATACACACACACACAGTGCAATGTTTTTGTTGCGTGACCTCACGGATTTGCAGATATTCTGAGGCTTTTAGCCAGAGACCCTTCAGCACAACACCCCCCCGGTTGCATTGCTTGTGCAGGAGCGACTGAGGTTTCTCACCTGTGTATTCTCTCGGAGTCATACGAGGCGGACCGGAATGGATAGGGGGCACAGCTTCAGTGTAAGACAAACTTGCGTCTGGCACATGTGGAATAAGAAGAAATGCAGAAAAAGGGATCCAGGTTAGCATCGGACAAAAGTTTGCTCGGCTGTTGGAGTCCAGTCAAGGAGCAGGACGAGGGTAAATCAAACACCCTCCCGTTACTTGACTGCGTGGATTCAGTCATTTCATATAATTAAAAATATTTTGCGGTCCGCAGCTGTTGATGCAACAGCAATTTCAACCCAAACACACCCCCTCAAAAGTGTCGCTCAGACGGCGTGTTTGCACAGACAAGCCTCCCTGTTATAAACTCCAGACGTCACGTGCATTAAAAAGAGAAGATGAACGGCTGCAAAGTTTTCTAAAGCAGCTTTTGCGACATAATCAGTGTGTCCAGTCTAAAAGTATGAGGGTGACAACACCCTGTGTGCCGTGGACTAGTTTTCACCATGGTAAGAAATGTTTTTCTCTCTCCAAACTCACCCAGTGGCTTGAGTTCTTCTGAACAGGACAGGGTGTACGGGGGCGGCGGTGATTCTGGGAGCACATCAACAAAAAGACAGGTTAGATTAAAGGAAGCCATGTCTTGTTGCTTCTGAACTGTGGACAAGAACTGACTGGGTCTCCCAACACATTTATCATTGGAGAAATCAGTTAGTATGTTAATACTTCATTAACCTGTTGAATAAGACCAGAATACAACTATTTTGTGTTACATGACTGTTCAAAAACCTTTTGAAGGAGATGATAAGCAGTTACTTTGATTGACTTTGTTCATATACTATCGGGCTGGGTTAGATCATCAAACCCATCTGTTTCCTTACCTAATGTACACATGGAGGGACTATAAATAAAACTATGTTGGGTTTGCTGACTTGCGGCTACATTCTGCATTACATCAAACTTGATATTAACTGCTTCGTGACTTATAGGTTTCAGCTTGGATTTACTTTTGTTTAAATGTCTCCAAAGACAAGACTGTGTGCAGAACTGCAGACATGTTTTTTTTTTTCTTTTTATAGTTTTCAGCATTTAGCAGGATTTCTGTACTTTACCACAGACTATTTCTTTTTGAGGAGTGTGTTTGCTTCTCCCTTTTATTTTCTGTTCGTGGACATCTTTATTCATTCGGAGTCTCTGTTTGACTTGTGCTACCGCTGCTGCTGTGATAGTCCCCCTTCTAAGTGGACGCGAGTTAGTGGCTGCGGCCCCTTTAAGAGCGGAGCCAGTAATTGCCGGAGTCCTCAGTCAGATACCCAGCGAGTCAGTCTGGCGCCAGGACTGTGCAAACTGTATATTATCGGCACTCCTTCACCTAAATAACAAGAGGAGGACCTCCTTGTCAGAGAAAAAAAAAGAGCACGAGTGCAGCTTGAGCGCGACCTTCAATTGGGTGATGTGGAAAGAAGCGCAGTTGTTTTTTTTCGAGGGTTTTTTTTTTTTTGCACACTCTTAACAAAGTCGATTCTGGTTGTGCTGTAATGTTTGGAATGTTGGAGAAGAAATCAGCCATCAGCCAAGTTGAGATAATGTTGTAAAACCGTATAAAATAGACCAATAAAATCGGAGGGTTATCGCAGTGATTCTTAAACTCCAGTTTGGCATTGTTGTTGCTGCTGCCTAGTGAAGGTTGACATTATAATCAGTTCACTGGAAGAAGAAAAAAAAAAAAAACACCTGTGAATGCAAAATGTCTGTGACAGAGGAACATGGAGTGGGTGGCTTCTGTTTTCTATTGCCTAAAATAGCATTACCTACTTCCCTAGAAGCTGCGTGCCTCAGGCTAAGACCAAAGTTATCTGAAATCAAATCAATTTTCAAGACCACTGCCCCCCCTCCCCCCATCTCAACATCTCTGGGGGTCAAAACAAGGAGTTGAACTTGTGCCAAAACGCATTTTCCACTTTCTTAAACATCTTTAACTCTGAGCACCGACGACACCCCCACAACCACCCACGCTATCCTACTCATTCACCCCGAATGGAGTCCTCACCTGGCCCGCACAGGCGGCTGTAGTGGTAGGGGTTGCAGCACACCTTGGTGCTCTCCGCCGCTCCGCCGAAGCTCTGGCAGTGGCACAGCGCCTTGAGGCGGGCGGAGAGCGGCAGCTCGGCCCAGCGGTACACCCGGCACAGCAGGTAGTGCGGGGGGACGTGATGCGCCCCGAGCCGCAGCTCCGTGCCGGGCACCATCACGCACTCCCCGCACCCTTTGCTCTCCACGGCCTTGACCAGCGCGTCCAGAGACCTCTCCTTCAGCCGCTTCAAGAACGCGTGCGCGGTGCTCGCTAGTTCGTCCTCGTGCCCCGAAGATCCGTGGTGGTGGTGCTGGTGCTGGTGCGGGTGAGAGCTGCGGGCTTTCAACTCCCACTCGCCGAACAGACAGCACGTCACCGTCCCGCCGTCTGCCTCCTCCTGTCCCCGCCGGGAGCTCCTGCGCTCCGGGGCGCACACGGCACCGCGCCGCTCATCGTCCGCCTGCTCGTCGTCCTCTCGCTCCGCCGCGCACTCCGCCAGCTCTCCAGCAGCCTCCCCGGGGAGCCCCGGAGCCGCGTCGGCGCGCGTCACCGAGCGCGGCTCGTGTCTGTGGAGCTTCCCCGCCGCCGCCGAGCGTCCTCCGCCACCGTGTCTGCTCCCATCCCGTGCGTCGCCCTCGGTGAGCAGACGGCTTCTCCAGAGTCGCCGTACAAGACCCGAGCGTCTCGACTTGAACATACGACAAACCTAGACAGCTTTGGATGCGTCCTGCGGGTCCCGGCGGGGTCCCGAGAGATGCCACATCGATCGATTTAAAAGCCCGTCACGCTAAGACCAGGAGTTTTTTTTTTTTTTTTTGGAGGGTGAGGGGGGCACGGTTGCGCACAGCAACGCGCAGCCGGTGGTCGCCGTCCCCTGGCTCCCCCGCACCATTAGAAAGTGTTTCCAATCAACATCACAGAAGAGCTTGCAGGGACTACTACTACTACTACTACTACTACTACTACTACCGACGAGCCCGATTGTCGCCAACTCAATTAAGCCGCAACTTTTGCCAACCCTCTCGCAAAGTCGACTCCCCAACTCTCTGGAGATCCGCTGCACAATCCACGAACCATTGCTGGACCCCACAAGGAGCAGGATCCGTTTACATCAACACAAGGAGCTCCAGAAATACAATCCGCTAAAACAACAAGGAGAAGGAGAAGAACAAACTCTTCCAAAAGTTTCTCCTTGTGTCTTCAGAAGCCCGGAGCTGCAGATTGGTTTTGATGGGGTTTTACCCCTGGCCGATGTAAGAATCCTTGACAAAAAGGTGATCCAGCAGCGCTGATGTGGAAGCAGTGCCAGGCACGAAGCAGGGAGACAAGTCGGCGACTCCGGTGCCAAACTCCAGGACGGATTCCGAGCTGAGAAGTTGGTTTAAAAAGAGGAGCTGGAGTTACTCCGCTCTCCGCTCCCAAGCCCTCCTGGACGCACACAGACACACACACGGTCACACGAACACAGTCGCAAGCACGCACGCACACGCGTTTGCACACGCATACACTGTTGTCAAGTTGGAAGAAATGTAACCCTAGATTTACGAGACTTGGGCTTTCAAAATAAAGGTCAAAAGAAAAATATATTTAAAAAAAAAATTGAACAAGGTTCTTGCTCGCAAGATCCAAATTTAAACCAATCCATTCAGAATACTACAATAGTTGATAATTTTTTAACTTCACAAGTAAATCTAGACCTAAAATATATTTCCACCTGCACAAAGACGAGTAAACCGGAAGTCTTCTTTCTTACGGTAATATGTCTACGGACGACTTGCATCCTTTGCAATAATTTCAGTTTCGAGTGATCAAGGGACGTTTGACAATTGATCGTTGGTGTGGGTTGGGCAGCCTCAAGTTATAGGAACAACATTAAAAACGAAAATCGGGTAAAACCAAAGAAATCCATTTAAGATTCAGGACAGTTTACTGTGAAGTGTCTCGGTTATAAAACTGCGTGAAAGGTTTCTAAGGTGAAAGGTTTCTCGACCTCCTCTGTATTTGACGACATCCTTCATGTCTCACGTTCCCTCAATGCTTTTATTTTGAAACCAAAAACAGCATTTTACTCTCTCTCTCTCTCTCTCTCTCTCTCTCTCTCTCTCTCTCTCTCCCGGGGCCCCAGAGGAAAGCTCTGGAGCCATTGGTTGATTCCCGCCATCATGTGCCAGTCTAGACACTTTGGCGGCTGGGAGCCGCACTGATTGTTGCGCAAACACGGTTTCAAATTTCTCAACTCTTAAAGACGCAACATCCTGCTCCCCTGTGCTCGGAGGGTGGAAATGTCCTGCGGACTGATCGCAGAGATGTCTGGCCCGAGACGTGGAACATAATACAAACACAGTCCGCGATTTAAGAAAAAAAAAAAAAACCTTTGCGCGTGCGTGGGCAAGCTAAAGGACAGAACCAAAGAAAATGGACTTAATAGAATTAAAAAAAGCAGTTTACCACTGTGAATATTCTAAATAAAGTACAGAAATCCATTATGCAGCGCTTCAAGGAGGCGTTTCAGCTCTTTTGGATTTTAAAACGATGCAGCATGCAGGCAGTTCCAAATTTGGTGGAAACGTGGAAAGCAATTCCAATATTATTCTGTATTAAGACTATAAAACCGTTGATTCCATTTTGTACTCAACAAGACTAAAGACAAGTACTAGACACATCATAACAGCAACAGTTAGAAAGTACCTGACAACAAGGTAAGTTCCTAAAAGATATTTGATTTGATATGCCTAGTTAATTTATTTTTTGATTTTATGAAGCAAGGTTGTTTTTTTGAAAATGGTTCAAAATTGTTGGAAACATTTTTTGAAATCAAGCAAAAGATTTGCTGGGAGGAGGCTGGTAGGGGGCAAACAGACGGTTAGGGTATCCCCCTGTGGCACCCCGCCAGTTCTCCCACGGTCCGTCCGTGCGCTGACGCGACCGACCTCCGCCACTGCTCCGCCGAGACATGAGGCATTTTAACGACTCCGGGAGCAGCAGTTCAAATAGATGTGACCGTAGAGGATTCCTCGGCTGGGTGACCGTTCACACCTCATATCGGAGGAGTTAACCCCACATGTCAGTGGCATGTGCAGCTATGTGCTACGCTGCACCAGAATCAACATGTACAAACTCCACTGGAAAATGTGGGGGACAACAGGGATGGTGGGGAGGGGCTTGTAAGAATCAGGTTACAATGACAGTATGTCGAGGAAGAGGAGAGGACTGTGTGTGTGTGTGTGGCAGGGGACACCTGTTCAAGATGTGTTCCCCTGTGTAACTCAATCAGTGAGTTACACAGTGTTTTTCAGAGTTTTGCTTTAGAGCCGAACACTTGGATGGATTCAGTGTCACACACAAACATGAGAAACAGGACTGATTCCTAATGCTAATGACGTACCCATCCCCATATATTTTTGTCATCGCAAAGAGCCATTGGAAGAATTAAAAGCATTGGCTACCTGACTGCAAACAAATTCCACTGTAATTTGGCTACTGGTCGCCTGTTGTTTGGCTACTGGTCACCTATTGATTGAAAATTAAAACCCAAAAACTAGCATTATCCCTCTTGATGGTCATACATCAAATTGGATACAACATACATTCAACTCTCACAGTAGGTAAATTGAAAACACTGAGTTATTACCAGGTGTGGCTAAAAGTGTAACCGCTACACGCTACACTCATGTAGAGAATGCACGAATGACGGAAAAATCTAAAAGAAAAAAAGAAAGAGCAACTTTTACTGGAAAGACTGAATAAACTCTGGGGTCTTTTCCCTCTGCCCAGCTGCCATATGGTGTATATGCGACATATCTTAATAACAGAGTTGACGACAGCAAAAAGCCTTGCCCAAAGCCTGAGCAAGTAGTAATTAATGTGAGTCAGACAGGATGGCATTAATCTGAGCAATAGTCCCTCCCCATCCCACCCCAGTCCTCTGGCACATCCTGTAGGCGGGGCGTCCAATATAATTACTGTAATAGTTCAAAGAAAATGGCCTACATTCTCAGGCATCACACACAATAAATGACTTCCATGTAGTGCGTTGCCTGCAATAAAATGTAATCATATCGACGGTGAATATGCATTGAAAGTAACAGCAAAGTGTTTTTATGAGCTTGTTGTTTATTTCACTGCTTCACTTGCTGTGATTTGTTTTTCTTTTTTTTTTTTCAACAGATTGTTTTTGACATTGTATTGTGCACATCGAATTCCCTGAATATGGGAAGTTTCGGAGACATGTTGGACTCCCAGATCAATACTACAGGAAGGAGAACACTGTCAATAAGATAGAAGTGAACTCATCATTACCATTCCATGTGCACCGAATCAGTGCAGAAACAATTCACAGAAAGTTTTCAAGCAATATTTTGGTTGTTATCCCTTAAAGCAACACCTTTTATGTCTCGTCTTGTCAGTTTCTAAACCATGTTCATGACTCACTGACAGTAACACCCCTGCCACCAACACAGCACGCCTGACTGGCTTCACATAGGACTGTATAACTTTGGCCTCCTCTTCCCAGCACAATCCTCACTTTGTGGCAAGACTTGAAATACCAACATCAGCACATCTTTCCAGGATATAAGAAGTTAGCTCACTAGTCTATATTTAAGATCAAAAGTCAAGAGAAGCCAATATTTAGCCCACTGTTTACAGCCTCCATTAAATATTTATTTTAAAGTTCCTGGTTAAACTGATGCTTTATGGTCTTACACATATTTGAAAGGGAATAGACATGAAAACAAATGAATGACAGTAGCTGCATCAAAAACATTGTGGAAGTCTTTCTAATATTTGATAATCACATTGTGTATTTCCTATTGAACTTAATATCACAGGAACTGTTTGCTCCAAACATTAGCAAGTTTTGCAAGCTGTTAAAGTTACATGTTAACTTTCCTCTGCAAAGGTTCATAAACCAGTTGACCTTATGCTGGTGGATGTGCTGTTATGACATTATTCCTGTGCGGTTACAGTGGCGTTCCATATAGTTTCTCCAACGCTCATAACAACGTTTGTCGAGATTGCAACAACTCCTAAAACAAGATGTAATAAAACCAGAAGTCTTTCCAGAAGTATAACACCACACGCCTTTGGTTTGAATCTCTGCCAGTCCAACAATTGCCACTGACGCCACATAAACTTATTCTGCTTGTGTGGGTGTGTGTGGTGATAAGGTGTGTGTGTGGGTGTGTGTGTGTGTGTGTGTGTGTGTGTGTGTGTGTGTGTGTGTGTGTGTGTGTGTGTGTGGGGTGGGGGTTGTGTCGGTGGGTAAAGGTTGGTGGGAGAGCAGACAGGGTGTCCGGCACCAAACCACCTCCTAAAATAAACGCAGCCCCTGCGACTCCTTTCTCTGGCTGTCCAGTCGCAGACCTCCGGGCTCCAGGAGCTGCAGCAACAGCAGCGGCGGCAGCAGAGACGAGCCTGGGGCCAGACACAGGGCCTGTCACAGGAACAACATGTCATCAGCTTCATCACTCCCCTAATGGCTCTCCTCTAGACCAGAGACATGGCTGGCAGACAGTGTGTTGCCCCACCAGGGCGGCAGTTTACTCTGCACACGCACACATACATAAACATTCATGTGCGCACAAACACTCTCGCTCGCTCCCACCCACTAGCAGGCCATCGCCGGAGAGACCAGGAGGCCCCCTTTATGAAAACACAGCGAGGCGAGGTGCTGGAGATAATGTCTGGCCAGACCTCTGGATTGACGCCAGGCTGCCCTCTTTCATATCTGCAGACACAGGAATCTCTGCACATCACCAACAGTGTTTACTGCCACATTCTGAACATTGTGAGAATTAGACTTTTACACTTACACACAGGTTTAAATGACAGTTGATTGTGCGTCTGCTAAGTGCAAAGGTGCCACAACTGGCTGCACACTTTGCAAACACTGGGAATTATGAAAATACTTTCTAAGCTACATAGATTGTTGCAAAGGTTTTATTTTGAACTATTTGTTAAAGTCTTAACAATTTTTTTGGAATCCAGAAATATCATTGCTGTGAACTAAAGTCAGACAAGCATCGTCTGGCTAATCTAGTAGTGGTAGAGGAACATAAGAGATTTGTTTGGACTGAAAATCTAGCTTGGTAAACCTGTATGAATAACTTAATATAAAATAACATTACATAATTACAGCTTTCTTTTTTGCTGTTGAGGTATATCTGTGACACAAATTATGAATCCCCTTCACAGTGGACTTTTATGTATTTTCATTTGTTGTTAAAACAAAAAAGAAAAAGCAGTACCTTTAAAACACAAGGCTAAACTACTTGCCTGCTGGCTGTGGTTTAAAATTAGTGTGCAGACTTGGAAGTGCTATTGATCTTTTCATCTAACTATCAACAGGAACCTCAAACCCTGAGAGAGAAGTCAAGAAGTCGCCTGAACTGCTTTCCTTGTTCACAGCTCCCAGTGCAGCACACGCCCATCCCTGTCTGCTGGACTCCTGGCACCAGCCAGGGTGTAATCAGCAGGACTCGCTCTGCCCGCGCACACTCCAGCTCTAATGCTCCGCCGCTTCTTTGTAACTGCATTTAGCAACTCTTTTAATGGGCGTCCATGAAAGGCCACATATTTATTTTCTTTCCTTCTCTCTCCCTTTGTGAGCCAGGCTGTCTCCCTCACCACTGGATGTGTTGGCGCGCCGCTGGCCGCACCAGTCAGCTCATTAATCACTCGTCTCCTCGATTCTCCCAAGCAGCTAATTAATGGAAAGCTCCTTATGACGGAGCGCGGGGTGTTTTTTTTTTTTTCCAGGAAATTATCCATTAATCTGGACTTCATGTGGTGGTTTAATTGTATAAGTTGTTGGATTTGTTGTAAATCGTTTTGAAATGGTGGTAATGACTGATGGTGGTGTCATGGCACTTGACACAAAAAGCAGTGTAAAAATACTGATTATGCTTAATGGACTTTATGGCTCCTGTATCCTGTGCCACTGTTTTTTCTACACATTAATGACGAGGTAAGTACAGTAGCTGGATCACTGAAATTTCAATTCTGCCTCATTTTCAGTTGCTTATGGCATCCATTGACTGGATGCCATAAGCAGCAATGCTGCCTTTTACCCCTTCTGAATGGGAAGGGCTGACAGTCAATCAATTAATCAATCAACTTTGATTTGCACAGCGCTGAATCACATCAGAAGGCGTCTCAAAGTGCTTTGTACAATCAGAGGAAAAACCAACTGGCCTCCCAGAGCAAAGCAAGGTGTGACAGTGGCCAGGAAAAACTCCCCTGTGGGAAGAAACCTGGAGGAGATCCAGACTACAGAGGGTCATAGGTCATCTGCTTATGACCAGTTGGTGTGAGAGGGAGATACAAAAAAACCAAAGAGAGAGAGAGAGAGAAATAACTAATAAAGCTGCTGTCCATGTAGAATGTGTTTGTCCGTGTTTGGGAGCCTTGTTGACTGGTTTTGGCGAGAGTTATGTGACACCACCGTGAAGAGCAGCTCGCAACAGGGCAGTGAAAATGTTGTCCTTTGCATTAAAAGGAAGCCTCACACTGGTTGCAGTGGAAACACAAATGTGGTTGCGTGAAGATGATGGACAGACAGTCCAGTCATCTTCCAAATTTAGTCTGCACTTTCCAGAACAGTTTCTAATGGCTTTTTTTATTTAGATGGATATTATATCATATTTTAAATCCTGTAGACTGGGGAAACATTCTGTCTGGCATGCCTCACTACAAAATCGTTTTAGATTATTTTAACAGCATCAGAGACGATGATGCAAATGCAAAATTACATATTGAATTTGAAAGGGGAATAAGGGGGGAAGGATAATAAAGGTTTTCATATGAGCTCACAGAGAGAACATTGTAATTACATCCCACCCTGCCGCACAACGAACAGGGTATCATTATCACTGAATGCATCATTTCTCACAATTCAAGATCCTGTTTCAGCCAAAGAACTTTGAGTTGAGGAGTTTTGAAACTATCCTTCCGCAAGAACCTTTTGGTCTTTATGCAACTGTTTTTACTTCATCTTTTACAAAATGTGCAGGCCTTACAGTCACGAATCCCAATCGCATGCAGAATCTTGTCTTTTAAAGGAGCGCCAAAATTCCACCACCTAAAACCTCGCTCTTGGGTGTTGGTGGAGGTCCGCCTGCGTACGGTAAGGGCCAAGGTTGGAGGACATGATATTTGTGCACTTGTTTACGTTCACAGTATTGTATTTTGTTTAGACTTCCATCAGGGGGAACGGTATCTTAGAAAACGAGGAAGGAAATGGGATGAAAACAAAGGAAGAGGAAGGGAACCCAGTGTGATGGAGCCTGCGCCGAACTGATCTGGGTTCAGCCACAGACGTGTGGACATGGCGCCACCGCTGCTCCTCACGGCCCTGGTCAGTCGCTGAGCTCTTTCAAACCATTTGTCCTTTCAAATTAAAGCTCAAACAACAATGTCAGACAGGAATCAGTGAATGGAGGGGAGTGACGCAACCTGTTTTTGTTGTCATCGCAGCCGACGACGAGACACTGATTGGCTCAGCTTCTAAAGATAGACGGATGAATGTTGTGGGATCTGCACTTTGTCTAAACAAACCCAGTAACGAGAGAAACAGGCACCTAAAGATCTGATTCGTACAAGAATGTGGTGGTTCATGGGTGGGGCCTTCACTCAAAGCCACCCAGGTGTCATAGTTGTCTGCTATGTCATTACTACATAACAATTTTGTGAGATGTTTAAAAAATGATGATGATACTGAAATACAAAGAAGAATCTATGCTAATGACTTCAAAATATGCCTCATTTAGATGCTGTGTTGTAGTAGTCAAGATTGGTCTTGGTCTCCAGACCACTTTTTAAGGGTCTCAGTCTCGTCTCAGACTCGGAGGCATTTTTCCTGGGTCTTGTCTCGGTCTCGGACAGGGCCGACTCGGGATTTTTGATTAAGACTGGTCAAGACTCAGCCAACACTACAATAAGGGAAAAGAATCCAGCTGCTGCCGTTTTACGCTTTGTTTGTGACAGCGGCCTTATTCTTAGTTAATCTATTTTTTAATTTTACGAAGCAAAGTTAATTTTTTGAAGATGGTTCAAAATTGTTGGCAAAGCAGAAAATGTTTCAAAGATACCTCGTTAAAAAGAGATGTTGATGTTCGATTTAGTAGTAATAAAGTCTTGGTCTTGTCTTGGTCTCGAACCCCAAATGTCTTGGTCTGGTCTCAATCTTGATGCGATCTAGTTTTGATAATGTCTTGGTCTCGGTTGGTGCGGTCCTAACTACAACACCATATAGATGACATTCTGCTGTACAGTGCAATAAAATGTAGCGGTAGCGGTCATGTTTACACAGCACCAAGGTATTGCCTCAGTCCCGTTATTTTTTCGTCTGTTTATTTTTTGAAATATTTGCAAACTGTGCCTATAATTCACAAAAGCAGCTTTCATAAATGCAATTTTAGTTTTATGTTTTTTTTAGATTTCGTGCCACAACGTCTCAGTGAGACCGGCTGTGGTACTCCTGTTTCGACATTGAGTTGATGAGACAACAATGCACACTATGTATTCAGTGGCAATATTATTTATTACATTCCTCCTGTGACACTCTGAGTCCCCTGAGATCGCCCAATCAAGGTGTAAAGCTGCAAAATATCCTTGTAGTATCCTTGTTGTATACTGCCTCTATATGGCCATGCAAAGTTCCACTGGACTCAGTTATAATCATTATGGCTCTATTCAGTACATACAATACATGTGGTGTGCGTGCACAAGCGCCATTCATGTTTTTGCCCATGGGTGTCTAAATTAAATGAATAGCACCAAAGTGATGATTGTCACCAATTCACTTTTTTTTGATGGTCCATCCCGATTGACCAGTGGAGCTCAACCTTTTCAGCGGGTGCTTAAGCTCCAAATGTACCCCCAGGATCAGCGCCCATGCGTGCAGACATTCCTCATTGAAACTGCGTTCAAGTCAAACACAAGTCTGAACAAACACTCAACCATGCATCCTGATTTATTTATTATTGATTTAACTCCAAAACTGGATGTTTTGTTTCTTTTAATCAAACCTGACTTGTCAGCTTGTGTATGAACCTCCTTAAATATGTGTGGCTCCCAAAATCAAGAGTAACATGACGCTGATTTTAAACATCTCATATGATGGCAGCCACATGGGAACGCTTCAGCTGAAGAATCTGAATTCACAAAGAGCAACTATTATGCCTCCAAGTTCATGGCCTTCCCAGTGAGGACTTGGCAGACTCCGGTGCCTAACTTAATATAGACGAGCCAACGAGGCCGAACTAAGATGGATCATGAAAACAAACCTTGAGATTGTCAGAATGTTACAGTCACGATGCTCATGATTTTCCTCTCAGGTTCAAGGTGCAAAGCGAGAGGTGAGTTGTGCTGCACTGATGCCAAGTTATCATCAAGTCATCTGGAAATGTTTTCCTTTCTGTCTGCGTAAACATTATGTTAGAGAGCAGCATGTCATCATATTACAGCACATAAATGTTTTTTTATCTCTTTATTTTTATTCATTCAAAAGTTTTGGAGAGACAATGGCCAGTGCCCACTAAGGCTACAGCTTTAGACACAGTTAGGAGCAGCTGGTTTAGCTGACCCGAAACATCGCCTGGATGTGTATGGGTGCAGCAGCAGAAACCTCAGAGAGAACCAAAACAGAAGGATCCTTCTCTCCAGAATGGAAAGACGTACACAGATTGCAACACATCCATCCATCCACCCATTTTCAATACCCGTTCTTCCTGAACTCAGGGTCACTGGGGTCTACTGGAGCCTCTCCCAGCTGTCATAGGACGAAGGTAGGGCGACACCCTGGACAAGTGGCCAGTTAATCGCAGGGCAACATAGAGAAAAACAAAGACAAAAAAACAGTTACGCTCACGGACAATTTAGAGTTTCGAATTCACCTCACGTGCATGTTTTTGGACTGTGGGAGGAAGCTGGAGAACCCCGAGAG
The DNA here is from genome assembly GCA_009823395.1 of Thamnaconus septentrionalis. Classification (NCBI taxonomy): domain Eukaryota; kingdom Metazoa; phylum Chordata; class Actinopteri; order Tetraodontiformes; family Monacanthidae; genus Thamnaconus; species Thamnaconus septentrionalis. The sequence continues at coordinate 1,708,388 of CM020505.1, read as the reverse complement.
AACCCACGCAGACACAGGGAGAACATGCAAACTCCACACAGAAAGGCCTCAGACCCGGAATCGAACCCACTACTCTTTTGCTGTGAGGCAACAGTGCTAAGCAGGTGAGTGCGGAATAGTTCAAACACAGTGCCAAATTGAGAGTGTAGGAGGGATTTGACCAGATGACTTGGAGTTAGCCTATCATGGCTGTCCAACTGACCAGTCCATGTCAGCTGACAGCTCGAGGTCACCAGGATTGATTATGAGGCCGGCCTTAGCTATCGCTATGCTTCATTTCTTATGAGCATCTTTAGTCTTTGGTAATTAACCAAAAAAAAAATTAATGTTTAGCCATCCAAGCTTAAAGGTTATCTTAACCAGTTAGCAGTGGCTTAATAGAGTACGATTCTATCTTTGTAGGGGGATAAATGTAGGTGCTGTCATATGTATAACAGAGAAATGAAATGCCATATTTCAAGAGAATAAAACCAAGTGCAAGAGAATGGAGAGGTAAAAGAGGGACTAGCACGCAGCCCTGTGGGACCCCGCTTCAGGAGGGAAGAGGAGAGGACACAATTACAAAGGTTTACCCAGAGCCCATGGGAGAGGTAGGACCTGAACCAATCAAGTGTCGTGCATGTGCCACATGCACACCCACTGCTCCAAATAAGCAATCAGAACGGCATTGTCCACTGCACCAATCACTGCAGTCAAATATAAAAGTACAAGGGTACCACAGTGACCAGAGTCAGTATGTGTTATTTAAAAAAAAAAAAAAAGACTCTTTAAAGCTCTGACTCTGTGCTGTGGAATGTACCAAACTAGAATGGAAAATTCCACTGATTTTTTGTTCATTCAAAAATCCCATGAGCTAAGAAATTAATGGTAAGTAGGTCGGAAATGTGATGGTTTGCAAAAAGACCATGTTATATTAGTGCCAAGAATGCTGCTAACTTTACTAAATTGATTTGCTTATTGCATTTAAACACAAAATTCTGCCACACATCATGCCGTAAGTCCAAAAAGAGATGACAGCCTGAGGAGCTCTTGTCACTATGGCTGATGCTCCAAATATTTCCAAACACACACACACACACACACACACACACACACTAGTCAAATTCTACAAGTATTCTTCACGGCTTCCATTTAAGGGGATCGTGTGGGCTGTAAACAGAGCCGAGCCATCGCTGTGCTTTTTGTCAAAGTGATGACATTCAAAGCCTCAACCTCGCGCTCATTCACTAATTAAAGACAAGACATTGAAAAGCATCCTGGACCAACACTGACGACAAACTGTGAGTCTTTTGGGGTCAGTCCCATTTGAGTCAGACAAGCGGGGTTGTCGAAGTGGAGATTATAAACTTGAAGCAGACTACACCCACGGCTCCACCAAACACACTCAGAGTCTTCTGACTCTGTTTACACAGTGGAGGCTTAATGTTCAAGGGAACACAATCTGCAGCGCATGCAATTGCTCGCGATTCTCTCTTTTGACTTCAAAGAGCAGAGAGAGCTGCAGGTCAGGGGTCAAAGGCTCGCTTGTTGCCCAGATGCCCCCAAATTTCCTGCTTTGTCTAGCTGTGTAAGTGCAAAAGGGCTCCAGAGTGGGACCTCTGCAGCCACTTTGGTGAAACAGTGCTTCACTCTCTCATGTCCTCAACTCTCCAACCCAGTTTTACATGATTTTGTTAACTTGGGATTTCACCCTTGCGCCATGAGAGCATGCCTGGAGGTTTAAAAACATGTTTTATAGCATGTAAAAGCTCTTCAGAAAGGCTGGAAAAGGAACACAGCCCTGGCTCCCTTATATCATCTTGTCAGGATGAACCCTGTTTTTACTGCCATTGTAAACAAGATCGTCTCTTCCCCCACTCTTTTCTCCTCTCTGCGTCTTAAATCAGCAGCGGCGACACACAAGATTGAAGCTGCTTACAAAGGGGCTTTTCCGTCCTAATGCTGCACCTTAAAGCGTCACCAAACGTATGTTCTTCGGGAGGGAAGAAAAGTTTGTGACCTTTCAGTTGTTTTTCATTTGTTTATGATGGCAAGCTTGTTCGAGAAAACTAACATAAGAGTTAAAAAAAAAAAAAAAAACCTGACTTGTGTACATCCTCCGCAAGAAAATAAAAGGCACATATGTGAGTTTTGAGGGGGTGGGGTAAGAAGCCAACTTCCCTGGTGCTAAATTACACTGCAACATGGTCTCGCTCAAAGGCCACATCTGGGATTGGCCCTGACAACTGGATGCCATGCTGCTCTAATTTTGGTGACTTTGTTTGTAACCCTATAATAGAGACAGCACAGGAGTGCAGGGCTGGAGAAGTAAAGGCAGGACATTGGCAGCAGGGTAAAAACAGTCATTTTGGAGTAAACCTGCTTGAGGGAAAGAATTAGGTAGGTTTTTGTTTGTTTTTTTTCATTGAGAGTGTGATCAGTCTGAAATTTTGTATGTCTCAAGTCAGGTTGTTGAAATGTGCGAGCGTGGAGGCAGCAGTACAGGTATATCTGTAATTAACCAATAAGCAGACCAGCAGAACTCCACTTGCTCTCTTTAAATTCTCAGAATAAGCCCTGTTACCGAGTACACACTCAGAGAAGAAAACTTACAAGATGGTTTTATTTTGGTCCAATATTTTCACAGCGAGGACTCACTGGGAGGAAACCTGTTTGATGTAGCTTTGATGTTTACTACTAATATTACAACCATTTAAATGCTCATTTATCAGCTCTTGATTCTGTGCGAGTAGTTTTTAACAGTAACTGAAAGAGGACAAGCAGCCGAGAGCTTCAATGTTTTTCTGCCTTCTGCCACATAATTCACAAGGATGAGGAAACCTTTTGGCAGATGGATGTTTTTGCATTTAAAGTGAACTATCATTAAAGATGAAGCCAACCAGGTTATTTTGCAGATCAAATCAAAGATTGAAGGCCTCCAACCATCTGTTTGATGAGTGAGTTCTGCTTAATAAAAACACTACAAACAAACTCAGTTAGTGTGTCATTTAGACGAAGGGAGAAAAAAAATCACTGAGATTCTCGGCTTTTCAACTGCACGAGGGCAGCAACAAAAAGGTTGAATTTTGAGTTCAGGATATCATAAAATTTTCTTGAAAGAGGTCAATGTCAACTGTAAACATTTTAGGAAGATTTTATTGCATAAAAAGTCACATTTCTCTGTTGAACCTGACTTAAGTCCAGTTTTCGTTTAATGGCGTCTTACAAAACAACGCAACGCAGTTGTGTCAAGATGGCTGAAGACTGATGCCATTAGGTCTGACTGGTAAAAAAAAAATTTAATGGGTTTTGAGTTACGTCCTATCAATGCCAAACCCCCCAGGGCCAGAGTTAGGCAAAGTAATACTTTGATATTTATGCCTTAAAATAAATGAAATTTCAACCATATTATAGTCCAAACAGATAAGGCGAGACAAACCGAACAGAGCAGAAAAAAAGGCAAACATGGACAGCAGGGTTTCCACTGGACCAGATCTGGATCACGTTAACAGCATTTCTTCCTGAATAACTTATGATTTCTCTGCTATCTGCAGACGATCGCTAAAGATTCTGTGTATAAAAAAATACTGCTCCATTTGCACTGCAGCATCAGAATCTCTTCATCTGTCTGCGCTCTTGTCTCCTTTGCTTCTTCTCGTTGACTTCCTCCGGCGCGGACGGGTTTTCTGCCATAAACCAGGGCCCGAGGAAGTTCACCCAGAGCAAGTGCACAGCACGAGCTGGAGCCTGCCACACACACACAAAGATTGAGCTCAATCAGTTGGAATCAGAGAGGAAGGGAAAAAAAAACAACACATCATTTGTGGTGCAGCAAGAGAATCTTATAGTATCGGCATCAACTGCAAAGTGGAAATCCTGAGGAATCTGAACTGGACAATAAATCAATTTTGTCGACTAATTACATTCTGTGATTTACAAATGAAATCATATTTCTAATATTATGTAAGAGTTTGTTTCCAAACTAGAACTGGTTTAGTTCTGCAGGGTCAGACCTCAAACAGTCAAGTGCCTGATGCCACATTTTGGGTCCCACAAACAGAGACATGCAGCTACGGGGCAGAAACCTTGTTCAGTACATGATGCTCAAGACAGCTGCAAACTGTACACAAAGACAGCGAGGGCGCTGGATGGATCACTTTACAGTCATACGACACACCCAGCGAAACATGAATCCCTGCACATGTTGAGGTAAACTGTGTCACTATGAGATAAGAGAACATTTTTAGGGTATATTACATTAAAGAGAGAGAAAAAATTGGTTAACTCAAAGAAAATTAGGTCACTGAAATTTTGGACCACCTATGGAGCGAGCAGAAAAACAAAAAAAGAAAACAATCCTTTCTGACTGACTGGTGTATACAACGGCACAGCCTGCCATTTTGCCCACAAAAATGTTTCCAGAACTGTGATTGAATGCTCCAAAAGGAACTCCTTAAGCCATTGCTGATTTCACTGAAATCATGCAAAAATGTACCAATTTTAAAAAAAGAAAAAAAAAAACATTCAAATGAACAATGTTTAAAAAAAAAAAATCCATAAATCAGAGAATTTGGTTTTGGGCCATATCCCCCAGCACTGCTGCAGCGCTGGGCTTTTGTCTCCTGCAAAAGTCCTTACCAGCAGCCAGAGATACCAGAAGTAAGACGAGATGACGCTGAGCACTTGAACGATGGCTGTGAGTAGGATGACGTCTTTCAGGTGCCTGAAACAAAGAAATACACCTGTGACATCAAGCAGGCAATACATTTCTATGCCAGGACTTTTTCCTAAATAAATGATAAATCTGAAAAAAAGTAATTCTATGAATTCAACTAAAATTTTTGAGTTTTTTTCTCAAAGGTAACAAATTATACACAACCCTGAATGCAGTGAAATTACCAGTCAAACACACTATGTCAGTTCAGTACTGAAAACCCATTAACACGTAGTAAACTAGCTCTTTACTGGCTTCTGTCAAATCTGTGCACTAAACAGGTCGGATAAAAAAAGCTCTGCTGTGCTTCTATAACTCTGCAAAAACAACCGTTTCGGCTTCTGTTGGTACAAATCCAAGAACACACACGCTTGAATTCCAGGTTTAATACTATTACTCTGATTAAATGGGCTACATAGAATGTAATTTCATTGCTTGATGTTGTAGTTATGTGCTGTATGTGCACGACAAAGCACTGGCCCTCTGCACGTCCTGAGCAGCCTTCTAGAGTAGCAACATATGGACATTATCGAGTAAAAAAAAGCTAGTGGTATTTGTGAAGCTAGCTGGTATTTTTTCTGCATTGCTAAGTTTACTTACGTATTACAATTTAGGCTCCCATTTTAAGTGGCTGTATTCCTATTAACATTAGGGCCTTTCATCACTATGTTGTTTTTTATTGATACAGTGTCAGCAAAGGAAAAAAAGGCTTTTGGTTCCAAAAGCAGCAGAGGGAATTTAAATGCATTGACGTGATCACGTGACCAGCCTGACCAATAAACAAAGAGCGGGACAATAACACAGTGTGCGACGACAGTCTCTCCTGTAGATGTTATATGGACGAGGAAATATTCCATTGTAATATTACTGCCATTTGCTTTTTGCAAAGTGTCATTCAGCTGAGTAATGTAATTGCAATCGTTTTATTGATAACTAAAGATAAAAGTGACAATATAGTGCAAGAAAAAATCTGCATGATAAACAATGATAAACATGTGCTTTCTTACCATTATGCGCCATTATGCGCCACTGAATTTCACGCACTGTACCTCACGAAAATGGACATCTACCCTGAAAGGTATTATTTAAGACCGTTGCCTGAAAATAAAGACTGGGAATCTCTGATGGCTGGTGCAGCAGGGGAGTATTTTCTACCCCGAGCACCGTCTGCGAACTTTCCTGTTGCCGTCTGACTGCACGAAATGAAATTCATTCCGTATCCGCACGCAAAAGATGGATTTCTCTTCCATGTGAACTGACAGAGTATTTCCTCTTTATTATTCAGTGGTCAACTTACTCAGCCATTCCCTGCTCCATGTTTAAGTCTATTCCTCCATCCAAGAGGCTCCCATCGTCAGCAAACGCCGGCTTGGCCATAGCAGACATTGAGCGATAGCTCCCGACATACACTGCTAGTGCAAACACAAGCAGCAGCTGCAAGAGAAAAAGATTTAGGCCCAGGCACAGGCAAATGTCACAAAAACAGGAAGTGGAATTAGTAATGTATTACATAGTTATTTATTTATATTAATACTGGAATGTCTGAAATGAATGAATACACTCACCCATGTCCCAAATGTAGACGAACTGTAGAAGATCAAAAGATTGACAGCAGCATATATAGCCTGAGGAAACAATCAATAAAATGTTTAAAAAGCAACACGCGTCAATCACTAAAAACAAAATCCACCAGTCTGATGCAGGCAATATGAGCCTGTGTGAATTATGACTCATATCAAGATTTTTCTCTTACATTATATCAATATGAGACCGTCAAAAGAAACTGTAATAATCAAATCATTTTCTTCTAAACACACGCACACGGACACACAACACATGCACACGCGCACACACACACACACACACACGGCGCTGGCTCTCATACATTGGCCCCGAGGATGACTCTTGTGTAAAACTTCAGTGTTGCCTCATTTTCATCGTAAATCTGCTTCTTTCCTTTGGTGCCAACTTTGCCTTTGGGCTGTTGAGAGAAAAACACAAAGCACAACACTAGTATTGTCAGACTATCATCACTCACAAAATTAAATTTCAAGAAAAATACAAAATGCATATACTACAGGTGTATAATATCACGAAACTAGGTCATTTAAGTCCAAGCATTCAATTGTTTTTTTTTTCCATATTAACCAATTTTATTGAAACACAAGTTAAAAGTTGGTATCATGATGTCAAAATGTGAAAAACATTAAAAGGAGTGATTGATCACAAACTGTCATTGAAAGAGAGTATTTAATGTTGGATTCATGAATCATAAACTAGTGTTCATTATTATTTTTAGTAGTAGGAGTCAACATGGATGTGGTGGTAGTAGTAGTAACATGTTGACTGAATTACTTTTTTTTTTAACTGAAAAGTTCCACTTTCATCGTTACACTGATAATCTGCAATGCAGAATTTACATAGTTAATAATCGCACAACCTCATAGACCCTGATAGTCATAGAAATCGGCTGCCACAAGCAATCACACACTCTGCAATTTGCTGCAGTCTCATTCATTCAATCTTCTTTCTACACGGCGACCTGGTCAATCTGTCAGTCGCTGTGCGATTGTCTCACCGCCATCGGCTCTCTGACCCGCTGCCTTGAGTCTCTTCTACCGCTGCTTCTGTGACAACCGCCGCTTCTCGACGCCGCTTTCCTTAGTTTTCGAATCACTGCATTTACAAATACAAGCCAAAGTCCCCCTCCGCTCTTATTCCTTGTAACACATCAGCATTTCAGTTTTCTGGACAGTCAACACATCCGGCGCATTAAAATGACGTCACGTCAAAGGTTCCTCCTACTATGCGCAAGACTTTATTATTACGAGAATAATGTCTTTACAACAGCGAGAGTCGACAATTGCAAGTGAATTTTAAACAGGACATTTTTCTACGCAGTTATCACATAAATCAAGTGTCTTGATGGCATTTTGTTAGTTCAGTATTTCATGTTTGTTTGTTTTTATTTATTTAAAAAAACCTTTTGTCTCGTTTTCAAACACAAGAAATACAGGTTTCTGATTAGTAAAATGTATATTTATGTACATGCCATTTTAGCAAGAAACATAGTGATGTTAATTACATAATATTGAGTGTTGTTTGCACGGATGAAAGAATAATTCATCAAAACAATACAGTGTATGTTGAAAAGACAGTGGTGAAAACCGCTTCCCGTCTTTTGAAGTAAAGTAATTGAATTAAGTCATGGCTGTATTTCCAAATTGTATTAATTCTATTAATACTTGCATGTCCAAACAAAACATTTGACATTAAACAGCATTTAAAATACATTGAACAATATCGAATCTCATGCTTTGGAACCATCCCTCGACTGTTATTCATTCATTCATTCATTCATTCATTCATTCATTCATTTATTTAAAAAATGTTGACTATGCTCTCAGAAAAATTCTAACAAATTTCAATCTTTGATTCTCAGAGATGTCCTTTCGAGTAATCAGAACTCAAAAAATACCATCACACACAAAATTCCACGACCTCAACACTAAATTTTGGAGCAGAAACCCCTTACTTCAACTATTTTGTAGCTGAATTTGACTCTTTCTGTAATATCTTTACTTTTATCCATCATCTAACTTTTTTTTCTATACTTTTCTTAACGTCACGTTTGTCCTTTTAGTTCTCTCATCTGTACTCTGTCACAAATGACGAAGTTCCATCACGTTTCTTTTTTTGTTTGTTTCTCATCTTCCTCTTCTTACTTCTTCTTCTTTGTAAACGTGGGCTTCTAATGCAACATTGCCATCTGCTGGTGAAGTTTAGGAAGCTCATATATGTTTCTTTTAACGTTTAAAAGGGGGAGTGAGTGACGATAAAGAATTAATTCGTTTAAAAATCATTAACTGCCGCTGGGTCAGTAGTTAAGGTTACATTAAGGTGGGTCTATGTTTAATTATAGAGTCTTACAAATATGAATGGGTAGGAAATAATTTACGACGTTATCAAATGAGATTCAGCGACGTACTGCGCCAAATCATTTTTCGAAATCGTTTTTTTTACCCTCTCGGCCACCGTAGCATTAGTGCCTCCGAACTACCACCGAAAGGAGGCTGCTTGTCTCAATGCACTGTATACAGCTGGCAAGCAGTGCATTTTTCCATAGATTAAGTTGCTACGGGATTATAAACCATCTCCTCCGCAGTTAATCATTCAAAATGGAATACCTGCTCCAGGTGAAAATATGCGCTCTGTTCGGTTTACTGGTGTTAACTCTTCTTTTTGGATTTATCCCGGCTCGACTCAAATGGTTCAGAAACCCTAATGGAACAGGTCTGTACACATTTCTTTTTTTAAGTTACAAGTATCGGCGATGTTCACAGAGTTGATTCTACGTCGTCCGTTGTCAAAGTAATGACCAAAAGTAATTAACTATGATCTTTCTTTCTTTCTTTCTAATGCCGAACCCGAGACAGCAAAATTAGGATTTGCTTTCAAGCCATCCGTTTGACACTGTGTGTCACAGTTTGCATGTAAATTCGTGTCATTCTTGATTTCTCAACATTCAAATTAAGTTTGGCTCAGCGCTGCTTGCTTGTGTCCCTCATTCGAATCACGTGTTTACCCCCTAAGCCAGTGTGAGTTATTTGCTGCTGGTACCTTATCGGTAATGACTCCGTCAGGAAGCATTGATCACCTGATACCACGGTTGCTTTGCATTTCACTTGGGTTGACGTTAACTACTCGCCTTGAAACAAAGTGAAAGCTAAACTGAAACATCCACGGATGAAAATAAATAAATAAACAAGAATGACTGGCTGTCTGAATGTCCAAATATTTCCTTTGATATTTTTCAGAATACCACTGTGCTATATTTTTCACGATAGAATGTGTTAACTCCTCTGGATCCATGGCATTCCTACTTTAACTTTGTCCAGATCATTCAGTGATTTACTGTAATGTAGTTTTGTTTCATTCATTAGTCCTCTAATCAGAAACAGTCATCTGACCAAATGCTGATGCCTCGTCAGCCCATTCTGTTGTTATGTTAGTGGCTTCATCAGTGGAAACACACGCGGCCTTTGAGGAGGCTTTCTTTGATGCAGAAGTGAAAGTCTCAAACTACATGACTGCACTTTCCTGCCAACTTGAGTCATTTTCACTTGTGTGCCATCACAATCACGATGGGTCACATGATTTTGTGCCGACCATTGCACATTTGTGTTTGCTGCAAAGTTTGATATGCGCCATAATCAAGGCAGCTTGCCAAACTTTGGTAAAGTACATTTGACATGAATGGCTGGGAAATGTGTAAAAAAAATATTGCACCTCAATAACAAAAATACGTTTTTTGCGTCTCCGTTTACAGAAAGAGACCGCACCATCCTGAGTCTGATCAGCTGTTTTGCCGGCGGAGTCTTCTTGGCAGCATGTCTGCTGGACATCATTCCAGATTATTTGTCTGACATCAGCAGCGAGTTGGAAGTTCGGAAGGTCGAGGTGTGTTTTTAACTGCCTCTCAGAGCGGCAAAGCAAATAAAAAGGTTGCCGACACAGTAGTCTTGAACTTGTTCCTACATCTTGTTAAGTAATGTCTTGAAACTACTTTAAAGTCATGACGTATATTTAGAGCACAATTCAAATCAAATGTCTGCTACTTGCTTAAACCATGAAAAAAGTTAAAGTAACTGTGTTGCTTAGAGAATTTTAACTGCAGAAAATCTCACAAAAGTTCCTTTGAATAAGTTCCAGGTATCAGAACCGAGTTGTATCTGTGTTGTAGCTGCTACTCCAGTTGCTTTACAGGAGTTTGTATGAGCGCCGATTCATAAATACAGAAGATGTTCACGCTAATGTCTGGAAAGGTTTAATTTGTCTGTGTTGGTATCAAACAGACCAGTTTCCCTCTGCCGGAGTTCATCATTGCTGCCGGCTTCTTCACCGTCCTCATCGTGGAGAGGATTGCCCTCAACTGTCGGGAACTGAGAGGGGCGCCGGGGGAGAGGGAGCCCCTCATGCCAGAAGTCAGAAATCCTGGACATGGACATGGACATGGAGCAAATCCTGAGGTGGAGAACAGTGGCCACCACATCCATATTGACTTCCAGGCCCACTCGTCCTTCCGCTCCTTCATGCTCTTCCTCTCCCTCTCACTACACTCACTATTTGAGGGCCTTGCTATTGGCCTGCAGAACACAGAGTCAAAGGTAAGAACTTCTTGTTGTCCAATGTTAAATTAGAAATGCTATTGAAATTATAATGCTTGCGTACAGCTCCATCATGCTTCTGTCGGTATAAAAACTCCTCAAAAAGTCTCCCTCAAGGTCTTTTTTTGGTTTCAATTTTTTTTCTCCACATCAGTGGAGCATCTCATTTGTATTAATGTCCTGGAATTACATACAAGTGGAATAAATTTTCCCACAAATCAAATGGAAAAGAAAAAGTAACAGAGCAAGTTAAAAGTTTATTTAGCCTTCTAATTCCATGCACAACGGTAGAAACATTTACTGTGCCTGGCTGAAGTGCATTAAAAATGATTGAACTACCATAAGTATCTGGTGGTCAGTCAAAAAATTCTGCAATCAATTTTTTTGCTTTAAATCAGTTCCATTTCTCTCTCCACTTTGTACACGAATACAAAGATCCTCAGCTGACTTCATCCATCTTTTAAACCGTCGCTTTTTCACGCCATGTCCTTCATGGAAATCTCCTCATTTTGTCCAGGTGTTGGAGATCTGCATCGCCATAGTTGTCCACAAGAGCATCATCGTGTTCAGCCTGGCGGTGAAGCTGGTGCAGAGCGCCGTTCCTCCGCTGTGGCTGGCGGCGTACGTCGGGGTGTTCGCCATGATGTCGCCCGTCGGCATCGCCATCGGCATCAGCGTGATGGAGGCGCAGTTCTCTTCCGGAGCCCTGATCCAGGCCGTCCTGGAGGGACTGGCGGCGGGAACCTTTGTCTACATCACCTTCCTGGAAATCCTCCCCCACGAGCTCAACTCATCCGGGAAGCAGCTGCTCAAAGTGCTCTTCATCCTGCTGGGCTTCGGCATCATGGCCGCCCTCACCCTCGTGGGCTGAGACAGACTGGAGTCGTCAGTCCTGCCCGGGAGAGATAGACTGTTTTTATGATTTTGGGTTGTCCTGCTTGATCAAAGCCTCCACAAAGACCAACTCAGACCTGTACATCCTGCAGCTTCTCATTTGGCTGAGGAGTAAAACATAATCCAAAGCACAGGGTTGTTTTTCTATTGCGGGAGAGTTTGTAAGAAGTGAGCAATCTCACTTCCTTTCACTTTCTCTCTTTCTCTCTCTTTTTTATTTTAAGAAAAGGTCCTTATGCCTTAGACCAGGGCCTTGTGAGAAGATATAAGGTAAAATGTGAGCTACTGTGGCAGAAAATCCACCTGATGTGTCCTGCAGTTTGAAACAGTGGTTCAGACGGAAGATAAGATCATTTTAAATTGATTCCCTGTTTTTAAATGACTAACCACTGAGAGACTGATTTGTCAGTTTGTTTTTTTTCTTTCTAAGGTTGAGAAGTCATTAAAATAAGTGCATTATTTTATTGATTTTAACATCCTTTTTAAAACTGGTCTGTGTCACATTGTTTACATTTTAGCTGATGGTAAACTTTATTTCTTCAAAAAGCCTCTTTGTGCCTTTAACTGTCATTGTGCCATTTCAAATAGCAGCAGGCTTAATGTTGTTTGTTTTATATTATTTATAGTGCTTACACTAACCCAGATTTATTTGGTACATTTTAAGCTCTTGTTTTTTGATGTTGTGCCTGGGCAAGAGGTGTTTGAACATCTCATTTCAATCATTATTTCGGACATTTTTCTGCTCCACTTGGTTAACTGCAGACTGACTTTTTTACGCTGTTGTAAACAATTTCTTTGTTAAAAAAACAACAATTACAATGAGCAGGTATGCTGGGATTTCATTCAATTCTGTTTGCACTTTTCTAACAATTAGTAGATCACTGTTATTTGCACACGGTAGTGACATATAGACTTTTTGTTCAGTGTAGATACAGATGTTTTCTGTCACAGAGGTGGTGAATTTCAGCACAAAGGGAAATTCCAGCCAAAGGGTTTAATTCTGGTACGTCATTATTTCATTTGCACCCATCGTGTTTTTACTTGAAGAAATCTAATAATGGACCAAAAGCATGCTGGCTGCACTGACTCAGTCATTTTGAGGTGTTCACAGCCTCAGCAACACTTGAAACAAGTCTTTTTAACTAAGATGTAGAAGATATTTCAAAAAGAGACGGATCGAGTTTGCATCCATCAGCTCAGCTCAATGAGGAGACACACTTCCTGTTTTGCACAATCATGTGATGATCACAATTTCCTCATTATCACAAGAAGGAAGCTTGCATGTGTGGATTGGTTGTGTTTGTCAGCACGTTGTGTTTTTATGTGCATCTTCATGTTGCATGTGTCAACCCTTTTAACATTTGTTCAAGAAAAACTTGATGCAATGAATGTCAAAACTGAAGCCAAATAAAGAAACTAAGCGTGATTTTTTTCATGTCGTGTGTGTGTTGTGAACACTACCACTATTGTGACAATTGTCTGATACACCTTCAGTATTTTGGTTCATTTGTCTCAAGAAGAAAATGAAGTTTGATGTTAAGCCTGATCTGTCAAATTCTTCGCTTCATATGAATCTTCAGACTTTGTGTTTGGCTGCAGATCCTCCAAGAAAGTTGCTATGACAACTTCAAATACACTCTCAGATTCTCTCTTACCGAAACTGGAAACAGGAAAAGAAGATGAGATACTACTGCACTAAAGGATATGGGCGGCATCTATATTTGGCCCACTGCAGTGACCACAAAGCTTATTGGTATCGTTGGTATTTGTGGCTGTTATGTAAAGTATGCAACCGTGATTGTGTTATAATCAAGAAAATTATTAGAAATGCAGTGTAGTTTCCCAATTCGGGATCAATAAAGTAAATCTTTTCTATTCTATTATTCTATTCAAAATCCCAAAACATGAAATAACTGTATACTGCACACTCCCAGCCAGTTTATGAGATACAGTGTTCAATAGCAGCAACTCAATCCATATAAATATGGTGAAGACAACTTCCTGTTGTCCAGTGATCAGAAAGGAGGAAGAAAATGGATTTAAATCACTCTGGAGGTGCCACGCTTGCTGGTGTCAGACCCACAAACTGCTAATCTACTGGTGTTTTCACATCGCAACCACCTCTGGGGTTTACAGAGATAGATAAGATATGCATTGATTCCCAGTGGTGTGGAGGAAAATGTCTGGTTGATGTCAGGGGTCAGAGAGAGGAGGAAGAGCAGGCCTTGTTGGAGACCATGTGATGGTAAAGCTACAATATTCTCATTATAACATGTACATATGATAATCTTGTGACTCCTGTCTGACTGGGTAACGGTAACCTTGTGGCTCTAACACGACTGTCTAAAGCAAAACATATTGAAGTTTAGCCTCGACTCTCTTCTTAAATGAATACAAGGTCAATTGTTCCCTGACCCGTCTCACTAGGGGGCCTTTGTTGCTCAGAGGCCTTGTATGAGTTCTGGCTCCTCTCTGCACTCGAGGAGCTGCTCTTCCATGACCTTGTGTTGAATGGGATTGTGTGCACTGCTGATTAAAGAGTCTTGGAGAGACTTCAACATCCTCTTTGTGTGTGTGGTGAGATTTTCTCCCACACCAAAGATAGGCAACAGGAACGCAAATAACCACCGTTACAACCAAGGTCTGCACAATAGTATCTCAGAATGTACAGCATGTTTAATATATGTACACTGGCCACTTTATTAGGTACCTGGCACTAGTTCCAATAAGGCTGACTTCATAAAGTGACCTGTGAATTCAGTAAGAACTCGTCTCTACAGTGGAAGCAGGTTAAGTTTGTCACTAGGTGGCAGTGTTGTTGTAGATCAGGGGTCACCAACGTCGTGCCTGCTGACACCAGGTAGCCCCAATGGTAGGACCTCATGAGTGGCCCGCAGACCCGTTTGAAAAATTGCACACCTAGTTGAGCTGCGTCTAAAATTCAATTTTATCCAACCTTGTTAAGTCATTTGATGATTATTGAGAACTCATGAGCTTGATAAGTGTCTTCACATAGACAAGTATCATTAATAATAATATATAACTCAGAGAGTTTGTTGTTTCAGGAGAATCTAGCAAACTGGTAGCCCTTCATACAGCTCAGGACCCATGAAGTACGGTAGCTCTCAGTGCCAAAAAGGTTGGTGACCCCTGATCTAGATAGTGGCAGACCGTGAGTACCTCTAACTATACATAGACTGTATGTATGCATATACAGTACATACAAATGCAGTCCATTTACCATTTCAGAATCTTACCATTTGAAAAGTCCCTCATGGTACTCATTTTCTTAAATGTCAAGTGTCACAATACAGTCAAAATAGCTGCAATAAGTAGATCCTGCACACTATCGAGAACTTGCAAGATGGAGTTTGGATTTGGATTTTTGAGTTCTGTCAGTAGTAGCACTGAGTGAATGTAACGGACCAGATGACGATGGCAGAATGTAGAAATTAGTGCACACAAAGTGCAAATTTATCATACTGTACACTTGAATAAATCTATTTCATGCACATCTGTGCTTTCCGTCGGCTTAGGTAAGCATTACATTAGAATTTTTGATATTTTAACATATAGAGCCATCTGAACAATTTTCAGATATTTTGTGTGTCTCTTGCATTGTGTTGTAGAAAAAGTGATTGACAATATTTATGCCACAGACGTGCCTTTAGGATCACTGCACAGCAAACTTATGACAATGAATATGAAGGAGATCAAACTAATCAGCATTACATAAGTGCAGCCTCATCTGCTTGTTTGGATGGTGACATAACTGGCAGAGATTCTTTCATCAGAGAATTCCCAAGAACAAAAGCCAGTTTTTGTTTTGTTTTGTTTTTAACTATGGGATGCATCAGTGTTGTAAACCCTTGGTTGCCTTTGCAAGGGAATCCACTAATGAGAGATGATAATGGATGGACAATGGTAGAACGCAGAAGGCCCTCCGGTTCTTGATGAGGGGGCCCCCGTGTGTGGAGGAGGGAGACACTGTGCAGCGTTTCATGCAGGATGGACGATTCTTTTGTCTCACCAAGAGATTGTTGGAGGCCTCTCTCAGTTCCGCGACACCACTCAACTGTATTGCATAAAATGCAGAATATGAATTTTAGAGTTATGGCATTGTTGCAGCAGCAGTGCCATGATGCATCTCTCTCTCTCTCTCTCTCTCTCTCTCTCTCTCTCTCTCTCTCTCTCTCTCTCTCTCTCTCTCTCTCTCTCTCTCTCTCTCTCTCTCTCGCTCTGTCTCTCTCTGTCTCTCTCTCTCTGTCTCTTATATATTTATATATACATATAACATTTATATACATATATAATGTCATAATCTATCTATCTATCATCCATCCATCCATCTAACCTCTCAGTTCAGCTACGCCACTCCACTGTTTTGCATAAAATGTAGAATATGAGATTGAGTTATGGCAAGATTGGTAACTGCTTAATATCAAGCATTCATAAAACATAGAAATGGTAACATATCTAGTTATGTAGGCTATCACGATACCATTAAGGCCTGCATTTGCACTGTTTATTATATCTATGGAGAGATTGCATTTTATTATTACACTTTTCGTGGTGAACATCGAGACAATATTGTGGGATTATTCATTTTCAGGTTGTTCGCAGACTGCCAAACTAGTCCCTCTGGCATCCATCCAGAGACAGCCGAGGGGAAGAAACAGCTAACAGGCTGGATGATAAACTATGTGGATGAATAAAGGTTGTCATGACAGCAGTTTTGAGATTTGTCCATCTAAGTCATTGTTGTGACATTTCTGTTTCATGATGTATCGCTGCTGCTCCCTCTCAGGGTTGCAGCAGGTGCTGCAGTCTATCCCAGCTGTCTCAGGGTGAAGGTGTGGTTGCATCCTGGACAAGATGCCACAGTGCTGGCAAACATTTATCTACACTCACATTCACACCTACAGCCAATTTAGAGTTTTCCAATTTGGAAACATTGAATCTAAAGTCAGAATCTTCAGGTGTTCAAAATCAAAGGGTTTGAGTTGAGTGGGAACAAGCAAAGCTGTGATGCTGTGCAGTCATGGACACATAATCCACAATGTGTGGGCTCCCAAAGCAAGTGGTTCTTGCTGCTGAGTCCTTGAAGGAATGTGAAGCTGTATATGTGAGTCCCTCACAGGTGGTCGTCCGTCTCGTGATGCTGATATCACGCTGCAGCCCAACCTTTCAGGTCACGTGTGCACTCAGCACGAGAAGCCTGAACTTCTCCAGTGGGAAATGAAAGAATGCATTGGTTAAGTCATTCTTGGAAGACATGCATGTAAGATATGTGTTTACTATATAAACATGGAGATGGAGGGACAAAACACACAGAAAAACAAAATTTCAGTTGGTTTAGAAGTCCATCCACCTGTCGATCCATCCATCCATCCATCCACTCATCCACCCATCCATCCACTCATCCACCCATCCATCCATCCATCCATCCATCCATCCTCATCCACCCATCCATCCATTCATCCACCCATCCATCCGCTCATCCACCCATCCATCCGCTCATCCTCCCATCCATCCACTCATCCTCCCATCTATCCACTCATCCACCCATCCATCCATTCATCCACCCATCCATCCATTCATCCACCCATCCATCCACTCATCCTCCCATCCATCCATTCATCCACCCATCCATCTACTCATCCTCCCATCCATCCACTCATCCTCCCATCCATCCACCCATCCATCCACCCCTCCCCTACACCTGCTCCCTGCTGTTCTCAGGGTGCTGGGGGTCTGAGCTGTCCCAGCTGTCATGAGGTGAAGGCAGCCTCACACCCTGGACAAGTGGTTGGTTAAAAAACTCAACCCAAAAAGTGAATGTTGGGATTCCTAATTTGGCCCGTTGACATCACGCAGATTAGCCACTGACGGTAATCCATTGTGTCACTTTAATCCCCTTCTAGGTGACGTGTCCACTCACTCACTCACTCACTCACTCCTCCCCTCCTTGGTCCTCCCTACTCCTCTCTGCGCTCCACTTCTCTCCTCCACTCCTCTCTCCGTCTGCCTGAGGTGAGTCCACACAGCTCGCGTATGATTGAACCACTGTTTAGATGCGACAAGTGTTGGCGACTATTCCATGCAAACACTGAAAACCAGCTGCCAGCTTTTCAGCTTTATTTTGGGTCATAGTGAATCAAAAATGAAGCTATTTTTGTCATGTTTGGTCTATTGAACTGCGTATTAGATGATATTAGAATGGTGTTCATAAGCATTTCGCTTAAACGTAAGATATATACAACTTTAGACCGCATCTAGAATGAAGTAGTGTAAATATCAGTACTTAGAATTTGACTATTTGAAAATGTCTGTTATGGTATTAATTCATGTCACACTTTTATTTGATTTTCAGCTGTTGGACAGCTGTTGATAGAGAGACGCTGCGACCATGGCTGCTGTGAGTTCAACCTTTCTGAGACCATTTCAAGTGTCGCCTTCTCTCTGTTACTCACTGGTGCACCGTTTAACTGAAACCATCAACTCCTGAAGGGTCGGCAGCTTAACGTTGCCATTGTGCCGCGAGATGCTGGCCACTGTGATGTCGCTAACTTAAGCCGTGGCTAAGAAGTAGCTGTGGGGGTCCTGCTGCTGTCATCATGTGAAGCAGATTAAGCTGCTGTTCACTGGGTGGGATCCACTTCACTTTATTGTTTCTCTTTCCTTTCGAGGAGGAAAACATGCACGTGGTGATGAGGTGTTAAAGGTTGATAGCGACATCGACACAAAGTCACCTAACCTACGTAAGTTTGTGTCACTGCAGACTGGAACTTTTCGTATGGTGTCGGAGGAGGAGCAGGCCATGAGGTCCAAGCTGGAGCATCTGACGGTGAAGGACCACGGACCAGTGTTTGGACCTTGTCACAAGCTACCAGGCCACACTGTGCAGAAGGTTGAAAATCTATCTATCTATCTATCTATCTATCTATCTATCTATCTATCTATCTATCTATCTATCCATCCATCCATCCATCCATCCATCCATCCACCTACCTACCTACCTACCTATCCATCCATTCATAAATCCATCCATCTATCTTATCTATCTATCTATCTATCTATCTATCTATCTATCTATCTATCTATCTATCTATCTATCTATCTATCTATCTATCTATCTATCTATCTATCTATCTATCTATCTATCTATCTATCTATCTATCTATCTATCTATCTATCTATCTATCTATCTATCTATCCATCTATCCATCTATCATTAATCCATCTAT
This sequence comes from Thamnaconus septentrionalis, assembly GCA_009823395.1. Lineage (NCBI taxonomy): Eukaryota > Metazoa > Chordata > Actinopteri > Tetraodontiformes > Monacanthidae > Thamnaconus > Thamnaconus septentrionalis. Next base: position 1,689,387 of record CM020505.1, on the reverse strand, counting down.
CTATTGATGTCGTCCAGGCTAAAGACGAGCTGAGTGAGACGGATGAGCGGCGCTCGTCGGCGCTGAAGGATCTGCGGGCACTGATGAGGGAGCGGGCGGCTGAGGGAGACGACTTGGCCAAACTGGTGCTGGAGCGCTTCGGCGACAAGCCCGACTCCCTGATGCTGCGCTTCCTCCGAGCTCGCAAGTTTGACGTGCTCAGAGCCCACGAGCTCTTGAAGGGTCAGTTACAGGGGAGCTGTCCCCTAATAGTAATTAATAATTTTCACTTTGCAAAAAAAAAATAGGTGTATTTTTATTAATATTGATCCTCCCTTTGCTCTGAAGCCGTGCCGACGTGTTCAAACAATTGCAGTAATTGAGGGTGGGAGCTCATTCATGCTGGTGTTTTGAATGAATCTGCCTTTGACAGGGAGGCATGTGCTCATTAACTGGGGCTTTGAGATGCTCCTGACAAAGCCTCCCTTTGTGTCCAAATGGGACAGCAAGTCACTGTGAGTGCTGAACCCTCTGTTCTCTCCTGGGAACTGATGCTGTTGCTGTGGGGACACATATTACAGTCAGAGCAGTGCCACATTCCAATGACAACATACTAAGATTTCAACTTATTACTTGCTTACTTACTTCTTCATAGACCTAAGTTGCAGTGTCTTGTTCTGTTTTTCGTGAGCAGTTACACTTGTAATTTTGCAATTTGCATTTAGATTTGATTGGAAACGTTAGATTTGAAGTAGACGTGCAAATGGGAATCAGTCCTATAAAGTCTGAGCCATCAGAAAATCAGATTTTGATGGGGGAACTGAGACTTTTAGCAATTTCTCGAACAAAATCCACGTCTTTTTTTCAAAGTTACTTAACTTGTAATTTAGTTTTGTATCTTATTTTATACATTTGGTGTTTTGAGCGAGTTTTGATTGAAGAACCAAAAACTTGTTTTTGAAGCCTGACTTGCTCGGAGCGTTTCCGAGGAGAACACAGGATGCACATGCCCGCGCGCACGCACACACACACTAAGTTAATTGGCGCCTCGATATGAAAAGGCTCACCGAAAGTAGATGCACAAAGATAGAGGTGCAATTGTTTGGCACATCACCAATCTGCAGAGTGCAACAAAGGGAAGGACTAAGAGGACACAGCTAATGCTAATCTCGCGTTTATTACATTCTCTATAACATTTTAGGGTGAACACTTAACTATTAAATAATTAAACTCTTAAGGCAAGGCAGCTTTATTTCCATAGCGCATTTCATACACAAGGCAACTCAATGGGTTTTACGTGATGAAGTTCAACATTTTAAAAGCATTTAAAAAACAAAGAACACAGAGTCTTCAAAGACAAAGTGCAGAGAAGAGAAGACAGCTTAAAATGCATGAATAGAGCGGTAATAAAGGAGAATAGAACTAAAAGGATGATTAAAAATAATAACATGAATAAAAGCTTTCAATCATAAGAGAAAAGAAGTGAGTTAAGAGTCTTTAACCTGGATTTAAAAACATTTATACTTCATTTCTGTTGGAAGCTTGTTCCATTTGTGTGCAGCATAACAGCTAAAATGCTGCTTCATCATGTTTAGTTTGAAACACTTAACATTTAAATTAGTGTGGAATGGAACATTTCAGTGTAAAATCCTTAAAACGGTAGCAACAACCAACACAACCAACACTGGGTGTGTGTGTGTGTGTGTGTGTGTGTGACCTGTAGGCTACGTGCGCTTCAGGAAGGAGTACCCTGAGCTGTTTGAGAACCTGACCCCCGAGGCGGTGCGCAGCACCATTGAGGCGGGCTACCCGGTGGTTCTGCCCAGCAGGGACAAGTACGGCCGCGTGGTCCTGCTCTTCAACATCGAGAACTGGGACCTGGAGGAAATCACATTTGATGAGGTGCCTGTCGACTAACCTCAACTCACTCTTTCACTTTTCTGGGCCTCATTCAATTCATATAATTTCAATACATTTAAAGTATTCTTTGAAGTACACTAAAAACGTTTCGATTGTCGCCTGTGCGTCACAGATCCTGAGAGCCTACTGCGTGATCCTGGAGAAGCTGCTGGAGAACGAGGAGACCCAGATCAACGGCTTCGTGCTGATTGAGAACTTCAAGGGCTTCACCATGCAGCACGCCTCGGGCATCAAACCAGCTGAGCTGAAGAAGATGGTGGACATGCTGCAGGTGGGCTCGCACACTGCACAAAATGTTGACTGCAGTTGAATAGAATAAAACAGAATAAAACAGAATAGAATAGAATAGAATAGAATAGAATAGAATACCTTTGTTAATCCCACATTGGAGATATTTGCATAATTCCAGCAACAACTTAGTGCATAGGTGTCAAACTCTGGCCCGCAGTGTTATTATGTTTGGCCCGCGAGGCAATGTGGAGCTGGCCCACTGGTATTATACAGCACTTGTACCGCTGAATACTACAAATCCCAGAATGCTCTGCTGGTATTTTGGCACATCAATCAGTTGAAGGATGCGATTATCATTTAATTGGTTTATTGTTGTTAATTTATTTTTAAATGTATCATATTATATTGATTACAGTTAAGTTGTATACATTTATAGTTAAGTTATATTATTTATTGTACAATATTAAGCTTTGCCAGTTCCATATTCAGGTCAAAGCAAAACTTGTTTTGGTCTGGAAAAAAAGGTTCACTGTTGTATCTGGAGGATTTTTTTTTCAATAAATATCAATGATTGTTTTAATTATTTGCTTACTGTGTATTTGAGTTTGACACAGTTGATACAGTGCAAAGAGAAGGAAAATGTATTATTAATTATAAAGAAACAGAATATTTATAGCATAAGAAGACAGTTGGATTATTCATCATCTTTGTCCCCTTTCCTAACTGTCTTTTGTCCAGGACTCCTTCCCTGCCCGTTTCAAAGCGGTGCACGTCACCCACCAGCCCTGGTACTTCACCACCACTTACAACGTGGTCAAGCCCTTCATGAAGAGCAAGCTGCTGGAGAGGGTACGGCAGCGGAGAGCAGCGGCGCAGGTCTCCTCGGCCCGAGCGCTCACTCACTCTCTGCTCTGTTTCACCCCTCAGGTCTTTGTTCACGGCGACGAACTGGACAACTACATGAAGGAGTTCGACGCTGACATCCTGCCGGCAGATTTCGACGGGAAGGCGCCCGTTGCCGACTGCCAGGCCATCGCCACCAAGCTGTTTGGCTCTGAGGACACAGCGCTTTGAGGGAGCGGCTGCGGGGTCAAACCATTAGAGAGGCCTTCACACATAGATTGTTGCCGTCGCTGTCGTTCTTGTTGTTTTTGCTATACTGGATACGTGGTCCACTTTAAATCTAGATTATTATTATTATCATTATTATTATTATATAATTATTATGAAGACCCAGGCATGAGAGCGGAAGGGCCTACGTGTAGGAGCAGATGATAATCTGCAAAATATATGGTCATATAATTGTGAGAGGAAAAGGATGTTCAGGTGAGACGCTCTGTGTTTCTCCGCAACCCGGAGGAGAAAACAGGGACGTTGGTGATGGAAGGACGAGTCAGGGGAGGGTTTCGTTTGGAGGAGGGTCGTGTCTGCCTTAAAACTGAATTTCACATTCATCCTCGTGCCAGAGATCTCGTGAGCTGAGAGCAAACTTGCAACACACAGAGGGAAGTGATGATGCAATATGAGTGTTGTTTGAGGAGCAGCAGCATCCGTTTTCTGCCTTGTTTGAGTTGCGACACTCTGACCACAAAATGCAATTTGCGGGCGATGGAGAGGTTTCAATAAAATAGATTTTTTTGTTTGTTTGTTTGAATTGTCTTTATGACTTGTTGGTTCTGAGACTACTTAAGGAAAAACAAAACAAAACAGAAAAGAACTGCTACACAAGCCCAGTTCACACAATACAGTTTGTTTGGCAAATAATTTACCAAATGCTTTTACAAAGGAAGCGTAATTATTAAAATAGAAAATGGACTGCATTTATATAGCGCTTTTCCAGGACCTTCACGGTACCCCAAAGTGATTTACAAAGGCCTCTCATTCACCCATTCACACACACATTCATACACCTATTATTGCACACATATTACAGCACGGTGGATATCTGTAAGACTGTGTATAGCTATGTCTTTGCATTTACTCCCTGTTAAAGTCTAACTTTTATCATAAAATAGCTTTTCCAAATAATACAGTGTAAGGCAGCCTACTAGTATTTGACAGCAACCACTAGAATGACAGTGTAGTTTCAAACCTTGACAGATAAACCAATTGTGCAAAATGAATAATAAGTTTTCAAAAAAGGATCACTAATCATTTTTCTTTTGAGAAAATAATTTATTTTGCAACACAATAACCATATGTCCTCATAGATCACACACACCATTGCTTTTTTTCTCTGGCAAAAAAACGAAAAAAACGAAAATGAATCGTTCCGTTATGAAACTGTGTGCAACTTAACTCGAAGCATCTCTCAGCGTCAGAGCAGAAAACGGTGCTAAATTCCAATGACGCCGATCAGCAAACGGCGATGTCTCGCTTTTGTGCCAGTAACCTTGAAATGAGAGGTACTTCTCACGTTGACAAGTACTTTGTGGAGTATTTCTGGCTCTCTACAAATCCATGAGACGGATGTGATTTGAAACTTGAGCCCGTAATCGTCAAAAGCAGGATGCTTGAAGCACCGAGGTTAGTCATAAAACAAATACAGTGGAGAACAACAACACAGTGAAACAACATTTTGGATCCCAAGGTCTATGAAAACATATTTGGACTGATGCCGACACTCCGTCTTGACACATTGGCATTCAACAAATAACAAAAGTCCCTCTGCGTTGGTTATTGCCGCCTCCTTCCCTTAAACATTATTATATATATTTATATATTTAGGCTTTTTCTTAAATACATTTTACTTTTGGTTTGTGTCGAGTAGAGATGGATATTTGACACAATACACAAATACCATACTCACTGACAATCACACTCTGCATCTACACAAAAAATGAGCACAAATTTTTTATCAATGTCTAAAAAAAAAAAAAAAAAAAAAATCGCTTACAGAGAAACTTAAAACAGTCTTAGAAAAAAGAGGAATCCATACACGACATCCAAACCTGCATGTTTGTGCAAAGTTGGTGGGAGGCAAAACTTTAACAACTATTATTATTTTTATTTTTTTAATGTTTTGACAGAAACTGTGCTGGTGTCGTTAATGTTCATCTGATGTTCACACGAGTCAGAAAGAAAAATAAACAACGCTTTTAGAGCACGGCAGCTGAGAACGACTCTCAGATGTAGTTATCCCTCTCAAACAGCAGATGGCAACAGTGAGTCGTGGTTTTTAATGTCAGTGAAGTCCGGGGAGTCAAGTAAAAAAAAAAAAAAAAAAAAAAGGGGGGGACGCACACGCGTCAAGAAGGACTTCAGAACGTGGATTATCGTTTTGCGCAGTGATTTGGATCGATTACTTAATTAGTCACAGTAACCTGTTGAGCCTGTGAGAGCAGAAGCCAGTTTCCACAGTGTGAGCCGCAAATAGTAGAGAAGATTGTTCCATCTAAAAATCAGTTTCCAGTGTTTTGAAAAGCAGACCTGAAGAGGTTTTTCAGAGGAGAACGTCTAAAATTCTAAATTTAGTCCCTTAACATTTCTCGATACATGCAAAAAATCTCATTTAAAGTCAAGTCTGAATTGCACTGCAGTATCCCTCATGGTTTCCAAGCCTCCGTGTGCCTCATCACAGTGTTCAGTAGCAGATTTTAGACAGAAGATTAACTCGGCAGCCTTGAAGCCCCTATAAAGCCCTTAAACAAGCTTCATGACACCTTCTCAGCTCCATTCAGCTCCTCTAAAGTCCATAGGTCCCATTATTGCAGCATTAACGTCGCAACCACACATGAACTCGAACACTCAAAATCACGTCGGAGCTTTTTCTTCTCTCTCTCGTCGCACCTCACAGCTCACACTTCGGTCTGCCTGAACAAAACAAATCAAACCAAAACTGCACCATAATCGCCAACCAGTCTAATGCGGTCAGAGAAGGTGAGACTGGTCAGAGTTTTGCACTGGAGGCTGGCTGGTGGCAGGAGTTTGCAGTCGGAGAAGTAGAATCTCGGCGAGACCTGCAGCTGGTCAAAGGCAGACGAGTAGCAGCGTTCAGAGACGCCAAAAACCAAGAGAGAGAGAGAGAGAGAGAGAGAGAGAGAGAGAGACCACACAGGGAGCGTCCCATTCATGATCACTACTGCTCTCTGTGCATCTTCCGGGGGTGGGCAACCTGCACTACCTGCAATCCGAATAAACGAGGAAAAACGATAGGGAACGTCGCAAAAGCGCATCGTCGGCTTAAAGTGATTGAATGCGTCGGCTGGAATGTGCTGTGGGTTCTGCCCCGCTGTGTCGGAAATGAGCACATTTCACCGGAAGTGCCATGAAAATATTGGGAGATGGAAACAAAAGGGGGGAAAAAAATCCCACAATAACGCGAATACTTAAAAAAACAAAAAGAAAATACAGACACCCAGGAAGGCCATGTTTGCCACAAAATCCCGAAAATCTTGATGACGGCTAACGGAAAGCGCACACAGTGTTCAGACAGTAGCCTGGGCCCAATGGCTGAAGGACAGGAGGCTTTGTGTGTGTGTGTGTGTGTGTGTGTGTGTCTACTGGTTTCCTTGCTGAACACTTGCTGATGTGCTGTGCCGCCATCAGCAGATCCGACACAAATTCACAAACATGCACAACATATGAACATGTTTCATTCATATTTTCCTTATTTTCATTTTTTCAATGTCGCTACAGTAGTGCGTAGCGCTCACTTACAGAAGCGGATTTGCTGTGGTAAATGTGGGCTGCGACTTGAAAACCGGCACTAATGTGTTGCATGGTGCATATTTGTGAATTTGTGTGGAATCTGCTGACATCTGCAGCTGTTCGGCAGGGGAACCAGTTAAATGGGCAACCAGTCGGGACACAACACTGGTTCGTACTGAGCCGCTGCTCTGCACCCGGTGCCCCTCGCTTTGCGTCGAACGCGAGCTTGACTCACCTCCTCACCGCAGGACTGAGTCAGCGCTACCCCCGCTGTCGACGTGTGGAGAAGGAAAGAGGACAAAGGAGGAGAGGAAGAAATAAAGAAAAGCTCTTCCCCCCCCCGTTAATTAGAGCCCCGGCGACGCAGGAGAGCACAAAGGCAGTGAGTGGTTGTTGTTGCTCGGCCGCACGCTTGTAAGGTGACGGTGATCGCAAGGGAGAACCGCGGTGAAGGCATGGGGGACAGGAAGTGAGGAGGAGCAACCAGAGGAGAAGGCAAAGAAGAACAGAGTGGGTGGTGGAGGAGGGGGGTTGCAAAGTCAAAGTTGGTGTCTCTCCTCACTCAGGGGTGGTGGTGGTGGTCGGGGGCCGGAGGAGTCAAGCTTTGCCCTCGGTGCAGGGCCTTTGGCACGGCGGTTTCTGCTTCTCGTACTGACACATGGCGTTGGCGTAGCCCACGATGACTTTGTCCATCCAGGTGAGCGGCTGCGGGAAGAGCACCGCCCCCTCGAAGAAGCCCAGGTGGCCGCCGTGCAGCGTCAGCGCAAAGATGGCGTTGGGCTTTTTCGCTGAAGGATTGGAGAAGAAGAGGGGGAAACGAAGAGGATGAATTAGGGCCGTGCACCGGATAGGACGAGCTGCACCGGCGCAGTCCAAGTAAGGGCCCGGCAGAGGAGGGCTTCTGACTGTTGGAGATAAACGTGGGTGTGTTTCTCGGGGTCGAACCAGATAACCCGGTCACCAGTGCGAGTGCTGAAGTGGGAACTCCTTCTGTTATCAAAACGCTGCCGATGATGCACTTCCTCGAATCATCTCCGCAGAGTCGCACCTTCAACAATATGGCCAAAAGAAGGGAGAGGAGATGCTGGCTTTCAACTTTACATATATGCAGTGTGTACTGTACACACACACACACACACACAGCCAGATCAGATCCACAAAGCCATTGCCCGGCTTTTGCGGCAGAAAATCCGTGTAAATGGCGCCAAAAACGGTGATTCCGATCCACAGAGGGGACGCAAACGTGAAAATGGGCAGGTAGCTGCAGGGCTGCGCCAGACTCATTTGACTGTATTTAAATGAGTCATTACGCGCAAAAGGACACACACCCTTCTATGCAAATATGCCTCATTCAAATAGCGGCAGATCCAGAAAGAGTTTGCGCTCGTGTCCGCACGCACTTTGACAGACGGAAACACCGCCAGCCAAAACCAGCCGCAGCGTCTGTCTGTCTTCTGAGTGAAACTTTCCTCTCTGAAAAGCCTGAAATATATATATGGCTCCCCAAATCTTATATATAGATAGGCATAGACTACAGTATATATGCCAGTATTTTAGATCGGCTATGAAAAATACAAATGGTACTCAGGTGTTGGTGATTGTCTTGCTTATATAATGACTAACGCGTCTTGCGTCTTGACTTTCTTTCCATTGTGGCAGCAGTCTTGGTCAGACGGAGGAGGCAGCGTAATGCCAGGCGCGCACAGGAGCGCGTTTATCCTAGCAGAGCTTCGCTGTCAAACACATGCACTCACGACCGCAACATTCGCACCTGTTTCAGGTGCCGCATTTGCGGGCGTGTTTGCGCCTTCATGTCATTAGCGCGAAAACCTCTGTGGATACCCGCGTCTGTGGCGCAGGTTGCAGCCGCAATCTCGCCGTAGAACGCGCCGCATTCTACCGCGGCGCGCCCTTCTTTGAGGATCTGCCCCACAGTGTTGCCGGCTCATCAAAATGAAATACCTCCAGTGGGCGTGGCACAGCACAGATTTATGAGTCACACCACAGCCTCAAAAATGAGAAAACCTCAACCTCATAATCCTTTTAAAAGAGATTATTTACCCAACCGGATTGACTCATCAGTTACCACGTACATACATGCATTTGTACTGTCCATAGGCGTTTAAGGTTTAGTAGCATCTAGTGGTAACAAGGCCTAACGTGAACAGTTTTGATCTCACAAAGTTCTCATATGAGTGTTGATATGATGGATATATAATCTGGGCTACTGGAAATACTGAGAATAGAATTCCATTTTTTTTTCTTTTTTTAATCATTTTTTTAATCCCTTTCTTATTCAAATCTTAGATCCTGGCCACTTTTATGGATTGGCCTGGTTTTGATGACCAGGATGATGGTGGAAGGTGTGCAGTGAGCAGCGGATGTGAGGAGGCAGCCAGTGGTCTCGTGAGGAGGATTGGCCTGCATCTAACTGTCACTGTGCACGTCCACTATCTGGGTCAGTGGGTGAGCTGCAAGAGGGTGATTATGAGCCCGGGGCCATTTAACAACTGTGCCCTCCTCCTGACACCAGCCGAGCTGCACTGGGACGTGCGCACTCTTTTGTGCACTGGAGCCAAAGCCTCAGTGGACACAGAGCGAGAGGTGCAAACAGAAAAGGTTGTGAGAGGCGCTCAAGCTGAACGCAGACCCACAAATACACAACGAATGACGCCAACTGTGGCCTGAACAAAAACATGACTTCATAATCTAGAGCATGGGCGTCAAACTCTGGCCCGAGAGCCAAATTTGGCCTGCAGTGATATTATATTTGGCCCATGAGGCAATAAAAAAAACAAATAATAATCACAACTAGAGCTGGCCCGCCGCTATAATACAGCACATGTAGCGCTAATACTACAAATCCCAGAATGCCCTGCTGGTATTTGGGCACGTCAATAAGGACAGGATGTATTATATTATTACTTAATTGGTTAATTTTTATGTTTTTTTTAAAATACATTATTAGGCCATGGAAGAAGGTTACTGTTGAAATTCAAATCAAAAAGCTGCAAATAAAAAAAGAGGCATCTGATTTTTTTTGGCCCGTGACTTAGTCCAAATGTGCATTCGAGTTTGCCACCCCTGATCTAGAGTTCATTCCATCATTTCAAAAAACTATTTTAATAAGACGCTATTGATGAGTGCATTCTAGTTGACGCAACTCATGCAGCATTTTCGCTTGGAGTCGCAGCTTCCACGCGTTAGATCTACATGCCTGCGTTATTTATGAATTTAATCTGAATTTCATACAAGTCGGTCAACTGTTGCTATCAAAAGCTGATCTGCTTACAGTGGTGACACAGTGCACGCACTTCTGGTTCGTCACATGTCTCACTCTGTGTCATGTCCCAACCAAGCTCAATGCCGCTGATCCTCTTTCCAGTAAGTGCTCTCAGCAGCCAGTCAACACACACACACACGCACACACACACACAGACACACACAGAGCTCAGTAAGTCTAAAAATAGCCAAGGCAAGGAAACATAAAGTAAAAGAAAAGCCTAATCAAGCCAATCATATGGCAGTGCTTCGTTCCCCTCTTTTTGTTCATCAAGTGCCAGTCCAGGGAACTTCCTTGCGAGACCGACGTCTAACATGTGGAGGCGCTATTTGTGGGAGCATCAGCTGTTCTAAGGCGGCACCGTCATTACTCACTAACTTGCAGACCCAGTTTGTGCCGCACCCTCCTCCACTCCAGCCTTTCCACACAAGAAAAAGTGTCAACTGCAGCAATTAGTTTGGACAAGTCTGGATGAGCCCATCAGTGTCAAAAGCAGTTTGCTATTGAGACTGCAGAGGACTGGTTGTAAAGAAACTAGTGTGTCTGCTGAAGCCTGCTTGGCCCGACAGAGCAATGCAGAGAGCTGCACCCTACACACCCAAGTATAGAATACTATTTTCGGAGCACTTACATACCTATTATAATTCAAAGCAGTGAGGGCAATAAGTCAACTGTCAAGAATTACATAGTGCAATGTGCTTTTTTTGTACCTGAATGTAAAGATTAAAAAAAAAACTAGTTTAACATGAAAATAAGAAAGGAGGAAGAATTTTGTTTCTATTCCATGAAATATGTTTTTTTGTTTTGTTTTTTAAAAAAAACAGACAAACTAGGTGCTTTGAAGTAGAACTGCTTTAAAATAGGGACATACTTGGGTGTGTCCAACCTGTTAGACACACCTTGAAAAAAATTCATTTGCTGTCTCATTTCATGTTTTTTCATGTTTGAAAAAGAAAGTATTGTAAATATTTCTCCTGGAGATCAATAAAGTATTCATCTAGCTATCCATCTAACTATTATAAAACTTAGATTATAAGGGCCGGTCTTCAACATTAGACTCTTTGAGGTGCATTTTACGTTGCTAAATGTATTGTGAAAAAGTTACTGATACAGTTTATAATGAAGCCGTTGTCATGGCACATGCACCGAGTTACCTGCTAGTGTGCGGGGGATGGCGAGCAGCGAGGCGTGAACCAGAGGATCATCTGCAGTGTTCACCAGCAGGAGTGGCACCTTCACCTGGAAAACCAAAAGCCACGTAATGAACACATACGCAAGAGGAGGGAAAAGAAATGATAAGGCGTCGGGTTGCTTACATTGTGAATATAGTGTACACAGCTTTCCTTCTCGTAGTACTCTTTGAGAGAGTTGTGGCCGTGAAATTTCCTGAAGAAAGACAAGAGAAAGCAGGGTTGGGCCTCTTTAAATGATTTCCGGATGTGAAGGTAAGTACAAGTGACAGGACGCCCTGCACAAACCTCATGATGTTGTCATCAATCTGCATGAGAGATGTGGCTGTGTAGAGCCGGCCCAGATCTGCTTCTATTGTTTTCACAGAGTTTCTGCCAAATAGACTGTGCCTGTGTGATGCAAAAAAAAAAGAAAAAAGAAAAGAAAAAGAAATCAGTGAGGGCAAGCAAACAACGTTTCAGTTGGGCCACAGTTTGCAAAGGGGATTTCCTGGTAATTAATTACATTGTCACTTCCTGAAACCAATCATCAATCCAATCTTTTTCTAGCACCACTTATTGCAGGGGGCTACCAGGGCGCACACACATGCACACGCAGGGTGAGTTGTGTGTATGGGGTTTAAGCTATGAGGCAGAGACAGCTGTGGTCAGCAGGGCCAGACGGATACCTGTGTGACAGGATGATTTTCTTCATGTTGTCAGCCATGAGGAAGTTATAGAAGCGTCTGAAATGGTCCCACTGCAGGAATGTTTCCTGGGCCCTGAGGGATAATGACACAAAACGCAGGAAGTGAGCTTTGTCCAACGTGTCTGCATTCCAAACAACATACAACCATCCCGTGTTAATCCATGGCACAAAGAGCTGCGCTGGAGGAGAGAGCAGGAACAGAGCTCACGCCCAGCTCACTGCGAGCCACAGGCTGACCGACAATGTTTTACACTGTCTTACACAAAAAAATAAGAGAAAAAAAGCCGCTTTTAACCACTGCCATTTGTGGTGGAATACGATTCAAAAAAATCTTAAAAACCTTAAAAATAAATTGCAGAAAAGGGGAGAGGGCATACTTAACATCCAATCATTAGACAAACGTACACTCGCAGTCAAAAAGTTGAACAGTTTGGACACATACTTCTGATTTAATGGTTTTTCTTTCATTTTCATGACTGTTTACATTGTAGATTGTCACTCAAGGCATCAAAACTATGAACGAACACATATGGAATATGGATTCAAGAAAAAAAAGTGTGAAATAACTCAAACAAGTTTTAAATTTTAGATGATTTAGAATACATGCATCATAACATATTTAGGTATTCAACTTTTATTTCTTTTGCCACATTAATCCACATATCTTGGTCAGATATATGATGTATTTAGTAAGCATCTACAGTGTAGAAAATAGCAGAAATAAAGAAGAAACAGATGTGTCCAAACTTTTGATTGTGTATTTAAAATGAAAGTAAATCAGGGTAGAAAAACACTGGAAACCGCAGTGCAGAGTGAAAACATATTAGAAAAGTTTATTCTCCATTGTTGAAACAAAGCAGCTGGAAAGCATGCCGCGTGACACAAAACAACACCTGTATATAAATTACTCACACCGTGTGGTCACCATGCAATCTAATCACATAATGCGCCGCCTCATCCATCTTTAATAGTGTGAGTGCAGAGCGACGGACGCACACAGAGACTCTCACTGAGAGAGAGAGGAGAGGAGAGGAGAGGAGAGGAGAGGAGCCCACCTGAGAGCGCTGTAGCCCTGGCACACGCTGACGCAGCACAGCACTCGCTCCTGGTTCATCATGTTTTCGCCCAGGAACTTGCAAACAATGTTGCCGCCCAGACTGAAGCCCACCACGATCAGCTGCGTCTGGGGATAGGCGCGCTTGATGTAGCCCACCATGGCCGCAAACTCCCACGTGCAACCTAAGCAGGAGACATTCGGCATTCACAGTCAGTGCTTTGCCCCTCTGTGAGGGCGCTGTGGACTTTGTCTGCTCGGCAGTGTCAGTGAATTTGTCTTTCACTCAGAGTGTTAAATGTGTCTCACTCAGAACATTGCATAATCCGGGGCTGAAACGCAATACTACGCCCAATAGAGGCACTTCAGCGGCTTCAACAAAGATTTGACTTTGAAATGGAGCCCAAACAGGAACTTTGGAAATCGAGGCAAAAAACCTCATGTAATGTGAATATTAGTATATAAAGGTAGAGCTGTAGTCAAGACCACACCAACCGAGACCAAGACATTATCAAGACCAGAGAGTATCGAGATCGAGACAAGACCAAGACTTTATACATCAAGAAAAATAAATGACCAGTATCTTTTTTTAAAATCAAGTTTGTTTCTAAATCGAACATCAACATCTCTTTTCAACAAGGTATCTTTTATGAATTTTATTAAACATTTTGCTGCTTTGCCAACTTTTTTGAACCATTTTCAAAAAAACAACTTTGCTTCATAAAAACAAAAAATAAATTATTAACTAGAAATAAGGGGGTGTATCACTCTGGGTGTCACTAACAGAGTGTAAACGGCAGCAGCTGGATTCTTTTCTGTTATTATCGTGTCATTACAGTGTTGGCCGAGTCTTGAACAGTCTTGATCAAAAATCCAGAGTCCCTGAAAAAGTGGTCTGAAGACCAAGACCAATCTCCAGTAGTACAACACTGCATTAAGGAACATATTATTATTAGCTGTTGTCAACCGTTATCAGTTTGCAAGCTTCCCATCAAACCTGACAACTGACTGAGACAAGAGCAGATTCCAGAGACTGTCACACAACAAGCTTCATCTCAAGGCGGAAGTATCAACCCCGTGTGCCCTCCGGTCTCACCATAGGTAAACATGCGCGGAGATGTGAGCTCGATGTTGGGAAGAGCTCCCAGATGGTTGAGCACAGCACAGCGGTAACCGTCCTTCTGGGCATAGTCCACAAACGTTCGAATGTAGTGCTTCTCACTGTGGTTGCCAATGCCGGGGCATATCACCATGGTGATGTCATCTGTTAAAACAGGAAACTGGTTGAGAGAGGCGTCACTGAAATATGCATGCACCTGTGTACCAAGCAAAGGTGAGGGACATTAAAGTGCAAAAGTTGTACCAGGAAGAAGAATGACTTCAATGCAGGTGCATCAAAATCAACAAACCAGGTTTGAAAATAGCAAACTTGAGCTTTCTCACTAATCCAGGGGTGAGGAGTTTGAGGTCTTGCGCAATTCTAGGGTCAATGGAAACGCAGCTAGTCAAGACAAAAAGCCAGAGCAGTGCACAGGGATCACCTCCTGTTTGATGGTCCCCGATTGGCTCGAAAAGGTCAAAGGTGGAAGTGGCTCCATCCTGCATGGGCAAGTACTTCCTCACTCCGCTGGGATGAGGCGAACTCACTCGTCCCAGTTTTCCGTAGAGCGCCGTCTGCAGGTGGCCACTCTTTCCCCAAAGCAGGGGAGGAATGTACCTGGAAAATGACAAGAAAAACACACAGTCTGTCAAAGGTCCTCTGGAAACACGTGCACAACAACACCACAAGCAACACAGCAACAACAACATAGTGTTGCTTTAAACCAGGAGCCTGTGAAGCTTTTTAATCCAGCCAGAAATTATATTAATAGTAAGTAAATTATGAAATAGCTGTAATTCATCCGTTTTTTTCATTGTTTTAACAGTCATTAAAAAAAAAAAGTTAAATACTACGCGGCTTCAATGACACTGATTTTGTTGTTTTGACATTAAAGCACGTTTTCTACATATCCCATCATATAATTTTTCTTCCAATGAGGTAGGTCAGCAAAACACTCCATGCATCTGCTGCTGCTGCTCCGGCCCCTCATTCAAATTTTAGAACCCATTCTGGCCCACGAGTCAAAGAGTTTGGCCACCCCTGCTCTAAACAGAGATACTTGCATGCATTTAAATTACGCCAGAGAGAAAAGTGAACGCCTCATTGCATACAGTCACAGTTGCGTTGCAGCTCTCGACGGGCTCCGCAACACATCATCAATGTTTACCATCCAGGCAGGGTCTGCTCTCTGTACACACCTCAGTAGGAGTCAGCAGTAGGAGTCTTTGTTGCGTAACGCACCTCTGAAATATTGTGCCTTATCTTGTGCATTGTTATGAATCACTGTCTTATTTCCATGGAAACAACGATCAAGTTTTAAAAGTGATGTTAACGTCAAAAAAAAGGAAACGTCTGTTATTTATCAGAGCCACTAGCTGCATTTCCACTAGCCCTAGAATGGCGCAAAACGTAAACATTGAAATAAAAAAACTGGTAATGGACGCACCTTAGGTTCAAATATACATCTCTAATGTCGCTGAAAGGTTTTGACCCCCTGGATTGGTCGAGAGTTTACCAGAATTACGGCTAATGCGCTTCACACCACTCAATGGAAACACCTGCAAATTGCAATTGTACTTTGTCGAAATTTTGGAAATGTTTTTTATTTTCCTAAAAACTGTAATGGAAACGCAGCTGGTGCCATTACTGAGCAAATGTTTTTAGGCTTTTGGCCCATTTCCAATACCTTCAGATTCAGGAAGAAACATTATTGTCACAGAAGAATTTAGAGTTCTTGTTGCGCAAAGTGACACTTGAATTAACATTTGAGTGCCTTTTTTCCATTGTGTAACATCCAATCTGGAAGTGTGTGTGTGTGTGTGTGTGTGTGCGACTTGACAATGAAGCGAAGCGTGGGCCATCTGGAGAGGATACGACAGATGACAAAAGAAAATGGAGCAAAAAGCACAACCGCTTCATGGATTCTGGCTGTCTGTGCACACAGCGAGTAGCAGTGCCAAGTTCACGAGCACTGACAACGACACCTGACCTTCAACCTCCAGTGCTGCATTGTCTCAGTGCTGTGGGTACAACAGTCACAGCGTAAGTCGGTAATGCACGGACTTACGCAAGATATGTCTGTCATAAAGTCACCTCAACACGAAGGATATGAGCCATTAGTCACATGCCGTTCTCGTTTGTTCACCAAACGCCTGGCGTGCATGTCCCCAAACAGAAACGACTGTTCACCTCACAACATGCCTCCTCAGTGTAACTGATCTCTGTTATGAAACACCACAGGATGTCATTATGAAACGTGACTTCTCCACAACCCTCCCGCCCTCCCTCCGGCCCCAAACTCCAACTTCGCTCCGGTGTCACTATGAGAACTCACAGGGATGGGATTTTGCATGAACCAACTTATGGCAGCTCAGGAGGGAATTATAACAAGGCAGACACATATGTAAACATTCCTGCGACCGCAAGATTTACTGACACCAAAGTTTAAAGGCAACGGATTCGTGGCAGCTGGTTATGTAAGCGCACATTTGTGATAAATGCTCTCAGAGAAACATCCTACAGTCACTCCAGGGTGTTACGACACCGCAAGATAAGGTAATCGATAAGGAACACAGCAGTGGTTATCTTGTAAACAGGAAGTTTGTTCACTCCAGTACACCCGCTTCACTTTCCGCTACTATCATATACCAAATCAAAGAATCTAACTATATTTAAGAAAATAGACATACAAGTTAAAAAAAAAAAAAAAAGATCCATCCATCCATTTTCAATAACCACTTGGTCCTGCACTCAGCGTCACAGGGGTCTGCTGGAGCCTCTCCCAGGTGTCATTGGGTGAAGGCACGGTGACACCCTGGACAAGTCGCCAGTTCATCACAGGGCCACTCCACACAGAACGGCCCCAGGCCCAGAATCGAAACCACAACCTTCTTGCTAAGAGGCGGCAGCGCTAACCACTGCCCCACTGTGTTGCCTCCAAAAAAGATGTTCATTAAAATATGGCCGCCTCCAGGCAACTGATAATTGTATTTGTAAGGCAAGAAGTATAAGCTGTTCTTGCTACTGGCATCACCGCACTGCTGATGATGATGATCCAGTCTGACATTTCCGGCACAAGACGTGCCACGCATTTAGAAACCCTGACAACAGATGGCCCGGCACCAGACAATCAACATCCCCTCAGCTGGAGTTCCACGGTAATGTCCGTGCGACAGGCACAACACTGAGCTCTCACTCTTTGGTCAGCTGAGGGCAGGACTTGAGCAGGAAGCGGTTGAGTGCCGTGTCCTGGTAGGTGAGGTCCGGCGGCGCTGTGGGGCTCTTGAGGTTCAAGCAGCGGACGATGACGTAGAGCACCGTCGCCACCGCTGCCAGCTTCATGCCATCAAACATTGCTGGCATCTCCGGGGAGATGGTGTACGCATCTGAGTCGTGGTTGTTCATGATTACTCTGAAAAACAGAACAAAGGCCAGATGATATTTTTCCAGTACTTTCCTGAGCGATCAACGCAGATCAACCAAACAGATGAATTAGTGGGTTCTATTCTTTTATTTTCATTGTCTGTTAAGTCAGAGGTGAAATAA
This sequence comes from Thamnaconus septentrionalis, assembly GCA_009823395.1. Taxonomy (NCBI): domain Eukaryota; kingdom Metazoa; phylum Chordata; class Actinopteri; order Tetraodontiformes; family Monacanthidae; genus Thamnaconus; species Thamnaconus septentrionalis. Next base: position 1,671,747 of record CM020505.1, on the reverse strand, counting down.
GGCTAAATAAATAATTAAATAAAAAGACATTTAGACTTACTAAAATATTCAGCTCACTCCCAAACTTGCTGATGCAGAAGAACTGTGGTATAAAAATAAAAATAGAAACAATGAGACATTTACATCCACAGCACAGTCAGCTATTTAAAAACAATGGCATCATGTAATAATAAAAATAAATAAAAGAAGCAGTGAATAAATCAGTAAAAATTAGTGAGTTCGGTCTATATTATTGTACAATCCACATGACACATCCAGTATATTTTATCATACGAAAAAGGGAAGTTGTGGTACAGCTCCAGGATCAAGACTTTTAACAGTAAAGAGAAGCCGTCTGAATGGCATTGTAGCATGATTTACACCATCAAAGACCTAATGACAGCTGACGAGTATTTTGTAAAATTGTACTTACCCACTCTGTCAGGTATATCCTCCAATTAGAGCTCTTTTTTCACCACAGTTGTGAAGAGGATGTCAAGTCACAGTGGCGTGGTCAACCCTGGAGGTAAACAGAAAATATACATTAACGACTTCATTATTGACCGGTGTAAAGGTTTAAAAGGTACAGTATAACGGTACCATGTTGCAGCAAACTGAGTTCTGCTAAAATATAAAGCCCGGTTTTCAACATTGTCATTTTAAGTCAAAAATCAATTTTAAACGAATTACAATTTTTCTTACTTTTAATAGATACATTACATGAGTGGATAAACCCACGATCTCGCTTCTGACGTTTGACAACGAACATCTTGTAAAGTTATATTTTTTTAAAAAAAAAAAATCGCTACATGAGGTCGATAACATAACACGGAATGTGCGAATGAAATCCGTCGCTCTGACATCACAACAGCTGCCGCTCGTCTCGTAAATGGACGCCGTTTCCGTCTTAGTCACGACTCTCTGGCTGTCCGAGAGTTTTGTTCTCGTAGACAGCAAAAGGCACACGTGAAATATTAAACACTGAAGGCATTCTGGTATAAAAACTGCAGAGGCAAACTGTTTGTGCGTTGTAAAGGCTGTGTCATGGAAGGCCAACGACCCTCCCGCCGCATCTCGGTTCGTCCTCCGTGTCCAAAAGAAATGAAAACCATGTAACGGTACACAATGAACTTACTGAGCACACTGAATTATGAATTATTTGCGCAATACACACATCTTCACCGAGACCAAACATGTCGCTTGCATGTGTTAACATGTTTTCTAAGCCTGTCTCTGATCAGAAATATTTTTAAGTAAGATCGTAAATTATCGATCAATGAGATAGCAATATGCGAAGACCTGCCGCAGACCAATAGAAACATCACCAGCATCTTGAGGCTAACCTACCTCGGCCGTGAACAATGGACACCTCGGAGCTGAAAAGACGCAGATATTCTCATGTTCGTGTCATGGTGTAGTTTGTTTTGTGCCCCTCCTTAACCATGGCTGTCGGCCCGGTGGGTTTAACGCCCTCTGATGCTCAAAGCAGAAGCTAACCACTGTCGCTACAGCAGCTCCACCGTTTCACTTCCTAGAATATTCCGGAATTTACATACGAGCGTTCTGATTGGCTAAACCGTTGATGATGTAGGATTTTTTTTTCTTTCGCTGCTGTTTCCATCCTTCCCTCCCCCTGTCAGCGAATACCTATAACTTTCATTTAGATGTGATATTTTTTCATTTATTTGAAATCTTTTTTGAATATGTACTTTGCGTGTGTGTGTGTGTGTGTGTGTGTGTGTGTGTGTGTGTGTGTGTGTGTGTGTGTGTGTGTGTGTCCACATTGTTTAATGACGTTTCTGACAACACAAACGCAAGATAAACATTTCGTACTGCCGCAGCTTTAACAAAAAATACTGTCACAGTTATAATTCCGTTCATTCTATTTTTACAATAGAATTAGTAAATTGCTTCGATCCTATACGCATTCCTTCCTGAACGTGACCGGAACGTGAGCTGAAACCTGTTACGTAATAATGTTCAGTCAATGCAACTATTAATTTCTCATTGCATTAGTCTGTCTGACATCGGTGGTTAAATAACATTATTTGGTTGCTTTTATTGATTTTATGTTTAAGGATGGGTCTCAGGGTCATTTTGATTATTCCGTCACTGGAACAACAGGTATAGCTCACCAGCGAAGATCCAGTACATGTTAAAAGTGCAGTAAGCATTAAGGTCCACCTGGTGGCGTGAGAGTTAAACGATATTTGTAGTTTACCAGACTCGGCGATGGAGGCGACAATATAACTTTGTGGAGGGATGCCCACATGCAATCACCAGAGATATTATTATTAGTAGTAGTATGTAGTAGTAGTAGTAGTAGTAGTAGTAGTAGTAGTAGTAGTAGTAGTAATGGTAGTAGTGGTGGTGGTGGTTTTGTCAAATAAAGATCAAGCACCCTTGCTAAATCTGTATTTGAAAAAAACCTACAGCATTTTGATAGTCAACTCAATGCACATATCAGCTGATTAAAAAAAACATGATAAAAAAAACAATTTACAATGTAGAAGGCTACAAAGAAATCCATAATGCGGGTTCAGCCTTTGACGTTAGTTGTCGTTTGCCACGATATTTTGAATTCAAAAAGTTATTCCGAGTTCCTTTATTTATCTTACGATAAATGGCCACTAGGGGGCATCGGAGCTTAACGTGAGGTCACAAATTAGGGTAAACGTACAAGAAGAAGAATATGACTTGTTATCGACAATATTTGCTTGTGAACTGCCCAAAAGCTTTATTTTGTTTTTTACTCTTCAGTGGGGTTTCAATGTCAATATTTTCTGGCTTCGTAATATATTTATTTTACTCTTAGATTGTTGAGTTTCCTAACGTCTGTATTTCTTCTGCGTCATTAGCCTGATTAAGCCGTCAAATATATGTCGTTTAGTATTTTATATTTCTTTATTTTTGCTGAGACCAAAAAAATAAAACCATACCTGTATTATTCAAGAAGAAAAGCTACGGCAAGAACGAAAGTGATCCCGAATCTCCGCCCCTCGTAAATCACATGACTCATGGGATAAAAAAAAAAATTACCGGCTCACACCAACCCTCGAGGCGAAGCCAATATATCCGGGAGCACCTAAAGGCAGCAGTGGCAGTCCGACGTCTGGCGGTACCTTCGCGTCGCTCCAACAGAACAAAGACCTGCGACAGAAATAAATATGAAACTTACCGGAGATGTTATAACAGCGACGGTGACATTTACTCTACTCTTGTGCCTGGTCCCAGTCAGAGGTAAGTCCGGTTTCTAAATCACAGGCACGCAGCCCGTTTAGTCAGATTTGAATGGAGTGTCATTGTTTTTGTTTCATTGTTTATGTTGTGTATCGAGACAGACTATTTTGACTTTGTGAAGAGGCAAGACTCCTAACTCAGATTTGCTATCCTTCTAATTCCGTTGGATTCCTCAAGCTTCTTTCTGTCCCTCATTCGGCCGGAGTTCTGTGCTTTCTCCCGTGATACGAGGAAAAAGTTGTGACTTGAATGACAACTAGGAATCAAGTGAGGCGAGGCTGACAAGTTGTGGATACTTTGGCTGCAACTTTTGGCACAATTTCAAAGAATCACATTTCACACTCTGGTTGTATTGAAATATTTTTGAGTGTCCAAAACCAATTTAAAGAAAAAGAAAATAAATGACTGTTTACAGTACATGTGAAACTTTGTTACACAGTTTGAATACACAGAATGATTTCCCTTTTTAAAAAACAACAACAACAACAACAAAAAACACGTTGTTATTTGTACGTTGAAAATGTAATGATGTTTTATCTTCTAAACTGTGTTGTGCCAACATTTAAATGTATGTGATAGAAGTTAGGAGGCTTCAGTGATGAGTGTGGCAGATGGAGAGGTAAATAACACCATATGTTCTCCTGTTGCCCACAGCTGTACTCACACACACACACACACACACACACACACACACACTGAGGTCATCTGCCTGCCAACAGGAGCATTAGCATCTTGGAGTCATAACAGGGTGTCTGACCTCAAGCTACCTGTGTGGGTGTTGTTTATGTTCTGCCACATGCCCACCTGTCAGTCAGGTGTGCTGCATGCCCTGAGCCACCTGTTCAATGGTGCAACCATCATGTTGTGTAACTGCTCATTCCCTAAAACAGCTACATGCATCTGTGCACCCAGGGTAATCCTGCAAGCTCTTAATCCTCCACATAGACGCATTCTGTTGTCTGTGGGAGCTGCTTGCAAATGCAGCCCTGCTAACGTAATGGAAATTGTCGAGGATAATCAATAGGCAAGAATTGTTTTAGCAGCTATGGAATATGTAGCACCAACTGCTCTAGCAGCCTGCTTCTGTGTTTAAAGAAATAGTTTATTCAATACAAGATAAATAAAAAAAAGTTTCATGCTACTTTTATTGTAATAATTTTAAGGCAGATGTTTACTGGCCATCCATGGAAGCTTTTTATATTAAAGTTATATTTAGAGTTTTGTTCTTATACCATGGAGAAATCAGATTTTCTTGTTTGTTTAATTTGTTTTGTTTTTCCTCATGTTTGTCTGATTCTTCACAACTGGAATAACAAATCCAGTTTGTTCGATCATCCTTGATTTGGCAGCAACTCACTGTCTTGGCAAGAAGATGAGAATAAGTTTTAAAATCCTTATTTTTCACCCTGGACAGTCCAACCAAGCAGCATGGCTCATTGCACTCACCACAGTAGTGCTCCCCTGCAAAAAAGAACCTAATATAATAGTGCACTCCCAGTATTTTTTCCTGTTCTGAGGCAGCCTCTAAGCTGGCCCTGACGTGGTAGCTGATGAGTCAATCCGGTTGGGTAAATAATCTCTTTTAAAAGGATTATGAGGTTGAGGTTTTCTCATTTTTGAGGCTGTGGTGTGACTCATAAATCTGTGCTGTGCCACGCCCACTGGAGGTATTTCATTTTGATGAGCCAGCCAAACTGTGTGTGTGTGTGTGTGTGTGTGTGTGTGTGTGTGTGTGTGTGTGTGTGTGTGTGTGTGTGTGTGTGTGTGTGTGTGTGTGTGTGTGTAAATACCGTGTGCTCTTACTGCTGGAGCTGCTCCAGCACCATCATTCAAAACACTCTGGCCAGACATCAGCGTGATGCTCACTGTGTTTTGTTGTCTCCCTTAGTGTCACTCATCCCTGGAAAACACATTTATTTGAAGCAAAAAACATGTTATGAACTATGGGTGTTGAAACAAACCATTGAGTTGCAGCTAGAAACAGGCTGTGTTGTGTGTCTGTAGGAGTCCGGACCTATAATGTGTCCCAGACCAAAAGTTCTGATGTGTCAGGTTGTATTTGGTGTCCGTGGTCCTTTTTCTCTTAATGAAGATACTGAATTCACTCCTGTTTCCAAAATGAGTGGGTGTTTGTTTAGCTCAGTCGACACTAGATGCACGACCAAGAGGTAAAACTCAACACACATTTTGGATGGATTGATCTGCATGAACAGCAGTTGTATTGAACTGTGTGAACTTGGATTCCGCTCATTTCCACTGTACTGACAATTAGCAATGTGACTTATTTTTCCCCAGGGGACTACTGTGAGGTGAATCTCTGCCACAATGGGGGAACATGTGTGACGGGAGTCGGGGACGATCCATTTATCTGCATCTGTGCAGATGGCTTCGGTGGAGACACCTGCAACCTGACCGAGACGGGTACGTGACAGAGGATGCTTTTTTTTTTTTTTACTTGTTTTTTTTCTATCATTCGTGCTGTCTACTTACTTCTTCCTTGTTGCTGTTTTCTCAGGGCCCTGCAGCCCAAACCCCTGCAAGAACGACGGATTGTGTGAGGTGGTGACACCGACCCGACGAGGGGATGTTTTCAACGAGTACATCTGCAAGTGCCAGCCAGGCTTTGAGGGGGTGCACTGCCAGACCAGTAAGTTCCCTCTGGAAGAGCTGCTGGTCTGCTTGTTCATGTTCATGGAACAGTCAGAATAAAGAAACAAATCACTTGGTCGAAATCAAATATTACTTTAGAAAAGATAGTTAAAGCATGTACGTGACGGAAATATTAGGGCATTTGAGGCTAGAATTGTAAAGATTGTAGTGGGAAAAAGCGGTTCTTCTGTCACATCATTGAGCTTGGTTTTATTTTAGTTTTATTACTCTAACTAATAATGACTGTGTTTTCCATGTCGTTATTTCATCTACTCTGCTCCCTTTTGATTTGTGAGTTTTGTAGATTCATTTTATAAAATAAACTGAAATAAAACTTACTCTCAGATAATTTTATAGTTTAATAGCGACTTTAGTACATGTGCATGTTCTAAGCTTTGCATGCTTTAAACTTTAGTACATGTGAAATGCTCTAAGCAACACCAAGTGTAGCCATGTAGCTTGTTGTCAAAGTGATTTCAATACATGAATGTCTCCAGTTCCGTACAAAAGCGGGCTAATAGATTTAGCAGCGCTGTTTCCTTTGCCTTGCGCAGATTCCTCCACTAGTGTGAACACAGGAGGTTTTTCCATCCTGTCATCGAGCCATGGGCAGCGTGAGAGACACTCACTCCACTCAGCAGCTCCATGAAAGGACCTCATTCAGGCCTCCTTCCTTATTCTGTCGCCCTAATTGGAAAAATAGCGCTCCAAGTCTCTTAGCATGCCTCCCACATCGTTTGTCCTTGAGCTTGGCGATCTCAGAGGAGGAATTTTTTGATAGTGAATTCCATCACATTCCCCTAAAGTAAAGACCAAACCCACTTGGAGTAGCTGCAGAAGTTCAGATTAGTTTGTGTTTAAAAAAAAAAAAACATAGGTTAGTGTGTGAATACTATTAAAATACTGTAGAGTAAAAATAGCATTTTGTAATTATTATGATTTGACCTCTGTGATTTTAAAGAGAAAATTCATAGCTTTCTACAAATGACAGATTTACTGCATAATTACAGTGTAAAAATATATACTGATCTCTGAAGACTTTGACTCATGCTCATGACTGTGAGACATTTTTTTGTGAATGAGCAGTTGGGCCCAAAGACCACAGCCTGACCACCAATTGTAGTGTTTGCGCAGTTTGGTCGTCTCCTCCCAGGCATTTCCTACTTTTGAATCGTTTGGACGTCATGAGTTGGATTTGTGTTGAGGTGCTGAGATGAGGTGGAATCTCCACCATATTTTATGTTGAGCAGAGTGACAACACTTTGTTGTGGAAACCAGGGAAGTTGTGTTAACAGACAGTATGAGAGTTTTCAAAGGGATTGACAGGGTTGCCTTCTTTACAACTTAATCATCAAGTAACCCAAGAAGAGGTTGGAAAAACAAGAGAGTCAGACTGCCTTAATCTTACTTAAGTCTGTGTTTATTTGGCATGCCTTTATGCCAGCATCTTACCAACACATAACAAAATAGTCCCAGAGAAAATCTACGAGACAATTTTTCTTACAATTGCTTTGTCAATCAGACCACCTGCCTCTCAGTTTTGTTTGCCACGTGTCTTTTCGTATTGTCACAGATATGGAGGCGTCTGTTTCCACGTTATTAGCAATCCTCTTAGTGTTTACGGGAACAAGAAGCAAACAGACCTGCGTGCTGTTACGTCAAACTGTCATGTGCTTTGGCTTCTGTGGTTAGAACAGTTTTGTATATGGGAAACAATATCACGCTCAGAAAACACAGAAAAAGGATTTTTTTTCCAAGAAGGAAAAGTTGAGCAGTTCAGCGTCAAGTCTTTTGTGTTTTCATGTGCTGCAGTGTTTCACATCCAGGTTATCTTCGGTAAAGAAAGACAATATAAATCTGTATTTCAAAGCAGGCCAAAGGTGTCACTTAACTGGGCAGTCATAGAATAGAATAGAATAGAATAGAATAGAATAGACCCTCCCCAAGGGAGAAATTCATGTTGTGACGGCAGCAAGACAAACACAAGACAGAAGAGTGTCAGTGTTTGTGTGCCAATAGCAATGACACCATCAACAGCAACACCGGCAGTCATACTATATGGCTAAATAGCTGTCATTACTAATGGATGTAAAGCTTAATAGCTGTCATTAGTATTGATCCAGTTGCAGTTTCTCATTGACTGTCGATGTTGTGATGATTTGTGGTTGTTGTTTTGTTTTGTTTTGTTTTTCAAATCCCCCAAACCACTGGATTTAGCGTTATCCCGTTTGAATTTTTCAGTTGATTTAAAACAATCAGTCCATTTGGCAAATAAGAGTTGCTTCAGTTCATGCTCTGTTTGTGTGCCACCTTGTGGAGGCTCAGGATCATTACGTGAGTGGAGGTCAGACCACTGGAAGAACATTGTACCTGATGATGATGATGATAATCTATAGTTGCCTAACAAGAGACTCAAGAAATGTATCATCTGCGTGAAGGGAACATTGAGTCTGCATTTTGATGAGAGCAGGTGTTAAGATTAGGAGTTCGGGTAACATGAAAGTTTTTTTGAATGGAAACTGGAAACTCACAAAGTTTTTTGGTTTCCTGCAGATGTGAACGACTGCGCCGCGCAGCCCTGCAGCAATGGAGGTGTGTGTCGAGATCTGGATGGAGACTACAGCTGTCAGTGTCCGTCTCCGTATGTGGGAAAGCAGTGCCAGCTACGTATGTACCCTCACGCATTCTTTTTTTCATCTGTGAAGCTATATGCATCTTGTGAAAACCATCTGAAATTAGTTTTAAAACGGATTATACCTACTTATCACAGATGCAATTTTGTATTTGCTAGTATAGTCACACATTTTATTAGTATTTTACATAAGGGTTTGTATGTGAGAGATTTATTTCAGTTTTATCAAGTTTTTTAATGCACAGTATTTGCATTAAACAATTAATGGCTTTGGGTTCTTCAATTGGTAGTTGTTATGTTTATGCTTCTTACAACCTGTCTATTTGTGTGACCCAGCGTGTCATAGTTGTAATAATGTGGCTAGAGCGCACTCTGCTGGACAAATGATATAACGACAAAATTTCTTGATATTCTTGATAGACAAAGCGCTTAATAAACCTTTTAATTCACGAAATATGACTTTACATGAATATGAATTGCGCACTTACGCATCATCATAACATGAGGGGATTCTTTTATTCCACTGTTTAATGTCCGTCCCGCAGGTTGTATCTCTCTGTTGGGGATGGAAGGTGGTGCCATTGCCAAGTCACAAATTTCAGCTTCCTCTATGCACTTTGGTATTCTGGGTCTTCAGCGTTGGGGCCCCGAGCTGGCTCGTCTCAACAACCAAGGCATTGTCAACGCTTGGACGTCAGCCAGCCATGACAGGAACCCCTGGATTGAGGTAGGAGAACCAATACTGTGGACATCTCACTGGTCATTGGAATAGTCGTGAGAAGTGTGAATCACACTTTAACGGTTCACTTTTTTTTTTTAATAAACAGATAAATATGCAGAAGAAAATGCGTCTGACAGGAATCATCACTCAGGGTGCCAGTCGCATGGGCGCGGCCGAGTACATCAAGGCCTTTAAAGTGGCGAGTAGCCTCGATGGGAATGTGTACACTACTTTCAGGGTGGAGGGCCAGTGGAGAGACAAGGTAGGAAGACTTTGTTAACATGATCTCAAACGGCAGATTTCACTCTCTTCCCACTTCCTGAGCTTGGTTCCACGTCCATGTGCTGCAGGTTTTCCTTGCAAACACAGATAACGACAGCACGAAGACCAACCTGTTTGACCCTCCCATCATCGCCCAGTTCATCCGCATCATCCCTGTGATTTGCCGCAGGGCTTGCACGCTGCGTATGGAGCTGGTCGGATGTGAGCTCAACGGTAAGTACACAAGTAGTATTGTGTGTGGTTTTAACGGTATCACATAAACATTAAAATCAGTAGAAAAAAAAAAATCTGTATGAACGGTAATAGGACACCGATTTTGTATACAGCCTTTTTTTTAGGTGCATGACTCCAAAACTTGTGAAAGTCTAGAGCAGTATTTTTCAACCCCCCTTTTGAGCCACAACATTTTTTTCACATTGAAAAGCCAAAAGAGGTTGTACACCCTCTGGTGGTGGGCTACAGTATTACTTTTTTTAAGCTCCCTCATGAACCAAACTGTTGAAATCACAGCCAGATTTCACATCCACAAAACAAATATATAACAAAAGATGATGTCAATCCAATCAATTTGGTTTAAACCCCTATTTACTACAACTGCTTCAGAAACTACTACTTAGTTGCAACAGTAAATAATGGCATGACGGTGGAGCATGTGAAAGATTTCTTCACTCTGCCACAGAGGTGCATGCTTTGCTGCTTGGGGCCTTTTCTCTTCAACTTGCATAGTTCTTGGTGCCTTTTTCTGACTTTATTTTCGTGCGTGAATGCAGAGGCGAAAGTCTTTCTGTCTTTTCTGTGGGTGCATTCATTTTCCCCTCTTTCTCTTTCTCTTCCTGGTTTGGGTTCTCCCTCTCCCCGTCCTCCCATCTGCTTGCCATTCACAGTAAATTCAAACACGACAGGTTGCTCTGAGCCTTTGGGAATGAAGTCTCGGCTCATCTCTGACGGGAAGATCACAGCCTCCAGCTCTTACCGCACGTGGGGCATTGACACGTTCACATGGCATCCTCAGTTTGCCCGACTGGACAAACAGGGAAAGACCAACGCCTGGTCTCCTGCACAGAACAGCCGCTCAGAGTGGATCCAGGTTGGAGACTGTGACACTCAAGTGCCAAAATGTCAGTGTTGGCTTTGAAAAGTTTGTTATTAAAAGTGCTATTCCTACAGGTTGATCTGGAGAAGACAAAGCGCCTCACAGGCATCGTCACTCAGGGAGCCAAGGACTTTGGAGTGGTGCAGTTTGTCTCTGTGTTTAAGATCGCTTACAGCAACGATGGAGAGTCGTGGTCAACTGTGAAGGAGGAGGACACTGGCAATGAAAAGGTCAGACAAGCGTAAATACAAAAAAAAAAAAAAAATTATGTAATTATATTCTTATGTTTCTCTGTTTTATGAAGAGATGCATTTTTAGTACCTCTTTGAAACGAGGAAATTCCGCTTTCTGCCACTGAAAAGTCCCAATAAAACTGTAAGACTGGCTTTGATGTTTTTTTTTTACGGGGCTCAGAGCCTGTGGCACCACAAGATAATGGTGCTTCCTGGGGCTGTTGTCTGGATGCCTGAATGTGTGGGTGGGGCTGCCAAGAGGTTGTAATCATTTCAGGGAGGGAAAACTGCTCCGTCTAATTGACCGCAGTTGAAGGAAGCAAGCGTCACGATGCTGTGTCGCTCGACTTTTGGTTTCTGGTCTTCCTCCATCCTTTTGCACTGTCCCAAAACTTATTTTCACTCAAACAGTGATGTTGTTTTTTGCAGCTTTTCCAGGGCAACGTCGACAACAACACCCATAAGAAGAATGTCTTTGAGCCGCCGTTCTACGCCAGATACGTGCGCGTGCTCCCCTGGGAGTGGCACGAGCGCATTACTCTGCGCATGGAGCTGCTGGGCTGCGACGACTAGATGATGACAAGACTGACCGTGCTAACAGTGCTTCGTTTCCTTCAACCCCAGCAGAGAAGCAGAGGGTCTTCTGTTCCCACAACCGTTTGTGTCTTTGCAATGAAGATCTGGCCAACTGCTGGAACTGTAACACATGAAGCACTTTCTTAGTCTGGGTTTCTAATGTGTTTGTTTAAAAAGAAAGAAAGAAAGGAAACATAACTAAAAAAAGAGAAAACTATCAAATCTCCATAAGTAAAAGTGAGTGGCATTCATTATACATCAAATAATGCTGACTAGCCATCCTATAGTGCTCCTTCTTGAATGTAGTTTCCTTTTTCCTGAGTCTGGAGACTTGATTATAGTGCTCAGCACCTCTTCGAAACTTTTTGGTACTTTGGAACCACCCTGCTATTCCTTGTGGTTTTACAGATGTTAGTGAATGACAAATACTCATTAGCCAGCATCATTTACCTTCTCTTTACCAACTCAGTCAACAGCTAGTGTTTTGACTAAGGGCCAGTGCAATATGGACAATTTGGTTTTATTCACAACTGTTGCGGAAGAGCGGCAGAGGCAAGATGGCTGACGGTAGAAAAGTAAAACCCATCTAATTTGATAACAGCCATCAGCTCAACAATAAATATAATAAAACAAATCAGACATGTTTAACAGGTTTATTCTCTTCATATATAATATAATTGTATGTAATTTAATCATTTTTGCTATCATTTTGAAATATTTTGAACGATGTGTAGAAAAGAGTTTTGAAATGTTTTTTCTATTAATTGCTGGTCTTTAACTGAGATGTTTATTAAAAATTAAAAGTGATCTTTTGGTCTGTTTTCTTTTAAATCGTGACTACTGCTTAATACATGATGACATGTACTGAAGAGCATATAAGACAGACAATCATTAGGCACTATGCACACTGTTCTGCAAAGCTGTATAGTATTTGTTTCTAATTAAAAAAAATAAAAATTTGTAAGAAAAAGCTAGAATACAGACTATGTTGTTGTGGTTTGAAGTTTGTGCAGAAACGGCCCCATCCATACCTTGTCCCCCCATGCTGAGCTGTTGTGCCATGACCTGCTGTTCACATGTGTAATTACATCCTGTTAGCCACTCATCTGCCATCGGCTCACAGGCCTGGTATGTTTGGCTCCTGGCAACCGCTTTCATCTCTATGAAGTGACTGCTGCAGTAGAGAGACACAGTAAACAGTCCACAGAGACATGGTGTGACGATGGATGTGTGTGCTCATTTCTAAACAAAACCTAAATCAACGAGAAAACACAGGACAGGTGGATTGTGTGGAGACTTTTGTCTTCGAGGTCGGACAGCTTCAGTGTGAGGCTTTTCGAACGGCAATGTTGTGTGCCGCTCTGTAACTTTTGCTAAGGTGTTGGGAACAATAATGTGTAGGAGTGACTACTGAGAGTTGCCAACTCTTATTCAAAAAATAAAGAAGGGCTCCCGCAGTGGTCGGGGCCATGACCATCACAGGCCAGAGGCTCACCAGTCGTGGTAAATCATAACTTCAAATAGAGTTTCAAAAAAAGCATATGGTTCACATAGTTTGAACTGCTTTGTTCCCAATACACATTAGAAAAAAAGACGAGTGTTTAAATTGGATTTAAATCTTTTAACTGAACATGTTTTTACAGAACAATCAATACAGTGCAGGATGGATGGCTTTTACAAAGGAATTAAAAGAATAAAGCTGAAAAGAAGAAGCGATCCTGATTCACAGCCTACTCCGCGCAAGCTACGCAGCCAGTAGCGAGTTGTTGTGAATGGGTTGCGCAATGGTATCGGCTTTAGATTAGTTTTTGTGGTCCCGTGCATATGGAACCCTGCATGGCTCATACCTCTGAATTTGACTGAGTTTTTCCCTGGGGGCGGGGGTTTAGAAAATCTCGAGTGTTTTCAGTAGAAATGTCGAAACGCCAGAAAACTGCATTCATAGCATCCCCGCCTCCCTCCACACAGGTGAGTTGCTCGGCCCTGCACTCTGCTCAGTCGCAGTCGGCCACTCGTGCAGCTATCAGGACGGTAGTCACTTCCAGTCGGGAATAGATGACATTGCTTGTCCAGGTGTCGCACAGGAATTGTCACTTCGTTGCCTTGATTGCTTGATCTTCGCCTGTCGTAGTAGACTTGAATTTAGATTTTTGTTTTGAAGAGTCACCGATTCCTGCTCTTTCCGATCTCAGTATCAAACTTTTCCTACGGGTGATAATTACACGACGGAGGAAGAATATCAGCGAGCTTAAAGGTGAGTAAAAATTAATACATTGGCTACACTCTACCCTTTTAGAAATTAGCCCCACATTAACTGAGATCCCAAAGTTTACTTAATTCCATATTTCTATTAATCTATTTTCTGTATCTGTATTATATTATCTGAATATGTAAAACATGTCACAATTCGGTATAGGAGGAAAGTTCTCTGCTAACTTTAAATCAAGATTTACCCGTTATTCATTGTGAGTAAAACCATAAACAAAAACAACATCTGAGAGGTAATCCAAATAATGATAAATATCTCTTTTGATATATTATTGGACATAATGATGTGACGTTTAAACGCCATTATGACGCCCCCACCCCGGATTTATCCAGAAACTTGGGAACCTTGTTCAATACTGCCATCTACTGCTACTTGTCTGTAACAACATCTACTTAATCCAAGTCAGTTTTTCATCCTGAGGATCGTTTTGACAACGCCGAGGAATTCTCGGATTTCTGTCCGCAGTCAAAATGCTGATGATCAACAGGAGGGAGGTTTACTGTCTCCAACTTCTGCTGCTGTTGGTGACTCATCTCGTTCTATCAAGCTCAGCTTCAATTTCTACCACAGTCCCCGACGATTTCTTATACCACAACTTCCTTCAGAGAAATGAAAGCAAAGAAGGTATGAACATCCAGGATGCTACTCTTAATGGTCTGATGTAATGTAAAATTGACTTTTGATGTGTATATATGATTTGTAATAGCGCTGCCGCCTCACAGTAAGAAGGTTGTGGGTTCGATTCCAGGCCTGCAATCTTTCTGTGTGGAGTTTGCATGTTCTCCATAAATCTGTGTGGGTTCTCTCCGGGTTCTCCAGCTTCCTCTCTCACTCCAAAAACATGCATGTGAAGTGAATTGGAAAATTGTCCATAGGTGTGTATGTGAGTGCGTGAGTTGTTTGCCCTGATGATGAACCTTCACCCTATGACAGCTGGGAGAGAGGCTCTAACAGAGCCCCATGACCCTGAGTGCAGGAAGCAGCGGGTATTGTAAATGGATGGATGGATGGATGGATATGTGATATGTATACATCACTGAACTGTCAGTGCTCATCTCACACTCCCACATAACCCCAACTCCATCCTTCACTTAAAACTTGTTTTCTTCACTTCTGACTGTGTTGCCTCTAGTTAAAGGTGGCGGTGAGAAGCTTCATGTGGACTCTGCTCAGTCCTTGGTGACTGCAGACAGAGATGGAAACGGCACTCTGCTGTGCACATTCTGGTATGAGCCTGCGCTTGGCTCGCCCAGAGAGGTCAGGGTCAAGTGGTCCTGGCTGCCCCCTACTGGTGAAGTTGAGATGGACGTGTTGGTGGCCATTGGCTCCCGCAGTCGCACCTTGGGGGAATTCAGGTTGGTGGAAAGCCGCGTGCGAGATAGATTGAGCTTTCAGGGGGTCACATGGGCTAATCAGGGGGGTCCTGTACTTCGCAAAGCGATGGAAAATCAAATACTAAACTAAACCTAGTGGGCACTGTGTGTGTTATTAAACTGTGAGGGTCTGCCTGAAATTAAAATGAACTCTCATGTGCTTCTTCCACCACGGTCAGGGGTCGTGTGCATCTCAGACAGGATTTCCCAGGAGACGCTGCGCTCGTCATGACTGACCTTCGGTTGAACGACACCGGCCGCTACCGCTGTGAGGTGGTGGATGGACTTGAAGACAAGAGCACCTCAGTTTTCCTGGATTTGTACGGTGGGCCTAGATAATGTCTATCCTCACTGACACACACAGGGCAAAGGCAGGGTGACACCCTGGACAAGTGGCCACTTTATTAGGGCCACATAGAGTCAAACAACCATTTACACTCACACTCACACCTACGGACAATTTCGAGTTCCCAATTCACCTCACATGCATGTTTTTGGACTGTAGCATTTTCTCCATGAATATATTAAAATCCCTTTGAAAAAATAAACTGCTTACAAAGCTGCGAGTCCGCGACCCAAAAGTGGGTTGCAACCCACCAGTTGAGAAACTCTGGAGTAATCCATATCTCTTTTAAGAGACAAAACACCAGAGCACTTATTTTAATGCTAACCCTGCACCCAGGCGTGGTGTTCCCCTATCAGCACCCTCGTGGCCGCTACCAGCTGAGCTTCCTAGGAGCCCAGCAGGCCTGCAGGGAGCAGGACGCCACCATGGCCACCTTTGCACAGCTCCACCAGTCCTGGAAGGAGGGCATGAACTGGTGCAATGCTGGTTGGCTGGCTGATGGGACGGTCCAGTACCCCATCACCCAGCCCCGGGTGACTTGTGGTGGTCACAGCCGCGGCCCAGGAGTCCGGAGCTATGGCAGCCGTCACCGACACCTTCATCGATACGACGTCTTCTGCTTCTCTTCATCGTTGAGAGGTGAGGTGGCCCCACTCTGGGTGAGCAGACGCAGAAACTCGGTGAATAAAATTATGATAAGGTGATTGGGAAAGAAGTGGAGAGGTTCCAGATGTCAGTGTTTTACAATGAGTTTGATCCCTAAGCAGCTCCCCATGTCATGGTGTATAATCTTACATTTTACTGCAGTCTTTGAGCATGTGACAAATAAAAGTTCTTGAATCTTGAATCTTTTGTTAATCTACTGATGGAAGAATTTAGTTCAACTGTAGTTAATTAGATTAGTGTCATTTGCTTAAAACTACATAAGACCCGATAAATAAAAATAATTTGTTTAGTGCCACAGTATTATTTTGAATAAAGTCTAATGGTCTTTAGTCTTTAATGGGATATTACATTTTATACAAATTATTTCGGCAAAGTTTTATTTTCACATATATTTCAATGCAAATATTAGCTACTTTAACTTTTATTAATTTAACTATTAATACTATGATCATCATCATCATCATCTTAAACTCTTTCTTAACACTTTTCCCAGGGAAAGTCTTCTATCTGCAGCCCTCACACAAGATGACTTTGACGGAGGCACAGCTTACCTGTCAGGAGTCCGGGGCAGAGATCGCCAAAGTGGGCCAGCTTTACTCTGCCTGGAGGTTTGCAGGGCTGGACCACTGCGAGGCTGGCTGGCTGGCCGATGGCAGCGTTCGCTACGCCATCAGCAGGCCACGAAGCAACTGCGGCCCTCCAGAGCCGGGAGTGCGGAGCTTTGGCTTCCCGCCTCCTCAACAAAAGCATGGGGTTTACTGCTACAAGCCTGACACTGACAGAGAGTAGAGTTCACTTTTCTGTGCTGGCAGAAGTGTGAAGTTGATTGCTTGCATTTAAGTGACAGATTTGACACCATATTGTATTGCAGAACTCAAATCTGATCCAGTTGTTTTTTTTTCTGACACACACAACAAGGGAAAACAGTTTTGTGATTGCAAATTAATTTGCAAATACTAAACAATACCACGTTGATATGCAATATTTTTATGTAGCAAGAACTGAGGCACAATGTTTAACGATTAAAAATAAGGTGTCTGCAAAGTACGTTGATATATTATAAAGAGTCAAATCATTTTTGGCTCTGTATAAACCAGTTAATTTGTTTTTGCGCTGGCATTTAAATTTACTAGACAGCATAATGATGAATGAAGTACTTGTCTGTTATCATTAAAGTCTTTGTAAAATGTCCCTGTCTCAGAAGACACCGTTCAAATACTCACAAATTTTAACTTTACAGATTTACATGTTCTATCTGCATTATAAAAATTGTTTCAGTATATAAAATAAAAATATGCTGTAAATCAAAATGCTCTTTACACACTATACATTTGGGAAAACACAAGCAGTCAAGAGAAATGGGGCATCCCAGCTTGGGACACACACACGTGTGGCTTCATATTCATAGAATATAGAGTCATCAGTCTTTAAATATCTAAAAAGATAGAAACAGATTTGGTACTATCAACAAGTGTGCTTGCAACATGTATGATTTCGGTCATACTTAACACTGTTACTCGAAACAGCCTTTTAAATAGATCTGACAGTGAACCCTCTGTTACTCTAACTCTGCTTCAAAAAGAATTCTCTCAATTTTCATCCGAACCTCTGTCTTTTTCTGAGGGGGCAATTTCTTAAATGTTTTGACAAGGTTCATAAAATAGTATTCATCACAGTCCTGTTCAATGTTGGTCTGGACAGTTTGGTCACATGTAGGTGGTTTTAGTTTTGTTTCCTTTTTTAATTCATCTCGCAGGCCACATTCCTGTGGAGACTTAGGGCTGATATGAGCCCCGAGCTGGCTGCTGCCATCTTCTGTTGGTGTGATGGGTTGATCTTCATGGTCACTCTCACTCTTCTGTAAGGGACAAAGGAACTGTTTCAGACATGCAGAGCAGGTGTCTCAATTCAGATCTAATGAAAGAAGCAGGTTGGGTTTTCCTTCATAGGTGAAAGTGGCCTTAATTCACTGACAATCTTAATTTGCATGCATGTATTATTCCATTTATATTGCCTGGATTAAAGCAATGGAGAGATACAACAGAAGTGACAATTTACAACTGTGCTGAGTTGTATGTAACCAAAGTCAATGTTGCCTAACAAGTGGCCGGATAATCAGAAAAACTCAAGAGAATTTTACCCTTTATTTTTTAAAGCCAACAACACTCTCAGAATGAAATGAGTTCCATTCTAAGGACCATTGTTAGTGTTCAGTGTTAGAATAACTGCTCATGATTTGGTCCCATTGGTTTTAAGATGAAAAGAGAAGCCAATTGACTCATAGAGGCTTCTAAGTTACCATGAAATACTGCACTATAAGATGTAAAGCCAATAATATACACAGTAAAAGAGTTAATGTAAACAGTCAGAATTAGAAACCGAACAGTGTTTACCACGTTGGTATAATCCGCTTCTACCTTGACAGTAATCACTTCAGGTTCAACACAAGACATGTTGACTGTTAGGGGCTGGAGGCATTCTCTCGTTGGTAGCTGGCCACCAGATGACAGTGTCCCCATAGAAAAGACGTTTAAAACAGAGAGAAAATAAATATTCCTAGATGTCTGAAACAGAGCTATTTGAAGAATTTAAATATAAAACTTATTTGAGTTATTTTACACTGTTATTGTTTGCTACATAATTTCATGTGTGTTCATGCGAGTTTTCAGTGAGAAACTGCGATGTCAATAGTCATGAGAATGAAAGAAAAGACATTAAATGAATAGGGTGTGTCCAGACTTTTGATTGGTAGTGTATGTGTACAATTGCATTTTCCAAGTGTGGCGGTCAGCTAGCTAGTTGATGGACAGAGCATCAGTCCGTGTGATAAAAACAAACTTAAGTGGCAGATGAACGGATCAATGAAAAGAAAATTCTCAATAGAAAAGTGCCTCAGAACACTTACACAATTCAGATTCACCCAGAACATGGTAGAAATTGAGAGACAAGATAAGAAACATGCTGTTGGCCAAAACCCACCGTGCTGTTGATTTTGGGAACAAAATCTTCTCTGTTAATGTTTCTAATCCACTCCTGCCGCACACCTTCGTCCTGGGCTCGTCCAGGAAATGCATGTAAGCTGTATGGTCTGAGACACGGGCACTGCTCATGAAGTAATGGTTTGTGCATGTCACATTGAGTTTGTTTCCAAATCTGAAGTTTCCCACTGCTGTTGGAGCAGCCAACATCAGCACAGCTTTTTATAGATTTTTTTGACATTCCTAGAAAAAACATATTGAAAGAGAAGAAATGAAGAAATGTTGATTTTTAAGGTGGGGTTTTATCCAAACACGCACATGCAGAACTCATTATTTTTTCCATATTGGTTTTACCTTCTGGCTTCAAAGTGCTAACAGTAGTAGTGCAGCTGTCATCCGTGCTGTTATCCGTGTCAGACGATTGTGGTCCCTAAAAGATGAGACACAACAACATTGCAGTAAAAGTAAAAAGTATTTCGAATTTGGAGTTACAAAGGATATATTACAAAGAAATGGCATGCAAGTACAACTCCATAACAACAGATAGTACTAGAAACGGATGACTCAATTTTATGCCTTGACCTGTGCAAATCCATTCAGACAAGACTTTGTTTTCACCTTCATAAATAAGGTGATTAGGTTTATTCTCAAACACTACAGAAGTTCCACCAAATTACCAGGAAATACACAATTTGATTTCACAGTCCAGTGTGGTCATGTGGGTATTAAATGTAAATACACTAATTCTCCGACGATAACAGTAAAATTTTACACATAAGGTGCTCTTATCAACCTCTACCATCGTAATTATAATCGGTTTTTTTTTTTTTAACCCACGCTATACACAACAACATTTGTGAATCAGATTATACAAGCTAAGTAAATGTAAGTACAAAGACTGTGGATGAAAAATTATGTGTGTGATTCATTTTAGATTGTAGCAGCTGTTAGGCGTCACATGAAAAGTGAAGACACTTTGCGAGTTTAGGAAGTTAGTATAAATCTCTACTGCTGTTAATCATTGTCACAGCTGACTTGGCCTTTGCAGTCTTATTACCACTTCACAGATCAAACTGTGTAATTCTCTTTTGGAATTTAGAAAGACTTTAAAGCATAAAATAATGAAAGACTATCTGGCAAACTGCATGTAAATGCGAATTTAAAAGGTGAACGTCAGTGCAATTAATATTTTCCTTATTATAAATGCTTTGGGTTATCCGTGATTATTTAAGTTTATGGATGGTACAGGATAGGCAGGAATAAGCCTTTGGCTTCAACCTACTCCTTTTTGTTTACATATTCTGATATTTTATGTTAAACCCTTCGTTTTTATGTCTGCTTTGTTGTAACCAAAATAAAGTCATGCATTCATTCATTCATTCATTCAAGTTTACCGATTCATCCATGCCCATCGTTAGTGACACATATGAGCTTGGCGTGGCTTCAGAATTGGGGCAATAGTCGTGATCAGGGTACTGAACGTCAACGAGGCGATTCTCCGTTTCTGTCGTGTCGGTGTCTCGTTTCTCTGTCCCCTGGAGGTCATCGGTGCCTGCTGCGGAAGGAACGGTGAAGTCGTTCCACTGAAACAGCACTGGCACTGTCCCCGTTTTCAGTCGTCTACGTCCGTCAGGGTTGGTAGGCTCGATAAGGTCTGTACTTAAAAAATGTCGACTGCAGACTCTGGTGTGACTCGTGATGGTTAAGTTTTGTCCTTTTATTTTTGCCATCCACCGCTTCTGCAATTCTTGGTCTTTGGGAAACGTGTGAAAACTTAAAACAGAGTTGAACCTGGCGGAAGATACACACTGCGGAACACAGCAGTGGTGCCCAGAGGTGCTGTCTTCTCGTCTTTGAAAGCACAGTTTAGCGCGTTTTGTGGCCATAACAGAAACATTAGCACACGCGCTTCGGAGAACGTACTCTTAACTCGGGATTAATGCACAGAAAACCGTGTTAGTTCGTTATAAACTACAATCTGACTGGCATACAAGCATATCGCTGCTCTATTCCTGCCGGGGTACACCGGAAGTTGCAAACACGGAGCAGCCATAAAATCCTCGCCGGAAATACGACCAACCGAAAAATAATGTTTAACTTTACATTGTTTTAAAATAGCAGTAATGGCCGGAGAAAAAGTTGCAAACCGTAGAGGAGGGTGGTTGCTGCCAATGTTACGACGTTTGACAGTGAGCGGTTATAGGGATAATTTTGAGCAGGCACATATGTGTCAACCATACTCCTTTCAATGTGGACCACAGTTGTTGCACATGTGCAGTGCATAGTTAGCGGGTAGGACGGATATGGTGCTGTTGGTGCTTGCTGGTTACTCTTGGTCATTTACACAAGTCTTTCACACAAGTCAAAACGTGTCACTTAGATCGGTGTAAACCTTATTTGAGCCAAGGTACATTTTTACATTGAAAAAAAATCCCATAGCACACCACCAACCAAAAATATTATATATAGCGTCTTAATTTATTTATACTCAGTCAGTGTAAAATCTGGTCCTGTTTAGAGACACAAAGCTGATATGCCGTTAGGATACTTCATCACATGGCCTTGAAATAAATCAGTTGACATCTTAGTATATCCAGGGACTCTTATTTGTTCTTCTGCGTTCGGCATTTCTGTATATTTGTTTTGACCTCTGAACAGTCGATGAACATTGCATGCCCAGTTACAGATCCACTCTCTGAAACATTTTGCTGCCTTTTCTATCATTCAACATAATACCGATGTAATGCGAAATGGCAAGCTATTTCCCTTCAATGAAGCAAGTATTCATTTGAAAAAGGCTGATCACGCACCACTGCAAACTTCACACTGTTGAGTCTTCTCTGCATCATCAGTGCTGGAGGTGGAGCCAGAGGCATCCTGCACACTTAATCTGCATCTGTATACATTTTTTGGGCAATAATTTACAGTCAGAAATAAGCATAAATACATCAGAATGCACCCAATGACATAAATGCAGGCCTTTTCTGTAGTTTATAGTTTATATTATATATATTGCAGTTTAGAGCAGTGGTGAGTTGGGCTGGTGATGGGGGTTGCGTTTCTTTCCAAGGTGCAGTGTAGTCTTATGATAGTCATAAGAAATTAAAAAGAGTGATATGGTTCGATGTACAGGAATGTGATCTCCACACTTCTTTATTGCCAAGTCACACACAGCCGCAACATTATAAGATGTGTTCTTTCACAACTTACCTGAGAACAAAGGTGCTTCATTGTGTGAGTTGCTCTGAGGATCATTGTTGTCAGTGGCTGGGAGTGGGTGTTGCTGTTTTGAGTTCCTGGCCTTCCTGCTGAAATGCTTAAATGTCTCGAGCAGACCAGGACTCATGATGGATTGTCACGATGTTACTGTTAATACAACGGAAGGATTTGATTTGGATATTAGCGGATATAGAGCTATATAGTCTGAGTAACTTGAACAAATTTACTGACGTGACAAGACTGCTTACCTTGCATTGAAGACAAACTTTAAGCAGTTTTTAGGGCATTATCATCCATTAGGTTTTCTGCCAAAGGCATTTCAATGGCCTAGGTCCCTATTTGCTTTTGTCACATACATCTGCAGGTCTGGGGCTTTGGTGATCATACTATTATTTGAGCAGTTGGATGTACTTGATATTAGTAGCTGGTGTTCGTGTGGAAAATTTGGCCACAGTGAATGGCTAGTGGATTGAGCATGACCCTCATAATCCTCCGTGAATGTCACACAAGCAGAAAGAATTTCTTCTTTTCTTCGAATGACTGTTGACAAATAAAGTCACGCAGAGAAAACAACTTTCATGGAATAATTGTAGAGATAGCCTGATGGCACAAACATGTCTGCGTGAACGGCCAAGGTGAAATTTGCGGATACAATGCTAAATGTATAGGAGGGAAGAGAAGAACACAGTATTCAGTCTCTCTTATGTTCTCAGGCTGTGCTTTAGATCTCATGTTTATGAGACATATGGATGGATAGTGTAAAATTTGGCAGGGAGCTTAATCTCACCTTCGTGTCAGGACTTTTACATAAGAGATTTTGAATGACACAATTCATGGTTTACATGCTAATTGTGAAAATGTTGTGCAAAATCCTTCAAAGATAAAAACATATTGCAATTGCTGAATAGCTGTATAAGTTCTTATTTGACTTACCATTACCTAATAAATTGTCTAGACAACAAATTTTGTTTGAAAAAGAAATATTTTTTTTTAGTCTATGCTTGATTTAAGTCAATGAATACTGGTGTAAGCAATTTGCAATTAATAATAATAATAATAATAATAATAATAATAATAATAATACATTTTATTTGTAACGCACTTTACATTTGTGGTCAAATCTCAAAGTGTTGCTGAAGCTTCTGGTCTCTTCAAGAATGTCTATCTTTCCTGATTTAAAGAAGCTGTTTCAAAAATTGTCACGTTGGGAGCCTACCTCATCCCTTTAAGTGAGAACAATATTTGACTTTAACTGTAGTTGCATCAGTACTGATGATCCAAAAAGAGAAACCCTTCCCTTCTTCCAAATACACTATATTGATACCTCTCCTGTTATTATTTTAACCCTTTAGGCGCCATGGTCGCAAAATTGCGACAAGCGTCATTGCTGAATTAAACAGGCCATAGCGGCAAATATGGTGCTAAAAGTAGTTACTACTTTACACCAGGAGATGGCAGACACCTGTGCCTTCAATCTGAGCAGCATTTGTGGGGGGGTTTATATTCAGATTTCGGAGTATAAAGAGAGAGAAAACCCGCCTCAGTCGAGGAGACGAGGAAGTGGTTGGAGTGGGAGCGGAGAGAGGAAGACAGCGAATTTTACCGAGAATACATCGCCGAGAGGTTTGTTCGTTGACGAAGTACTTCGTCAAGTAATGTCTGACTCAGATAACGAAGCACTCTGACGATGATGTTCAGTCGTCCCGTTAGAGCGAAGTCTGCCGGTGCGTCTTTACGCAGCGGCAGCGAGTCGATGCGCCACGACAGTCACCAAGCAGCGCATGCTTCGCCTCAGCGTGGCCGGGGTGTAGTGGGAGTAATCGGCGAATGAGGATGAGGGGACGTGGAAACGCCCAGACAGTACCGGTGGAGGCAGCAGGGATGTTCGCGGTCACCCTGTAACTTACAGTGATGATAGCTGGGTCTGTTTGAGATATGATAAAATTATCAAAAGTGGATAAAACATTTTGATGAGCCTCGGGGTATTGTGGAGACAGGGATCGTACATACAGACTCCTGACATCTGACATAGTACATAATACTGAAGATTTTTCTCAATTACAGTATGGCTTTATCTCGAACCAATTTCAAGCCACAGCCATTTGAAATCTTGATTTTCTTGAAAACATTATGGCGCTTAAAGGGTTAAAATATTGGCAAAATAGGCCTCAAAATGGAAATGTTTTTGTTTCCAATAATGAAATTGGAAACAAAGCAGAACACACTTCTGCTGTGCTAAATAAAGCATTGGTTACGGTTATTTTGAATTTCTAAGAACTATATAGTCTAAGGAGAATATGGTTCCGATCAGGAGCTATCATTGATTGATAGGGAGTATGTCTATGACAAATGAAATAAAGGCGTGAATAACATGAGGTCAATTTCTAACAGTGCTTTTCCCATGAATACAGAGAGTTTTTAATGTGACAGCACTGTCATAATATCACATGATAGCCAGGGAAGTTGAGAACACAAATTTTAATTTGTTTTTAAAACTTACAGCTTAAGTCGCCATACAATGCAGAAACGAAGAGTTAAAACACTTTTGATATGTGTCATATATACAAGTTTGAAAATCTGGGGACTGACATAGAGACAGCTTAGGAGTCTGAGAAGACTGAGTTGCTGTGAACATTTCTTAAATACATGATTGCTATTTTGAACAAATAAAAATTCAGATATTCAAGTTCAAGTTTCTTTATTTGCCATTTGTGCATAAAACAGACATTCCAGGCACATTGGAAATCTTGTGCGGTGTACCCCGAGTCAGCAGTCTTATAGTAAAAAAGAGAAAAAAATATAAGAGATTTATAAAATATATATATATATATATATATATATATATATATATATATATATGTAAAAGATAAACGACTGTACAATATAAATATACAGGAGGTAGTGTCTGTTTGTTTTTTCAGTGTTTTTGTTTGTTTGCCATCAGTCTGACTGTGGCCGGGAAAAAGCTGTTGAAGAACCGAGTTCTGTGGGTACTGATGCTGTAGATGGCATGGTTATGCATATATACCAGTCAACAGTTTGGACGCACCTTCTCGTGCATTTTCTTTATTTTTTTATCTTTACAACTTTCCACACCGCAGATAGATACTGAAGACATCAAATATATGAGCAAAAACACGTTGAATAACTCTAAATATGCTTTTTATGAAAGGTGGCTATTTTTGAAGAATTTAAATATAAAACATGTTTCCGACATAATTCCGTGTGTTTGTAGTTTTCCTTCCTTTGCCTTCAGTGAGAAACTGCAACGTCAATAGTCATGAGAATGAAAGAAAATACATTAAATTCATAGGGTGTGTCCAAACTTTTGACTGGTAGTGGATGTTTTGTATTAGTCGCGACACCACGTAAACTGCGGTATTTGTCTTTTCTTTAACACTAAAAATTACGTAACAGTTAGCGTGTGTCTGGAACGCTGTGAACCAAAATTTTGTGAATATGAGAACAGAGGGGGGAGCTGCGGTCACACCCGCTGCTGATTGGCCGCTTCGGCTTTTCACATCCAGCGGAAGGTCCTTAAATAGCCAATCACAGCGCACTCGGCAGTATGTGTAGAAGCTGCTGTAGGTTGACTGGCCTCTCTCGGTGGACGACCGCGTCCGAGCGACAGCCCGTCTCTACTCTTAACCTACTCACTTAAACCAAGCGCAATGGAGCAATTAAGTAGTTGACGTTTCCTGCTGCAACCTTCTCTTTTAAGCTTTCTTCCCGTCCGATCACTCTGATCCGGTTTATCGACGCTTAAAGGCTTTCCGACTTGTTAACGAGTTCCTCCTTATCTGGCACCATGAAGTACATCATCGGCGTCGGCGGGTGAGTTTTTTTCCCTACTGGATGAATGGAGGTGAGGCTAGGCTAGGCTAGCTCGCCGAGGCCGGAACACGTGTCGAGTGGCGATAATGATTTCGTGTTTTTTATTGCCGCCTCATTTGGTAGGTTTTAAACGCCACGTCCTGTTTGTTTTTGTCGAAACCGGCACTCAGCGAATCCGCGGTCTTCCCGCTGTTTATGTTGACAACGTCCGTCTTCCGCTTGATAAGCTGCCGAAAGTGACTGTTGATCCTAGGAGTGAATGAATGAATGGAACGTAGAATTGAGGAAGTAGCGCTTCTTTGTGGGGCCTGGCCTTTTGTACGTGGCACTTACTAATATGTGAACGGCATGTTCCAAATCTGCAACGACTGCAAGTTGCGGGTTTTGTTTTCCTTAAGCAGTATCCCCGAACCAGAACAGAACCAACAGAACAGTTGATTCTGCTCTGTCGGAACCAGTAACGTGTCATGTCGGGGAAAAAATATATATATATATATTATTAGTGCCCGGAGCTTCATAGCATGTCATCAGCGTTGCCTTTTGTCGTTTCTTTTACACACACAGATGCACCAATGGAGGGAAAACCACCCTCACCAACCGGTTGATCAAGAACCTGCCCAACTGCTGTGTGGTCCACCAAGATGACTTTTTCAAGGTGAGTTACATGTACACTTGGTCTTCTGATTTTTGGAAATGGTTATTTAAAGGGGGGTTGCTATGAATAGCCTGGAATGGTGCAAATGTGCTCTGTAAAAAAAACAACAACAAAAAAACGGACACCTTCCGTGGAGCAGTAGTGGAATGTACACAGGTACATCTTATCAATGTATGTTTCAGCCCCAAGATCAGATTGAAGTTGGCGAAGATGGCTATAAGCAGTATGATGGTAAGCCTGGGTTTTTAATGAGAGGCTTTGTGTGAATGTGTTTGTACGTCGTGTGCTTGCTTCTGCTGCAAGGTCTCATTTGTCATCTGCATGCAGTTCTGGGCAAATGTACGCACTCGACAGTCTTCTTACTTGCGTCTTGCAATTTTTTTTTTCTCCACATTTTCCTCCGATCCCTTCCCCGCCACCTCTTCCCGATCTTTTTTTTTTCCCCTCCCATTTTTAAGTCATTACTGCTTTGGACATGGACGCCATGATGAGTACGATCTACGCGTGGATGGAGAACCCGGTGAAGTTTGAGAAGTCTCACGGCGTCAATAACACCCTGGATACTGAGATTGTCCCCAAGTCTGAACCGAAGGAGGAAGAAGAGACTCACATTCTCATCGTGGAGGGTTTTCTTCTTTACACCTATGGGTAGGAATGACCATACACATTATATATATATATATATATATATATATATATATATATATATATATATATATATATATATATATATATATATATATATATATATATATATATATATGAAATATTTATATCAGACCCTCTTACACAAGTAAAATGTCTTGTTTCTTCCAGACCTTTGATCGACGTGCTGAACCAACGCTACTTTATTTCCATCCCATATGAAGAATGCAAAAAGAGGAGGTGGTAAGTTCAAACCGAGTGCTGAGTTTAGTGGGCAGTCTATGAAAGTTCCCTCAGTAATGGTTGTATTATGTTTGTTCAGCGATAGGAACTACGCAGTGCCAGATCCACCAGGCCTGTTTGATGGCCACGTTTGGCCCATGTACCTGAAACACAAGAACATCATGGAGGTATCAGGTGTTGACATCTGTAAGTAGCCGTTGTTTTTTTAGATTACCTGTGTATATAAAAGACATGTATTGACATGTGTTGTTTCTTTCTGCTTTATTACAGTGCAGCTGGATGGAACCAAGTCAAAGGAGCAGCTTTTCAACTTTGTCTATGGTGACATCCTGAACAACATCCAGAAGTCTCTTTAAGAAAACAAATGTAAGTGATAACCACATTCTTCAGTGTAAAATTTTACACTCCAAAGGAGTGTGTGGTTCCAAATTAAAAAATATATCTGTTCTTTTTCAGGACATCAACTCAGTTGAAGGAGAGATTCATAGCCTGCAAGCTTAAGACCCCCTTGCCTTAAGTTTCTACCTGGCAGCTCATTTAGCCAACTGCTATGATATTTATATAAAAAAAAAATAAAAACAGGAAAACTGAACTTGCGGCATGCAATGCTAGCATGATTTTTATAACGACCATATTTATTGCTTTGCTATAGCCTGCACTCCGAAGAGAGTTGATGGACATGTCCAGAAGATGTTTACATCGAGTTGCATATGTCAATAAATGATCTCCTTCAAATCTGCTTGAACTACTCTTGTGATTCTTCTCAAAGTGGCACACTGTCCTACGATTGCACTGACTCACTTTCTAGTTTTCACTACGGCTTATCTGGCATGTTGTGCTTCGACAGCTTTCACTATCTCACCGCTACCAGCAGCAGCAGTTGGTGGGAGTGAGAAGTAGAATCACACGGTGGAACCTCGTGACCTCGGAGCAACACTTGGCTAAATTTAAACCTGCAGACTATAAAAAATGTCTTTTTCTTTCTCTACAATGAATTTTGGAACCGACTAATTCAATATTTGTCAAGACTTCTGTGACAAAAGGTCAATTTAGGAGCATAAATAACTTTGGAGTAGGAATGGTACTCTACATTTGTTCTGTTGTTAGTGAGGCACAAGTTCATGGTATTTTTCTAGTTAAATATTTATCCTGTTCCAGACCTTCTGTCAACGTATTGTCAAGTCATCAAAATGCTGCAAGCACAAACAAAATGCTGCCCCCGCCTCCCACACACACACACACACACACACACACAACCCTCCCCTGCCCCCCAACCCCTCTCCAAAAAAAAAAAAAAAAAAAAAAAACTGCATAGAAAGCTGACATAATCACCAAATGTTCCGAGTGCTGGGTGTGTCAGGTCACAGGAAGTTTCACACTGTCCCTCCATTCTGCTGTAAAAGCATATGTTATATAATCTTCCTATAGACGGCTGAGAAATGGGTCAAGGCTGTGTCCTATATGAGACATTCTCTCCCCCTTTATTTGCTTTGAGATGTTCTTCCTTGAGCAAGCAATAGTTTCAGTGTGTTCTTTATCCCTTTGGGCACTCATTTGACTTTCAAGTTCAATATTTGGAAATGCTACACTTTATTTATTTTTCCTTTAAAGTTAGTTTTTCCCACTCTTGCATGTGACTGAAATAAAACCACCGCCCGCAGGCATTATAGTGCTTGTGCAGACGTCCACTGATTCCTTTGACAAACGCATCCACATACAGTATTATGTGCAAACTGTGGTCAGCAAATGAGTTCACATTGGTGTGACTGTTTATCCGAGGGCATCACTGAACACAGAATTTGTGATCCTTTGAAAATGTATTAAACTAATTTGCTTCAACATGAGAGATAGGTCGATAGAGGTGGCAAATGGCAGATTCAAAAACAGTTCTGGAAATCTGGAAATTTACTTGCAATCTGCAACTTTTGATCATTGTGACTCCTCAACATGGCTCAGTGTACAATA
This sequence comes from Thamnaconus septentrionalis, assembly GCA_009823395.1. Classification (NCBI taxonomy): domain Eukaryota; kingdom Metazoa; phylum Chordata; class Actinopteri; order Tetraodontiformes; family Monacanthidae; genus Thamnaconus; species Thamnaconus septentrionalis. Next base: position 1,642,149 of record CM020505.1, on the reverse strand, counting down.
GATAATACCCATTATTTATTGATTAAAAATAAATAATATATATTTTGTGTATGATTTCATTTGAATAAATGTATCTCTTAATCCAAAAACATTTAATCATATCATGATTGTGAGATGCAAAAAGCCTGCAAACCAACTAGCACAACCTCAAGTGAACTTCAAGTTTTGCTGACCTCCACCTTGGCAGTGTTGTCTTTGGTTTTTCTCACTATATACAGCAATGTGATGGGATGCTTGTGGGCCCCAAAGATTTTTGTTTATTTGGAAACTGGGTCAGCGATTGCTTAAAACCGGGTTACTGTGAACACATTGTCCTCAGACAGCATATTTCATGGTTGGATTGCACAGTGGTGATAGTGGGCATCATCTTCTGACACCCGGTCCGCCTCTTTGCTACCACCAACCCCCCTTCCACTTTTCTCAACCACCACCGGTCGCAGGTTTAGCAGGATTGCAGGGCACTTGCTCTTTCGCTCTCTTTCTTTCGCTCTTTTCTTTGTCCGTGTGTGTGTGTGTGTGTGTTTGTGCCCATGTCTGCATGGATGGTGCAGACATGGGTTCCATCCATTTATTCGTCAGCGCCCTGACACACCTATACTCACTTCTACTCACTGCATCAAAGAGCACAAAGAGGAAGCAGCTGTCTGCTGCGGTTGCAGCTAAAGTCAACAACACTATAAATCCTCCATTCACATCTCTACGGCTGCAAGGTTTGGATAATGGCATCACCTCTGGCCAGACAGGTCGCAGCTGTGAGACCGCAAACCACGATGGAGGTGACTTTCGATTTTTGCGGTCGCTCGCCTGGGAGCAATTTCTTTGTCTCGCTCGCAGGTCTGCAACGCACTCCTTCAAGATCCTCCCCTCACTTTTTCTTTTTCAGACTTGACCAGAGAAAAACAAGAGCAGCGGGGGCACGCTCGCAGGAATTGTTCACGCTGTCCCGCCACCGCAACTGTGCTGCTTCTTTAGAGCCCCCTTTTTTTAGCAAGCGCCGTTTCTATATTTACACTTTTACTGCAGTCTTTGAGGAGCCCTGAAACCAGCCGTTCGTGCTATAAAACCTTTTGTGACGGTTTAGGTTTTTTTTTGTTGTTGTTGTTGTTTTTATCGTCGTTGTTATCATAGCCTGTTTTGAAAAAGAGACTTTCTAAATTCTACACGGCTGTAAGACGGCCTGCCAACGCCACACCTGTGGGACTGATGTGACAAACGCCTTTTACACCCACTGTGGTTCAGCCGTCCTGTCTGTGTTTACGCTGAGGGAAAACTGGCTTTGGCAGAAATTACACAACAGTGCAGACACAACAAGACTGAGTGACCCAAGCGTGCCGTTGGACACTTTCTCACGTCTGTTGCTGCAACGCGCAGGTTGTGGAAGAACAACAGTTTGGATCTTCTGTGGAGTCACATTTTCTAGTGGAAAAAGGTAGCGAAACAATAATAAACATTATGAAGCCAGAGACCAAACGTGACTTAATTCAATGTTTTTACGTTGGCTATGTTCTATTATTGAATTGTAACAGACCAAACAAAGTAAAAACAGGCCTGAAAACTCTGGGCTTAGTGTCAACCTGCCTGAGAAGATGTTAAAGGTTTATGCTGTTGCTATAATAAATAATATTTACCCATCTACTTGTCCAACAAAGCAAAATATACTTCAGTGGTGCTGGTTCTAAGATACAATGGTACAACGATGAACTGTTTTACTTCGTTAAACTTTGAGGCGTTTCATCACACAAATTAATTAAATTGATTTCTCAGTTTTAAAGTTGCAATTTGACATTGAACTACTGTATCTAAACTGCTGCAAACCTTTAGTGGAGATTATTGGTATCCAAAATGTGCCCAATTACCAGAAGATTTTAAAGGGATATGTAACCCATCATTGAAATTTCTCCAGGCTGTGGAAACATTTTGGAGTGCGTTCAACTAATCCTGAACTTCATGAAGGCTTTGATGAATGTAGCTTCTGGCCTGCAGGCTACAGTGCATGATTTGTTTTCTGGACACTTTGATCACACCACACAAGCAGTATAAGGTGTCATGATCAATACATTGGGTGAACTGTGAGTTTTATTTTGATCGTCTTGTCTTGATTGTGTAACATTTCCCACCTGTGTCCCTTCATCCCCCTCCACCTCCCTCAGGCCTTTGCTGATTGCCTGCTGCTTTTCACCTGTCACTTGTCTCATTGTGTATTGAAGACCTCATGGTTGTAAGTGTCAGATTGTCTCCCTATAGTTGGCTATGGGAGGTGTCCTGTGTTTGTTCCTCATGCCTTGTGTTTTATTTGAACTATTTGTTTTTGTGGCTTTTTGGTTGTTGAGCCATTTTACGTTTCTGTTGCTTTAAGATTTAAGTTTTGTTTGTCCAATTTAATAACATTTCTTTACTTCACGACAACTGTAACACCAGCTCTAGTCTATGTATTGTATTGACATGGTCTTTGGCAAGGAAAGTTTATTTGTATAGCTCATTTCAACACAAGGTAATTCAAAGTGCTTTACATAAACATTAAATGCAGCCAAACAGTAAAAAAAAAAATACAATGCAATAAAATAAAATGGGGAGAAAAACAAATATGGAGGATAAATATGCCAAGAAAAATACGACAAAACTGTAAACCAGTTGGGTATATGCTTTGTGTGTTATTTCCTTTCAAAAGCTGATTCTAAATATGACTTTTAAAGAATAATAATGAATGCTGTTGAGACTGTTGACACTTATATAACAATTACTTCCCCCTTATGTCCCCCAATTTAAAGGTACATTCTACTGTTTTGCGTAGATGTGATAGCAACAAAGTAAACAGTTGTGCCTGAAGCTTTCTTCTGCAACATCTGTTCAGCAAGAAACGCCAAATTACAAATGTTCTCCATGCCCACTCTCTCAGATTTACGTATGCAGTTATATAAGAGCTGGTTGGAAAGGGAAAGTCACATCATCCGCCGGTCAAAACACCACTCGGAGATATGTTTTCCACAGTTTTCAATCTAGCTCTTGGTATGGCACGGTGGACACCACCACACCAACCAAATGGTAAAAACCAGGGTGCAATAACAACACGCCGCAGTCGTCAACTGTGTGGGCCTTGTGACGATCACATCCTGTTATGGTGTGTCTGGGTGAGGCCCAGCGCTGGCCCGTCCCAACGTGACCACAACCTCCCACTCCTCACCCGTCTGAATCACTGTTTACTGAGACAGGAAGGCAGTCCGCTATACGACATCATCTGCTGCCCCTGCTCCGTGCCTGCGTCTCACTTGTGGCTTTGGCAAAACGAGGTTTGTGTTTTCCCCGACGGCCAAGTTTCTAAAAGTGGACACGAGCTTAAAACCAAAGGCTTGGTGGATGGGGCCCAGCCTAGGAAACCACTACTGCCTCTCTGAGCCGAAGCCTTTAACACCCCCCTTGTCCTACAAAAACACAGACTTGTTCAATTTAGAATTATAATTTGGATCAGATCCGGATGGAGATCAGTGTCAAAAATATGGCATCAGGAAATAAAAATGTTCTTTTTTGCTCTCATCTGTTGAATAAAGATTTGGAAGCAAAAACTATATTCACTGTAAACAAGTTATAAAATAGCTGTATTTCAGCAGTTTTTTCTCTGTGTTTTCAGAGTCATTTCATTAAATATGATGGTCTGTCAAATTTTAGAAGCCATTGTGGCCCACCAGTCCAAAAGTTTGCCCACCCCTGGTCTAGAGCATAACCTCGTGTTATAGCTTTGAGTTCCTCAAATAAATTAAAATGAACAATAAACAAACAATTAATGCTGTCCTTAGTTTTATACACAGGATCACTGTATTTACAGAAATAAACCAAAGAGTTGATACATTGAAAACTATACTGAAAATTGGGTTTTCACCGGCCTGCCTGACTTTCACCGGTGTGCAATCCCGTTATCCTGATTTGTGCGTTCTGACCAGTTTGTGGTCCAGTTTCCGCTCTTGAGTGGGAGGAGACGAGAGTGAACGGATCCATGTTGGTTTTGACTTGAGTTTCTTGCTGCATTTTTTTTTTTTTTCGTGAAATAGATGGGGCGGAACACACACATGCTTATGTGTGGAATGTAACCTACTTTTCTATAAACAAACCCCTGGTTGTATGGCTGTGGTGTGACAATGGGGCATATAATGTGCTTGGCGAGAGACAGACGTGACAAGGGTGGCTGAAAACATCTGCCTTGACTGTTTTCCATGAGAGTTCAGGGTTTCTTCGACAGGGCGTTGGGCAACTGGGGTAAAAAAAAAAAAATTAAATCAAACAAAAGCATCATAACAGGTCATGACAGTTGACTGGTATGAATAAAAACACTTCCTGATCTTGCATTGGAGACTATTGAGTGCTACCAAAGACAGGTGACCTTTGTTCACTCTGGATAAAAAAGGTTAAACTCATTTGTTTGGTTCTACATCAGAGGATGGATTAAACAGTCATAATATGTAGCTACTCGCAACTGTTCGTCCTCAATCATCCAGGCCATCTTCTACCTCAAGATGACCTGGATGACTGAGAACCTTCACAGACATGTAAAGTTTGTTGTTACGTAATCACAACCGTGGCCGAAAGAAGTGTAGTATGTTGCGAAATCAGGCGTGGCATTTACTTGATAGACAATTCGAAGAGGCGCAGTGGTTAGCGCTGCCGCCTCACAGCAAGAAGGTCGTGGGTTCGATTCTGGGGCCCGGGCCTGTGACCTTTCTGTGTGGAGTTTGCATGTTCTCCCCGTGTCTGCGTGGGTTCTCTCCGGGTTCTCCGGCTTCCTCCCACACTCCAAAAACATGCATGTGAGGTCAATTGAACATTCTAAATTGTCCGTAGGTGTGCATGTGAGTGTGAATGGTTGTTTGTTTCTATGTGGCCCTGCGATGAACTGGCGACTTGTCCAGGGTGTCACCCTGCCTTCGCCCTAAGACAGCTGGGATAGGCTCCAGCAGACCCCCGTGACCCTGAATAGGAATAAGCGGGTATAGAAGATGGATGAATGAATGAACAAAACGAAGATACTTGTTTCATACGTTTCCGTTTCTGGTATGTCTGATGCCCTTTGTTTGGCACTGTCTTTGGAAATTAGACTGTAATGAATGTGAGCCTGTGGACGTTTTAGCGCCACTGCTTGGCTGAAAATCAGATTCTGGCAAGACAATCACTTTTGGGCATGACAGGAACCCAGCAGTCACTGAGTCATTCAAGACCCCAGGGCACACGGATATTAATACATGATGTATGTATGGGGAGGGAGGCCCAAACCGATTTTGAGTCATCGGGCCCAAATTGACCAGCTGCTCTCGCCAATGGAAGTAGCGAAGCACCGTCATAGCGATCGTGTCTGTTGGGGTGAATTCTGGTCTTTGCTGACACCTACTGCACCAAAACACCTACTACAAACAGCGGAGGTCGGTGTAATGTAGGCCTGAAAGCCGAGATGTGACGCTCAATTGCGCCCTCTTGAGGTTCAAACAGTCACTACAACATTTTGTACGAAAAACATGCCTTCCCTCGCAGCTCTTTGCCAGTCCTCTTTCAACACAAGAAGCTTTAACTTGATTATAAGCATAGTTAAATAAGATATCATTAACATTTATTTTTGCTTTTATCAATAACTTATTTACAGATTAAAGATCTGGTTTATCCTACAGCATAGAAACTACATCAAAGGCCCTCTAAACAAGTTTATGGAAATGTGTGTAAAAGTGGCAAAGTTTGTTATATACAAACTAGTCATATCTTATTCGTACATAATATGCAGTCAAGCACAATTAAGAAAAGCAGTAAACAAATCAGAAGCTGAGCAACATGATATATTAACACAATTTTATTTAAAGAAAGAAATGCATTGGCTCTCAAGTTGGTCATCAACTGACACGCGACTTTAATGCACTTGTTCTTGCCTCAGGGAAATGCTTGAGTTTGTGGTAGTGAGAAGTTTGACAGTGTCAAATACCAACATTTTATGACAGGAGTCAATCACTGGATGTTTTGTCCAGGCTGTCCTCGCGGGTTGAAATACTATGTGTAAAGTCAAGTATTTTCCAAAGCTTTTTTTTTCTTTTTTTTCGTGCGGATTGTTTTCTGGTTTCATTTTATTTGTTTGCGACTGTATCCAAAACATGGGAGGCTGCATGACAGACACCTTTAGGATCAGCAGGACCATTCACACGACAATGTGCTTAATTTGTTTGAACCTGAAATGAACATTCGACAGCTTAATCTAAAAAGGTTGCTGTACAAAAATATGTTAAGATAAGCACTAAAGCTTGAGAGGAAGGCAAAAAACTTTGGGTAATGGTCAGTGGAAATGTTATTTATAAGTAATATGCAATTATTAGGCTAACCTGTAAAACTATCCATACAAACAATCAAACCAGCAATACGGGGGAACCTTATGTCCTTTTTGCAGGTTTAGCAATAAGCTGCCTCTCTCTCTCCAGCTCCTTCTCCCGCTGCTGCTCCTTCTCCAGCAGCTCCTTCTGCTTCAGCTGCTGCAGCTTCAAAGCTCTTTTCTGAGAGAAACAACAGTCAGTCAGTCAGCATCCATCCAAGAAGACTGACCCCTTTGTGCTTTACAACTATCAAAACACTCATAGTACCTTTAGTTTTGTTGTCCTCTCGTGTATCGTGATCATGTCTTTCCTTATATTCACCAGTTTATTATGGTAACCCTTTGCCTCTGTAAACTAGAGAAAAAACATAAATCCTGAGAGTGGATACAGAGAACACAAACCAGGCAACGTAAGCTCAAATAGAAATACAACCAAGTGTGAACGTACCAGTGAATTGAGGTCCAATAAGGCATTACAATCACTGAACTTGGTGACCTCTTGGTCGAGCGTGTCCAACAGTATTTTCTGGTTTTGTCTGGGCAGAAACAGAGACAGATATAGAAGTCAATAAAAACACGACTTCACCAAAATACACCAGAAGCTCTGGTGAATGTCCATATGACTGCAGCCACGATTGCAGTGTGACACTGAGTATCTTTGCAAAAGATATTGTTGTTGTTGCAAGACAAAAGTTAAAGTAAATAGTCTGCTAAAATATCAGCAGAGCATTCTGGGATTTGTAGTGTTAGTGGTACATGTGCTGTATAAAACTGGCAGGCCAGCAGCTCTAGTTGTCATTTAATATTGCCAAATTGTACTACAGGCATACTTTACTAGAGCCACCCGACTGCATAATGAAATCACGTCATTACATAACAATGTTCTGCCTTCCGTTTTGCATTTAAAATATTTCTAAGATGTGTCAATATCAATATGATGTGCCAATAGACTAATATTTTTATGTAGACAATGTTTTTTTGTTTGTTTGTTTTTATTTTTCCCCAACCTGCGAGCTTGAGCCTCTCTTCCCTATTCACAACCACTGGGCAAATAGATTTGCACAAGGATCCATTGATACATTGACAGTAGAATGCATGTAAATGTATTGATATGAAAAATAAAATACCTAAGAACTAATCTTAAACTCATTGGTTTGGAAACAAACAACTCACATTTTTACTGTCATGTGCACTGGATAACAAATAAATAAAAGTTAAAAAGATAACTTAAGGCAAACTTTAAGAATCATGAGCTTCTGCCCTTACATTATTTTCAATAAATGAGTGAATGAGTGTTCTGACACCATGATCAGTGCAATACTCACGTGAGTTCTAGGAGGGCTCGTTTTGAGTTCTGGAAATCTGGCAGGTAGTGAGCGAGTAAACCTGATGTGAGTTTGTCCACAGCCTGTCTATCCACAAACACATCTTCTGCAGGGACTGTGCTTTCCAGCTGTGCAGACGTGTCTTGTCCCAACTGGAGATCTGTGACAAAGGTGTAATGCAGAAGGATCTCTAAAAAAAACAACTCTGATCTTAGAACACTAATTACTGATGTGTTGATACTTCATCTACCATGTAAAGAACAGATGATGAGCAGCCAGTTAGTCTTATACTAATTTGATTACTTTTTCCTTTAACTTGCAGCTACCTTTCTGGTCTAAGTTTCTGTATGTAAAGTGTAACATTCTTTCGGGAGTGGAATGTTAAAGTGTAAAGTATAATCAGTTATTAAAATACAACCATTTCCAGCGCTCTGATGTATCATCGACATCTTTTAAATCTGATCATTCAATGTGTCTTTTTTATTTTGTATTTTTAACTTAGCAGCGTGATGCGAAGTGATGACATTTCTGTATATAAACAAAAGCAGAACTGTACAACAATGACTTACAACCCCCACCCATCACTCTGCTCACATGCGGGATGCACTGACGCATTGAGACATGATCATAAAAGTAAGCAGACTGCAAGTTTCACATTTTTTCCACACATACCTTCACTATATGGAGGTTCACAGTGGGACGACGGTCCCTCATCCTTCATTACCTCCTCATCCATCTGCATTGGCTATTGATTAGCCTACACGGCTTTTAGAACCTGTAAAAAAAATAAAAAAGAAAAGGAAAGAAAATTTAAAAGGGCACAAAATCACACTGATGGCAGCTCTACAGTCTCGCCAGATTAGGAGATATGAGCGGCACTTTTTTTTAAAATCTGATAAATGCTTACTACAACGTCGAGTGTCCAAACATCGAGGACTGTCAAACTAGCCTGCTATGCTGCCTGGCAAAGCGCATCAACACACAGCGTCAACGATACTGTCGCCATTAACTCAAGTTAACGCGGTCTCACTGTGTTAGTTCCCTTTCAACATTAAACGCCTGAAACCGCTACTTTATTGACGAAAACAAAAACCAGAAATGGACAACGACGAGCTTTTTGGATGTGTTGTTTCGGTTCGGTAAAACAGCTGTCATGTGACTACTGCTGCTCAGTCAGGCGGTACCTGTTTCAGTGCGAGCGAAACCAAACTTGCTAGTATTACTTCCGGCTGAGGGCAGTGTTGGTGATGCGAGTCTGATGTACCGTCGTTCTACAGATTCAGTGTTATTTTTCTTTGTATTTAAAAACTTTAAGAACTACATCCGGCGGGTAAGTAGATGTTGTTTCTTGTCAGATGTGAGATGCCTTACTCACGGAGTTGTCAGTTTGTCGCAAAATGATGTGACAAGAGAGCTTCCGGATGAAAGGTTCCTAGCCTAGCGCCCCCACGGCTGTTTAGCCATCGCTTTTTATGAGATGACTGGAGAAGTCAAACGCTATTAAGCCACGTGTTGCTATTAATGATTACAAGAAAAACACACGATTGTTACACGAAGAAGCCCTGCGATATTTATGACTGACAATAAAACAGCAGGCCGGGCGGTATCTCGTAGAGAAACTGCTGATGTTTACGCAACTGACGTTCGGGATGCTGTCTGTCTGTAATAATAATGGTTTGGATTTATACAGCGCTTTTGTAGGCACTCAAATCACTTTACATTGAACCCATTCGCACCACATTCACACTGGTGGTGGTGAGTTCATTGTGGAGCCACACCTGCCCTGCCTGGGGCAGACTGACGCCGTAAAAAGAATAGGTAAAAATGAAAGAAAAACAAAAACGGATTTTTTTTTTCTTCAAGTTTATAATGTGATAGGAACTCTGAAATGACATAAATCAGGAATATTGAACTTTCAACTATTATACATATGCATAAAAAATTTGGAAGTGATTGACTTCCAGTGTCTTGCCCAAGGACACAACGACAGACCGGGAAAGGAGCGGGATTTGAACCGCCAACCTTTCGGTCATTGGACAAGCCACTCTAGCGCCTGAGCTGCAGTCATTATCTTTTTGTTGTTTGTTTCCATCCATCCAGGTGAAATGGAATAGCACGCGTTAACAAACCCTACCTCCCTCCCTCGCCTCCCTCCCGTGGCGACAATGTCAATGATTACCTCATAGGACTGTGAGCAGTAGACTGTGGTTGAGGACAATTCAGTCGCTGAAGATGTCAGCTGGGAACTTCTTCAGCAAGGTGCGCTCCACCTTCAGGAGGGAGCAGAGCGACTGGGACCTCAGCGACACGGCTCCCTTCGAATTCTCCGACGACCTGGTGGACGACGATGGGCCCAAGTTCAACAAACTCAAGGTGGTGGTGTCCGGGGAGATGTCCGATTACACTGCCGGAGCTCCGTCCAACGGGATGGCCGTCAACACGCTGGTGGTGACTGACGATGACGACTCCTTGCTGGAGTCCTCCTCCATCCCCGGCTTGAACATGGACCCGTGTGAAAACTGCTCCAGGAAGAGGGAGAAGATCAAACACAAGAGGATTATGAAGAGGCTTGTCATTGCAGCGGTGCTTTATATTCTTTTTATGACGGGTGAAATCATAGGTAAGCATGCGCATGGTTGAATCTCTTGGTGCTCGCACATGTTTGTGTGTGCCGTGTCTGTAAAATGTGTTGTGTGATCCTTGCAGGACAGTCAGTTCCCATTATAAGTTGTGATGTGCACACAGAAAGCAGAGTTAATATTTTTATTGTGATAACAGGTAAGATATAGTTTTTAGAGTAACATCCCCCACTAGAGACATTGGACTTTTATTGCTTTATATGACAGATTTTACAAGTCCCTGAAGAGTAGCTGGGAGATACTCTGGTACCTCTGGACGATGTGAAACATCAACTTTTCTGAAACTAGCGCAGCAAAGTTACTGTTTCACTAAAGAAGTGCAACAGGTTCACTGTCAACCTTTCCACTTTCATTCACATTCAGTTTATTGCAACAGACTGGATGTTGTTGAGGGTGAAAAAAATGATTCAGTCTATGATAATTAGTCTTTGCCATTACACCTAAAATGGTATTACCATAAACTAGATTCTTTTTGCAATTTCTCAATAATAAGTCAACATGGGAACGGACAAAAGCAGCATTGTATCTAATGAACTGCAGAAAAGCAAATGCATGACATACTTGAGTAAAATAGTGGTTACTAAGAAATCTGCCTTAAATAACTTTTAACTCCATACGGTGGCTCAACAGTGTTTTCGCAGTCTCGAATGGCTGCTCATCTTAATCACCAGCCACTGTTGTCCTGGTCCCATGATTAGATCAGACATCGTCATGCTGTGCACTTTGACAAAGGAAGAGAAAATGGTGATTAATCTGTTCAGTCACAGTGAAAACACACGAGACCAGACTGACTGTCATTCTCTTGGGGTGTTTCCTACAGGGGACAGTGGACAGGAAATCAAATATATGTCTTTCATTCATCTTCTACACTGGCTTTCTCCTGCACTCAGGGTCATGGGTGTTTGCTGGAGTCCATCCCGGCTGTCATGGGGATAAGGCAGGGTGCACTCTGGACAAATGGCCAGATGGAAATATATTAAACTAAAACAAACAACAGCATAGCTCTTGTTTAATAGTTAGTTCAAGCAGCTGGCATGTTAAAGGTCCAGTCTAAGGCATCCATCAACTTTCTGTAGTATATTTCATGGCATTGGGAAGAGTTTTACATTACACAGTCAACATTACATTTCCTTCACAGCAACCACGATGTGACCGCAGTAAATACCAAACCCAACAGGCTGGAATTATTGCATTCTGTCTGACAGAATACATGCAGCTCTGCATACCGCTGTCCTTATCAGCATATCAGAAGCATGTTGGAAGCACCTTTGGTAGATAGTGCCAGTCCAACCAGTATTTCCACTTCATGTTGAGAACTGTTTTGCCCTCTCATTGACTGCACTGCATGGTTAATCATCACAAAACGCTCTACTTGATTTATCCCTAATGTTGCCTCTATTTTCAGGTGGTTATATGTCAAACAGCCTGGCCATCATGACTGATGCCGTGCACATGCTCACAGACGTGTTGGGCATTCTTTTCTCTCTCTTGGCCCTGTGGCTCTCCACCAAACCGCCCTCCAAGAGATTCACTTTTGGGCTGCATCGCCTTGGTGAGTCTCCGACTGATTTCTGCCTTCCCCTCGCACCCACACTTCTTTTCACCCGTATGAGACAGAATGTCTTCTGTTCACACTGGTGAAGTTGCTCCAATTGCTCCAGGAACACATGAATGCTTTTGCTAATTCTGTCAAAAGTGCTATTCTTTCTATAACCAATTTATGTGTGTGTGTTTTGCTCCAGAGGTTGTGTCCGCAGTCCTGAATGTTGCACTTATCTACATTTTGACGGCCGTATTGGTCTATGAGGCAGTGCAGAGAACGGTACACCAAGAATTCGACATAAACGGAGACGTAATGCTCATCACTGCAGCCGTGGGAGTCGCTGTCAACTTAATGTAAGGGAATATCTCAATGTGTTCAATGGTTCAGTCTTAGCACCTGTTTTCAAGTTCACTCTGCGTGCTACATGATTGGAATCGATGGAATTCGATGCTCTGTGAACCAAACCATAACTGTCACGATCACTTGTTTTTTTCAGAATGGGCTTCTTGTTGAACCAAGGGGGCCACCTCCACTCTCATGGCCACGGTCACTCTCACGGCCACGGTCACTCTCACGGTGCTCCAGCCGCCTCCAGCTCAGCGCCCGGTCAGCCGCAGAGGCAGCAGGGCAACCTGGCTGTCAGGGCAGCCTTCATTCACGCTCTGGGAGATCTCTTCCAGAGTGTCGGCGTGCTCATAGCTGCCTACATCGTCCGTTTCAAGGTACTGGGTCTCCTTTGAATCGTCTTATCACACAGTTTAATCATTTAGTTCTGATAAATCAAATAATGATGAATTCTTCTGACCTCACAGCCAGAGTTGAAGCTGGCCGATCCCATTTGCACCTACATCTTCTCTGTGCTGGTGCTGATCACCACATTCCGCATCCTCCGTGACACAATAGTCATTGTGCTCGAAGGTAGGTCCCATTTCCTGAGTCCAGTCAGCTTACATTTTTCTTCCGAAGGTCATGTTGGTCTTCGTCTCCTGCTGTGTTAGGCGCTCCCAGGCATCTGGACACAGCGCGGATTCGAGAGGACCTCCTGCAGCTGGAGGACGTTCAGTCGGTGGACGAGCTGAACGTGTGGGCCTTGACTGGCGACAAGACTGCAGCGCTAGTGCACATCCAGCTCAGTGAGTAGCTACATGACGTCAGTACAACAGTTAATCGTTAGGAAGGTGACAAACTGCTGTCAGTATTCAGTTAAGTAATAGTAACCTTTTGTTTTTTTCAACAGCATCACTGCCTTCTGGCTCAATTGTAGAGATAAACCGTAAAATGTTGATTTTATTCAAAGCAAATTCATTTCTAAAAAATGAAAAAAATAAAGATGTTGGTGCTGTGTTACAATTATTTATTAGTTATAGTCCTAAGGCCAAAGGTATGTGAACTCAGAGTTTACAGTTTGATGTACCCTTGTGGGTGAAAATTAAATTATAGGGACATAATTGAAACACACTGGCCTCCTGGTAGACTCCAGATATTTATTCTGGAGTCATAAACAGACCTTTTCAGGTAGTTGACACTAAACAGATAACAGTGTCATTCAATGAATGAGTCATTTATAACTAGCCAGGATCTCCCTGTGAAGTAACACAGCACCCTCTCGCTTATAGGATCCTCCACCAAAGGACATTGCTCGAACACAAACAATAGATAGTGCGAGTGTATTGCAGAGCAAACAACCATCGCTGACATTTACACCTGTGGACAATTTATAGTTGCTTAATCATTCAGTGTGCATGTCTTTGCGACCTTATTGCCATGAAGCGAGAGTGTTAATCGCTTCACTGTTCATATTTCAATGACAGTTTTTCTCAAAATAAAAGCAAAATTTTTTTTTAAATTAAAAAAAAAATGCATAAAAAGGTGTGTCCAAACTTCTGACTGGTAGTGTACATAGAAAGAGCTTGTGTCAGGAGCTGATTATATTGACTTCCCTTTTCTGGCAAGCGTATGCGGTACAATAAAGCATGAGTTTCAGCAGGAATCAAAAAAACCAAACGCTTTTGCTAGAGGCGGCAAACAGAGAGCTAAAGTTTTCTGGAGATTTATCAAGGCGGTTTCATGTTTTGCCCGAGCCAAATGCGCTTGACTCTATTTCTGTCTTTGCAGCGCCCTCTAGTGCTGAGAATTGGGAGGACGTCCAAGCGAAGGCTCGCCACCTGCTTCTCCACACCTACGCTGTCACAAAGTGCACAGTGCAGGTCCAGACCCACAGACAGAGGGTGGTGCGCAGTTGCACGCACTGTCACCAGCCAAGCGCCTAAAGTGACAGAGTGCTTCCACAGACTTCCACAGTGCATTTCACAGAACCGCACGGCTCAAACAGTCCACAGAGGGCCTGGGTGCTGCACCGCAGCTGCAGCAAAGTGCCTCAGCTCTGTGTTCGAGTGGAAACGCAACTTCATGTCAATGGGGTTACCGTTGGAACCTCATGCGAGTTTGTTCCCGCAAAGCTTTTTATGAGTGGAGTTTGAATGCTGCTGTCTTGTCAGCTGAGAAAGTGAGGAATGAAACCGTCGACTCGCCATTAATGCCTCGTCAAGCAGCTGATTTGTTGGTTCTTTTGTTCTTGTGTTCAACGTTTATTTCATGAGCGTGTGTGTCATGAGTACCTCATGAGAAATGATAATATTTGGTCTCTGCAGACCTGCAGTGCATTTATTACTTGTGGCAAAAGAGAAGCTAAAAATATTCTTAAGGTGCTTTTTGGTTCATGTATTTCAATTCATTATTAATATTCTACAGTTACTGTCTGTCCTTTTTTCCTGCTAATGCTGCCTACACTCATCACACTGATCAACTAGAAGCATCACTTTTTCTTCACATTTTCTTTTAAATATCTTCATTTTTGTTGCTGACAATCAGAAGCGTCACTGACCTTGAATATATGCTGCAGTGTTTTGCCTGTCTTCATTCAGTTTCAGCCTTACACCTTTAGATCTCCTTTTTTTTTTCTTATCATTGATTGTATAATTAGAGAGCGTGAAAAGACTTGAGTCATCAGTATTTGAGAGTTGCGGTGATGTTCACAGGATGAGCGACAGGACGAGGTTTGTGTTCTAATTGCCAACGATGGTGTTGATAGTATTATGTCTGTTTAAAGTGGCTGAGGGGCGTTTTGAATGTTTCTGATGACGGATCATCCACAGAACCAGAAACCGAGTCACTTTTAATAAAGTATTTAATCATTTCTGTGTGTCTCGCCTCTTTTTGCCGTACAGGTTTTGCACGCACACATTGCGCTACTTCCATTTGCACGTCACCCTTTTGTCAGTTATTGAGAAACTCGCCTTTTGTAGCCGCCGTTGGCCCCCAACGTGCCAGATGTTGTGTTCACGTGTCAACACTAGATGGCATACGTGTGCAGTAGCTGCATTTTTCTGTCCGTTGCGCGGTCGCGTTCCATAGACTTCTATAGGTTTTGCCTTTCGAGTAGAGCTGCCACCGAGGGCCATTTGTTCAAAGTATTTAAGTCGTAATGTAAAAAAAAAGTTTCGTTATTATGTTAAATTATTCAATTTGTTGAATTTAGAACTACAAAGGTTTCATATTTTTACTTAAGGATGTGAAATTATCGACAACATAGCAACACAGATGTGTTTCCATTCAGTGCTTTCTCTAACAGGAAGATGAGTTATTTGGAACTAAATGTGGTGATGTTTGCGTAAGCTGGGAGTGTCTCGGTTACCAGGCAACACACAGGCCAAAGGCAAGCAAAAGACATCGTTTATAGCGTTTGCTCTTCTTATTGTGAGGAGTCAGAGGGCCATAAAGAACAATAAAGTTCACTGTCTGTCACCGGTCCGATCTTAAAACAATATAGTTGATTTCTGTCGAGGGGAGGGGCTAAACGGGCGGTTTGCGTTCAGCGTCAAACTGACTCAATAGCAGTACAAGGGGATTTTCATCTCTCGCCTCCCTCATTCTGGCTTGCCCATCACTTCCTGGTCACATGGTCTGTGGTGTCACACTCCCTGTGACCCAGTCACGTACACATTCTTTTCAACCACACACACCTTCCTCTTTTATAATCATTTCCTTAAATAACCCTCCTGTTGCTCGCAGTTCAGTTCAGTCTCATTGTTCTTATTAGAGGGCATGAAAAGCAGTGAATGTATTCTTAAACTAGACATTGTCAGCTATAGATTATAGTCCCTCGTATCACACTTTTTTTTTTAAGATCTCGCCCATAAGAGACATGTAATATTTAAGACTGGACAAAAAAGTCAGATAAACAAATCTACAACAAAGCAAATGTGTCAGGAAAACCATATAAGAAAGTTAACATCAGAAGAAAACGGCCTCGTCATTGCTGTGTCCTCTCTCCCCTCCTCCCTCCTTTCACTGTTTAATGATTCATGCCAATAATTTAGGAGAAACCCTCTTCGGATCAATGCATTCGGGGGATGGTGTTGTTGGTTTCTCTCCTGAGGTATCAGATGGACTGTAAAAGCATTGTCTGTCTGGCACAACAGGAGCACCGAATGCTCAAGCACCCCTAGACAAAGCAGATGTGCACCTGCCCGTTATTCTGACAAAACTGATTACGGCTGTCCCAGCCTGGCACTTACCAGATGGACAATCAGTCTAAAGGTCCCTGGATTGCAAATCCAAATTGTCCTCGGGTGACTAAATTTAAGAAACAAAGGGCTGATCAATAGTACCATTTGGGATTAGAATGCATGTCCTATACGTGCACTCTTGAAATTTTCTTTTTATGTTTTTTATGTTCTATTTTATTACCTTCTATTCTATTTTTCTTAGGATTTTTTTATTATCTTCATTTGTTTTACTACCTGGTTTTCTTTTATTGCTTTTGATTGTTATTGTTTTATTGTATATTTATTGGGCATGACCACATCTGAAAAAAAAAAAAATCCTTGGTAGGTATATATTAAGTTGCAGAGAATTAGCAAAGGTAATACTGCAACAGTTTTAAGTGAACAATTTGCGTTGTGCTCTGGAAGAAACATTCTGAAATGATTTTCTTTTAAGATTCTGGGTCACAATCATTCTTCAGTTCGAGTTAAATTAAAGTTAAATGAGTTCAGTTTAGTTAAATGAAAAAGGCTCTACCTGCAGACTAAAGAAGGCTATTGCCAACAGCCAATTGGACTAGTGTAGCTGAGCATTTGGCATTTAGCTTTGTCCACACAAGCTTCATTCCAATGTGAATTAAAAAAAAATCCAACTTGTTTGCAGTGGGTCACATTAGTTGAGGGGGTAGGGTCAGTAAACAGACAGTTCTTGAACAATGTGTTTGGACGGCAACAGATGGTACTGGTGCAAATACAAACACCCCTGTGTGAATTGTGTGAGCTGCCCATTTAAAATTCTGCAATGCTCTGAAGCTTGATTATTCTCATAATGTTTGTCTCATTCCTTTCATTGTCTTCCTACATTTTTTCTACAAATGTGTGAATGATAAATGAATTGGATAAATCACAAGTGGCTGACAAAACCCTTGTAAATCCTTGTAAATATGTCATCAACATGGAGTTAAAACCCTCGTCAGAATTTAACGTTAAGAGTTTGTACTGTTTTTGTGTATCTTTTCAATTGTAGACTAACTGAAAAACAAAAACAAAATCCTACCATTAAATATTTGATTTGAACAAAAAGAAACACAGTAGAATGTTAAACATAATAACTTTCATTGTCAACTGACACTGTACAGTACATCACTCACATTTTTACATTCACATCCGCCATAAAGGAAAATTGTTCATTGAAACGACCAGAATTCTCCTCAAAGAAAATGATACAACCTGTGTCACATAAATACATGTTGTTGTACGGTATGCATTAGCTTTATATCTCCTCTTTGCAGTATGAGTGTCTGTTACAATTGTGTTAATACTCATGAGCGTTGGATGACCTGGAGCTGGACCAAAACAGAACAGTGTGAACCCCCACCAGTGTAGCAGAAGCATCTCCGCACACTGGGTGTCACATCGTCCTAGTTTGTGCGAAAAGGATTCTGTTAGACTGATGGGGGACTGGCATGTCGTCAAACTGTTGATCAGTCAAGCGGGTGTCTGCTTTTCTTGCTACTTGGTAATGCTCTTCACCAACTGCAGCTCCTCCACTGGTTTCCACTTCTGATTGATGGTGATAATCTGCAGAGAAATTCCAGAAATAATAATAATAAAAAAAGTAAAGCTTGTAATGGCCCATTTGCAGCGGCACAACAGAAAAGCCACACGTTGAATGAGTAAGTGGATGTTGCAGCGCACCAGTGCAAATATCATTATTCTGATGTCACCAGAACAGGCTGGTACTAATTTGATAACGTTTCTTTCTCAGTGACTCAGCAACTTTTGCCTGCAGGCTGATACGTTCTGCTTGTTTTTAAATGGCAATACATGAAATCTTGTTAGCTATTTGTAAAACTCCTAAATACGTTAATTGTGTTACCTTTTGGGGTTTTGACGGGTCCACTCTCTCCCATGGTTCTGGATTACTGGTTTTATTCAAACTGCAATTGATAAATGTTGGCAGAGGCTCATGTATAAGTAATCAACTCCAATCTAGATCAATGGCTCAACTTAAAGCACATTATGTTGTAGTTTAATTGCAGTAAAATCAAATTATATGTTTAAAAAAAATTACCATAGACACTCACATGACATCAGTTTTAGTAAATAAAAAGTACAAAGACGCAGAGGTGGCCCCTGCTGCTGCGAAAGCCATAAACCCTATCAAAGGGATCAGCTGAAACGGAAATAAGAACAAAAAAAAATATTAGAGTGTTAACAAATAACGAGCAAATGTAAATAAAATAAAATAACTGCAACAAATCCTCGGTTAATTGTGAGTAAAGGATCATCTTAAAATAATCGTACCTCCTTCTTCTTCCTCAGCATTTGGAAAAATCCAACCATCTTTACAAAAATCCCAAAGTCCTAAAATAGATGACAAGTTCTTGAATTTATGACAAATTACTGCGGCGCTTTAATTGATGAGAGGGTGAAAGTTCTAGACGCAGCTGTGCGCGACAAGTCTCACCTGCTGCTGCTGCGAAGTCCTTCAAGTCTGTCGGATCAGCATCCGGTGAGCGCGGCTGATAAAGGCTGGATGAGAGCGAAGTACGCGCTTGAAAGCACACACACACACACACACACACACACACACACACACACACACACACACACACGCTCTCACCGCTTCCTGTATCGAAATACTGCGCTGGATTTCAATTAATCATCAAGTCAACTGGGGATGATCGATATAGTTTCTGGGTGTATGGCGCCCCCTTGTGGCTGTATGCGAGGACTGAAAGTGAAAGGCTTTTGCAGGGGTGGGCAAACTACGACACGGGGCCCATATGCGGCCCGGAGAAATTATATTAATAGTAAGTAAGTAATGCAACAACTGTATTTCATCCATTTTTTCCCCAGTGTTTCAAGTAATTTCAATAAAGAGCCAAATACCATAGGGACATATTTTCTTCTAAGTTTGCTCATGTCCATTTCCAATTGACATTATAACACGTTTTCTACATATCCCAAGATATATATTTTTTTCTCTCCAGTGAGGTGGGTCACCAAAACACTTCATCCATCTGCTGCTGCTCCAGCCCCCTCTGTCAAATTTTAGAACCCACTGTCGCCCACCGGTCAAAAAGTTTGCCCACCCCTGGGCTAGTGCATATATTTTCCCAGCATGACAAACATAGAGTTGACAAACATAATGTCTGTGATGAGTAAACACATTTAAAAAGTAAGTACACTTCAAATAGCAAAAGTGACGTTCAACTCATTTATTTGTGGAAAGTAATTTTTACATTGCATATTCACTTTAGAGAACATTGACAATACAGGATGTGTCATCTGAGAGGCTTCTGATATGTGTGGATCTGCTGGGCAGTGAGGGAAGGGCTCACTTTGCTGTGAGCCTGCACAAAGTATTTGTGTTTGATGGATGAAGCCTGCATGTTTTCCTCTTGCAGTGCCAACAGGGCAGCCTGAAAAGAAGAAGAAGAAGAAGAGACTTTACAAGTATTCCAGAGGACTTCAATGATTATGTCATCTGTACGGACCACGATACCTCTTTGCACAGATTTTGCAGGTCTGCTCCAGAAAACAACTCTGTTTTCTGGGCAAGCTCCTCTAGATGTACATCATTATCAATGGGCATTGACTCTGTACACAGCTTCAGGATGGAAAGGCGTGCCTACGTATATACCAGATGATAGCCAGTTAATAAAATGAATGAATGAATGAATGAATGAATGAATGAATGAATGAATGAAAAATAAACTTGGGGAAAAACAGCGTGGTTACTTTGGTTAACTTTTTCATATTGACCATTAATAACTTGCCTGCTGGTCAGGTGGTGGAATATAGATGACATGGTCAAACCTGCCGGGTCTGAGCAGGGCGCTGTCCAAACAGTCCGGTCTGTTTGTGGCAGCTATAACCATCACATCTTTGTTGCAAACTTCCTCACAGTCCAACTGTCAAGCAAAGGGGGTAAAAAAAAAAAGTCAAACAAATCGCTGCACACTGCTCAGCAGCTACTTTAAGCATGAAAATGGGGAAGATTCACAAAACAATAATTTCTAACCGTCTCTTGAGTGTGGATTTCCTCCACTCCTTCAGTCTGCAGGATCTTCTCTGTACCCCTCCTCTCCACGGTCTTCAGGCCAACTCCATCCATCTCATTGAGAAGCACGGACAGGAGACGCGTCTGTGTGCAGTTGGCTGCCTGAGCGGATGGCCGCGAGTCGACCAGAGAGTCGATCTCATCAAGGAACAGGATAGAAGGAGCGCAGGCACGGGCCTGGCGAAAGAGCTGCACACCCACACAGACAGTTAGGGGAGGGTTTGCAAGTGGCCGATAATGAGAGGTGTCAATTATTATGAGCGTTTTTCTTTTTCTAATGTTGTAGTCAAGACCGCACCAAAGGAAACCAAGACATTATCAAGACTAGAGAGCATTGAGATCGAGACCAGACCAAGACATTTGGGGTTCGAGACCAAGACCAGACCAAGACTTTACACGTCAAAGAAAAATAACAACAAAACAGAAAACAATGACCAGTATCTTTTTTTTAAATTCAAGTTTGCTTCTAAATCAAACAGCAACATCTCTTTTCAGCAAGGTTCTTTTCCATTATCATCTGTCACTGCAGTGTTGTCTTGACCGGTTTTGATCTAAAATCCCGAGTCCATCCAGTCCGAGACCGAGACCCTTAAAAAGTGGTCTCGAGACCAAGACCAATCTCAAGTACTACAACACTAGTTACCTCATTGAGTTATACATGAGAGGTGCTTAACACTCAGTACCTGTGCTAAAGCCTTCTCAGAGTCTCCCACATAGGGAGAATAGAGGTCTGCACCGCTGACGGACAGGAAGGCGCAGTGGGACGAGTTGGCTGCAGCCTTCACGAGCGTCGTCTTCGCACATCCCGGAGGCCCGTAGAGCAGCACGCCGCTGGGCCGGCACGCACCCAGACGGACGAACGCCTCGGGGTATTTCATCGGCCACTCAATGCTCTTTGACGTTCAAACAAAGAGGAAGTAAGCCGGAGGATCAACGTAGAAACGCATGGATCAGAAATCCAGACGGTCTTGTTCAATTTACCTGTCGGAGTTTGACCTTGACCTCATCCAGGCCTCCAATCTGCTCCCACGACACTGGAGAGAGTTCAGTTTTACCCACACTGCTCCGCAAGCAGGAGGGACCCACCAGCTTCAGGGCCTCCTGGAAATGTGTCGCTGTCACCGTCCGCTCAGCTGAACCCTGGAGATGACACGCAACAACAGAAGCAGAGACATTTTGTACATAGTTGCCGTGTCAGCACAATTCATTGTACTCTGTATGTGCTTTTCGAACATGAGCGATTGCTAGGGTCTCCGGGGGTTTCAGTGCAGTGATTCACACTGTTGCTTCGCTGCAAGAATGAATGGGTTCTGCTCAAAATAAGACCTTTCTGTGTGGAGTCTACATGCTGCAATTGAGAACGTGTGGCTTCCTCCCACAGAATAAACCACGCAGAGCAGGTGAATTGGCATCTCTAATTTGCCCTTATGTGTAAATGATTGTTTTTCAGCCTTGTGAAAAACAGGCAACTTAACCAGAGTGTGTCCTTGCTTCTCCTGAAGATAACTGGTAAAGGTTCTGCCCGTAACTCTTGAGCAACAACTGAAAATGGACTGTCGATGTTTTCTGCGATTACCTTGGAGTTCTCTCGCAATGCTTGCATTGCTGCCTCCCTGCACAGGGCACTGAGGTCTGCTCCTACATATCCTGTTGTTCTGTGGGCCAGCTCTGCCATATCTACACTAGGGCAAACAGGCATCTTTTCACAAAGGACAGACAGGATGGCTTTTCTCTGCTGCAAGGTGGGAGCTCCAATGATGACCTAAAGACAAAGTGTAAAAATGAGCTGTACAAGTACCTATTTTAATGTATTTTAATGTATTTTAATAATATTTGTACCTCTCTGTCAAATCTTCCAGGCCTGCGAAGAGCCGGGTCTAAGCTGTCTGGTCGGTTGGTGGCACCAACGATAAGGAAGCGATCCGACTGGTCCATCCCGTCCATCAATGTGAGAAGCTGAGCGACGAGTCGGTTCTCTGGCGCCGACGTGCCAGTTCTCCTCGGACACAGAGAATCCAGTTCGTCCAAGAAAAGCACACACGGGCCATCGTCAGCTGTTGACCGCGCCCGCGCAAACACAGCACGTAGCTTCTCCTCACTCTCGCCAGGTCGAGATCCCACCACCTATAGTGACATGATCACGATCACAAATAATGACATCTCCCCACAGCGATAGTGCACTGATCCAGACAACAGTGCCTTGTGAACTGCTGGGAGGAGATGCAACATTAAGGCTGATTAAACCTAGGCATGAAAATCATTTACATTTGAACCTAAATACCTGTGTGAATATACCGATACAATTAAAACAAATTTGCAATTACAGTGCTGTACCTCTGGTCCTCTCACCACCACCAGGCTGGCCCCAACCTCGCCCACCACTCTGCGGACCAGCTGCGTCTTGCCAACACCTGGAGGCCCCACCAGGAGCACACCCCTGGGACAGGACACACCCAGAGAGCTGAGGGTGCCGGAATAGAGAAGAGGCAGCTGCAGCATCTCCTTAAGGGTCGCACTCACCTGAGATGCCATTTTAAAAACAAGTATATTTTAACAACTTTAGTCATCAAACAACTAACATTAATATAAACACAGTAATCAACAATGGTGCTTTGGTAATAGAAAATATTTTGCTCTGACCTCCTCCAGACCTCCCAGTGGGGCAATGTCTTGGGCTTTCAGCGTACTGTTGTAGTGGCGAGTGGTCTGGATGCAAGCTATTTCCACACTAGTTTTTGAAGTGATGAATCCAGCAGTGGTAGAATCCATGTTGATGCTCTCAATCACAACGTACCTGATCTCTGTATCAAAGCCCTTCATATCTACCATGTACTTGCTGTGAACAAACAAGCCTTTCAGCATGTCTTTAACAAGCTCATGAACAAGGCGAGACGGCGTGTTTTTCCGGAACTCAGCGGTCTGGACGACCACAGTGATCCTCACAACTTTGATTTTGGGGCAGGGCAACGGTGTGAGATGCTCAGGATCCACGGTGAGAGGTAGTCGGGGTGGGTGAGAGATAAAACTCGGGGAGACGCACACTAGGTCCGTCTGCAGGAACCCTTCCGCCAGGTCAGACCGCGGCCAGGCGATGCACAAGCAGCTGCCCCCGGGAAGAGACAGGAGCACAGGGGAGCCGAGACTCAGACCCAGGGCTGTCATCATCCCTGGGCCCATCCTGCACCTCTGGGAGCCCCGGTCAGACGGATCCGATGCCAGCATCTTTAAAGACATCCTCGTTTGTAAACAGTCACCAGAGTCCCTCGAAGTAATGTACAATCAGCCAGCCAGCCAGGTAGACAACGTTATTCCGTGGAGGGTTTTTGTTGTTAACCAATATAGCGAGACACGTGTGAAACTAAGTTAGTCCCCTAGTTAAAGCAGCAACGTGTAACATGAGGCTAGGCTGCATGCTACAAGCTGTTAGCTATACGTCAAATATCGAAAATTCCCTTTTGCAAAATAAAATCGGTACATAAAGCTATATACCTGAACGCGGTGTGGTTTTCTAAGTATTTGTAAAGCCACCAGAGCGTCGAATGTTTACAAAAATCCATGTGGCGCGAAAAAGTAAATGGCCAATCAAAACGTGTCCATGTGAAAGCAGTCGACGCAAATACGACAGAACCGTCAGCTTCCGGTTAAAAATAAATAATAAAAAAAAAAAAACAAATAAATCTGAAATAATGAATAATGATAATAATCTAAATCACTTGAGTTGTACTCAAATTATTTATTCGGTAAATCCGTCTTCTGAGCGTTGTCTGAGTCTCTTTTTATAACTTGCACATCCATGTGAAATTATGTTTAATATTTATTTTTGCTTTACTTTAGTACTTTATATTAATACACGTTTTTTTTCTATCTCAAAATTTGTATTCCCTATCTAAAACGTTTTCATAGTTACGAAACCGCTCGATATTTTACTACTTTGCGTCAACTTCAGTAATGTGGAGAAAGTTTTGGTCGTTCAACAATTAAAACTATTTGCGCAGCTATTTGGCGTTCGGACGCAACGTGCACCGAAAAGAAAATACAGAAAAGATAAACACTTGAACCAGTCTAAACCGCCGTCACTGGGTTTCACAAGTTTGATCGATACTGTATGTGTGACTCTTCAATATAAATGTGTGACTATTCACACTTCATAAACATTATAAATCTACCGCCATAAACCTTACGCATACTCGGACAAAAATAAATTAGTAAACATTCTCGATAATGAAGTTTGTTAATCCTGCAGGTTAATTCGCAGGTAGCCTGTCTGAGTATTTAATCTGCGGACACCGGGAGTTTGATCTGCTTTAGGGGTGGTCATGGATTGGAGTCACATGGCGTCCTATTTATACATAAATAGTGCAGCAGTGATATCTCTCCACTGCGGAAGGACGCTCGTCCGGTTCTCCGAACAGACGAGTGGATTTTGGGTAGGACGTCTCACAGGTGACCCTGCAGCTGAGAGCGTGAAGTTTAAATCTGCTCGTTCTGGAATTCGGACAGGCAAGTCTTAGAAATGATTGCATTTCCAACCATTCATTTACAGGTGTGAATGAAGTCATATTGAGAGAAAGGAAATATGAAGGGCATTGGTTGTGGGTGATTTGTAAAGGAGTGAATGAAAAAAATATAATGAAAATGTCTGACGAGATTTGAATCTACATCAATAACTTTTCACTGTTCTTACTATTTTTGGGAAGTGAATAGTGTGTTTGCTGATAGACCATTATTAATTTTAAACAGTTAACCCCCCCCCCACACACACACACAAAAAAAAAACACAACAACAAAATTAAACACTGATTATTTGAAAATCTGTGTGTGTGTCCTCAGTTCTGAAGGAGTCTCTTTTACCTACAATCAGCTGAACACTGATTCCTCTGAAATGTTCACTTCTGCTCCTGCTCACAACAACAAGCAGGCCAGGCTTGGCACAGCTTCACTCTTAGTGCCGTCATAATTCTAGATCTCGCGAACAAGCCTGGAGAGTGTAATCAACCCTGGGCCTTGTCCGTGTGGTGTCCTGCAGAGCTGAAATGTCACTGCGGACTACAGGCCTTGCAGCTCACACGTGTTGAGTGTGTGACTGGGGAGGGGTGCTCAGAGCCTAAAATGTATTTTCTTCCTAATTTGATTTAGGATAAAGTAGTAGTGTTTCCTTGTCACTCATCTCTACGTGTCATTTTTTTTTCATTGAAGAGCTCAAGGAAGCTCAGCAGCCATGTCGACCCTCCTGCGGTGCATCTGCAGCTCCTCGGACGTACTCTTTCAGCGAGGAGTCTGTCGGAAGATACCTGGACGAAGGAATTTTAGGACTTTTTCAGCATTATGGGATGAAAAGGCCTCCAAGGGTAGGAGCTTCATAAGCCTATTTAAAACTTGCTCATCTGTTTCCCATGTTTTCCCCCTCCGGTCGTGGCCTACATACTGTCTTCGTTTTAGATTCTTTTTGTGCCCTCAGTTGAGGACTAAGAGCACAACGAAAGCTTTTGGCTCAGAGGGTGGAAAACTTCACAGAATATGAACTGTTTGCACCAAGAGACGTTCCCAAAATAGAGGAAGCTGTAGTGGCCCGGGCTTCGGCTACGCTCACTGAGCTGCAATGCTAACGTCGGAGTATACGAGAGGTCAATTAAAGGTGACATGTAAAAGTTTAACCGCTGCCTGTCTGACACTCTGCTCATACATGTGTTCGTGGAGTCCGAGTGGTTTGCAGAGCGCGCGTGCCCGAACGTTACTCGGATTCTGAACTGCTGCTTTCTTTTCATGTTTGAATTTTGAGAGTGTCTGTGTGTGTGAGAGTGCTGGGCCTCTGTGTGTATGTGTTGGCTCGGAGCCAATCACCTGCTAATAATGTCTCCATGGTGGCGGGGTCACCATGCCATGTATGGAGAGAAAGGTGAAACCTGACACAGCTCTCCGTCACACAATCCGACAGGACATGAAGTTGTCCATTTCATCACTTGAAAAAAAAATGTGCCTCTGTCTTTGAGAATTCCTACTTTTGCTTGCATTAAAAATGAATGAGACATCTATGTTCTATAAAGTTACACCTGCAAATGCAGTCAATGGCTTTAATGCATGTGCGACTCAGGTGCTTGCTGCTGTCTGTCCTCAGGTGTGCTCTACAAGGACCTGGTGGTAGGTGTTCCTAAAGAGACTATGCAGAATGAGCGTCGTGTGGCGCTGTCACCTGCCGGCGTTGAGATGTTGGTCAAGCAGGGCTTTCAGGTGCAAGTTGAGAGTGGAGCCGGACAGGAATCCAAGTTCCCTGATCAGCAGTACAAGAATGCTGGAGCCACCATCACTGATGTCAAGGGAGCTTTCGGCTCAGATCTTGTCCTCAAGGTTCATACGCATTTGCTATTCTTCTGGAAAATGTGCTTTTTGAAAGTTAAGTTCATTTGAGTGACTGACGCACGTCTTTCTCTGTGTCGTATGTCAAAGGTGCGAGCCCCTAGTTTAAGTGAGGCCGACCTCCTGAAGCCTAAATCCACCTTGGTGAGCTTCATCTATCCAGCGCAGAACTCCGAGCTGATGAAGAAGCTGTCAGAGATGCAAAGTAATGTGCTGGCTATGGACCAGGTGCCGAGAGTCACCATTGCACAGGGCTATGATGCCCTCAGCTCCATGGCCAACATTGCTGGGTAAAGACAAAAAAACATTATTACATACGTGACAATGGGGGTGACATCACACATAACCCCCATTATCACCCGTCTAATGAAAATGGTGTTTTCTGTTGACAAGCAACAAAAACACGTCAGTAAAAAAAAAAGCTACTAAATGTATTTGCAATGGCGTTTACTTTATGCATCTGATTTTCATTTATCCATCACACCTTTTCCTGCACTCAGGATCACAGAGGTTGCTGGAGCTTACCCCTGCAACTGCTGTCTCTAGAAATAAAAACAGCAGGGAGTTGAAGTGTATAACATTCTGTTTAATTCACCAGCAAAGTTAGGTTTACATGTCTTTGGTTTAGTGAACAGTTCTGATATGTATTTGTGTTTTGATGTTTATAAATGTTTAGCTGCAATAAATTCATTCGTTTTTAATTTTTTAAGATACAAGGCCGTGGTTCTTGCTGCCAACCACTTTGGAAGGTTTTTCACCGGACAGATAACAGCTGCAGGAAAAGTGCCACCAGCTAAGGTACATTTTTCTCCTACATTTGAGTCCAACCTGAGGAGTTGCAACTTCATGTTGTATTTCCTTGAAGCTTGAAGCTTGGAGCTTGGAGCTACAGTCCTGTGTGTTACACAGTCGTGACTGTGAGCGTTTGTTCTTCATAGGTTCTGGTCATCGGAGGCGGAGTGGCAGGCTTGGCAGCAGCAGGGGCAGCCAAGTCAATGGGGGCCATAGTCAGAGGGTTTGACACCAGGTGAGACAGGAGTGAGGTTTTACTGCAAGCTTGGTCCCACTGGTTCCCAATGGTCACTATCCTGACCTGACCTCCTTGTGACCCTCAGGCCGGCAGCCCTCGAGCAGTTCAAGTCATTTGGGGCCGAGCCTTTAGAAGTGGATGTCAAAGAGTCAGGTGATGGAGTTGGCGGCTACGCCAAAGAGATGTCCAAGGAGTTCATTGAGGCTGAGATGGCCCTTTTTGCCAAGCAGTGTAAAGAGGTCGACATTCTTATCAGCACTGCCCTGATTCCAGGTGTGTCCATCTCTTTTGACTCTCCTGTTGTTCTACAGACACATACGTTGGTATTTTACCATGTTAACCTAAAAACATGATCAGTTTTTATTATTGTTCTTTTGATTCAGTCACCTGAAATATTTCCTCACTTTTCTTTTTAAGCCTTAATTGCACCTAAACTTGGCTATGATAATACTAATAATAATCAATGAAATTAAAATTTAACATTCATAAAAGCATTAACTTATGAATGTGCAA
The DNA here is from genome assembly GCA_009823395.1 of Thamnaconus septentrionalis. Taxonomy (NCBI): domain Eukaryota; kingdom Metazoa; phylum Chordata; class Actinopteri; order Tetraodontiformes; family Monacanthidae; genus Thamnaconus; species Thamnaconus septentrionalis. Next base: position 1,613,801 of record CM020505.1, on the reverse strand, counting down.
GATATGTTTGACATGCCATGGTTCAGATTATAGTGGCCTATGTAGGGATGGAAACATGAAAACTGTGAAACAAATGTAGAAATATGGAAATGTAAATATCAGGTAGCCCAACAATGTGACCAGCAATATGTTTTGTGTTCTCAGACTTTGAAAACACAAGTAGGACGTTAAATAACTGGCACATGAAAAAGAAATTATGATGTCAATAATGATGAAATGCATTATATCGTTTTTTCTGCCCCCTTGTGGGTAAAAAACAGAACAGTGTCAAGCAATGCGAGGTTGATGAAGTCAAAAAAATAATGCATTTTGCCTGTAATTGTCCTTCTCCTGTAAATCAGGTAAGAGGCCCCATCCTGATTAAGAAGGAGTTTGTGGAGTCGATGCGAGAAGGTTCTGTGGTGGTAGATCTGGCTGCAGAGGCAGGGGGCAACATTGAGACCACCAAGCCAGGAGAACTGTATGTTCACAAGGTGAGGTTATTAATGCCAACCAGTGTGAGAATTATATGGTTCCATGTCATTTCCATTTTCAGTGCACTACAGCCGTACATAATTAATTATCCAAAAAGTCGCTGTAATTGACAAAAAAGGGACAAAAAATGCGGACAAAAACACAAGCCTTCTTGCCTGATATCATTGTCCTTTGTGACATCACAAAGGGATGATTTGTAGAATTGGGTTTTAGCACACAGCTCCTGAAGTGGTGCACGCAAAGGAAGTCAAACATGTGCTTTTCTTATATCTGAGAAACATAGTTGGGAAAACATTGGTTCAATTAATTTTGCGTAATATGGGACCTTTGTTCATAACTTTTGAAATGTTTTCATATCCTTTGTGATACTCAGGGCGTGACGCACATTGGCTACTCAGACCTGCCGAGCCGCATGGCAACACAGGCCAGCGCTCTGTACTCAAACAACGTACTGAAGCTGCTGAAGGCAATCAGCCCTGACAAGGAGTATTTTCACTACGAACCCAAAGACACTTTTGACTACGGGACGCTCGACCACGTCATCCGGGGGACTCTGGTCATGAAGGTGCCTTTTCTCTTCTTTTTTCTTTTCATTTTCCCCTCTGTCAGTCCTCCTCCTCTCGCTCTACTGTCAGCCGTCATCCCTCCCGCCACCTTCATCCCTCTCCCAACTTGAGCTGTCCAATCCACTCGCGCTGTAATTCAGAGCCAAACGAGTGCGAGAAACGTTCCCAGCTGAGTAAACCTCACGTTGTATTCCATCGAAAACATAATAAGTCTTTCAAAATATGCTTGTGTTGAGAATTCTTTGGCTTTGTCATATTGTTTAGGGGAGAGAAAGCACGCGAGCTCATCAGGATGCAGCCGTTTACCTCTTTATAAACCGACCATTGTGCAGACACTTTTAAAAAAGAATTCATCTCTCAGTCTGTCCATTAAGTGGTTCCTGATTGGGTTTTGTTGAACATAACTGTGTGTGTGCGTGTCCGTGTGCGTGCGTGTCTATGCGCAGGATGGCCAGAACATTTTCCCGTCGCCCCTCCCCAAAACAGCGCCCCCTGCTGCCCCAGTCAAACAGAAGTCGGTTGCAGAGCTGAAAGCGGAGAAAGCTGCCGAGGTCTCCCCCTTCAACCGCACCATGACGTCCGCTGGCGTCTACACAGCAGGTCAGATGCATCACATGCAGCGCTCCGTGTGGGAGGCACTTCTGTACGACCACTGGTGTCGTCTCTTGGATGGATGATGTTCTTGGTCCATCCACTCTGTGAGAAGGGCTACAACTTTTATTTCGAGATCCCGTGGTGCACTCATTTTCTATCATCTTTATATTTTCCACCTCACACTCGAGTGAAGCAGCTGTGTTTGACCATTTATTTGAAAGATTAAGTTTTCCAGAAAATGTCCGTTCTTTATTTTTGTGTTATTATTGAAATTGAAATGTTATTAAAAGTTAGAAATAAGATTGCTTAGGAGTTCAGCAGTATTAGTTTCCATATTTTCCTGTTCCCTACCTCCCATTTTTGTGTCATTATTATTTTTATTATTAACATTTATTAGGTTGGACGAAGCAACCAAAAATATTGTGTTAGCCTGTTAATTTCTCTATTTTTAATGTCAGTTTTATGTGTTTTTGTGATTATCATTATTGTTGTTATTGTTGGAAAAAATACGTCGACGATTAAGTCACCAGTTCTAAATGTCACTCCTAAATGAAGACAAATGATTTTTCTCTCATTCTTCTCACTTTGGTTCAGCCAGAGTTCAGTGCTGCCAGGTGTTGGCGAAACTCTTATTCATCATCCTTGCGTAACTTGATAGAGAGTTGTGTTTTTTATTGCACTGAACTGTTCCAGCACTTTAATGGTGAAAAGATGACTGGAAAACCTTTTCCACATGAGAGCCTAATAAGGAAAGAAGCATTCAACCCCACCACCGTGTGTCTGCAGGTGTGTCCACTTGTCTGGCCCTCGGCATCATCTCTCCAAATGCAGCCTTCACTCAGATGGTGACCACCTTTGGCTTGGCGGGGATTGTGGGGTACCACACAGTGTGGGGTGTGACCCCTGCGCTGCATTCGCCCCTCATGTCTGTCACGAACGCCATCTCAGGTTAGTGCTTCATTGTTTTAGAACGTCAAATTGGGGACTCGCACCGTTTGCGACTTTGCTCCCTAAAACCTTTGAGTCTCCCTTCAGGTCTGACGGCGGTTGGAGGTCTGGCACTGATGGGCGGAGGTCTCACACCCTCTAGTCTTCCTCAGGGTCTCGCGCTCGCTGCTGCCTTTATTTCCTCCATCAACATTGCCGGTTCGTCTTCAAACACTTCTAAACTAAAGAAAGATGTATTGAGTGCCGAGATGTATTGACCATGCGGTAAAATGAAACATGTCTTTTATTCAAGGTGGCTTCTTGATCACTCAAAGGATGCTGGACATGTTCAAGCGTCCAACTGACCCTCCCGAGTACAACTACCTGTATGCTCTGCCTGGGGCTGCATTCGTCGGGGGATACGGAGCCTCAGCGGCTGCAGGATACAGCATTGAGCAGGTGACGCAAAACAGATCCCATTATCCTTTTTGGATGCTTTATGATACAGTTGCTGTTATTATAACAATAGTTTTTTATTTTTTACCTCAGATGATGTACTTGGGCTCTGGCTTGTGCTGCGTGGGGGCGCTGGCGGGCCTCTCTGCGCAGGGCACCAGTCGTTTGGGAAACACCCTGGGCATGATGGGAGTGGCGGGGGGCATCGCTGCCACCCTGGGGGCCCTCAAGCCCTCCCCAGAGCTGCTGTCTCAGATGTCCCTGGCCATGGCCACTGGAGGAACCCTGGGTGAGCGGCTCTGCTCTTGTTAATAGCTCTTCCAATGTTATTGCCTTTGCAATAAAAAAACCAACCAACCAACCAAACAAACAAACATGAATTGATACAACAGCGCTCTGGCTCCATATCCATTCATCCATCGCAGCTCTGCCAAATAATGTTTTTGTCATTTTCTTTTGTCACCCAATGGGCAAGCATGGTTGCTGTTCCAGCGCCAGAGACCGCGCTGCCGTGACAGATTTCTTGTTTTCAGCACCCATTTAAAATGAATAATCCTCCGACATGGCTCCTTTTGAAGTCCAGCAGTTGTGCTTGCAGACGCCGAGGCCACCATGAAGCAGCTCCATGTTGACTTTGCATGCAACTCCACTGGTCTTTGAAGAGTGTGAACTCCCTGCTAATTCACAACAGGGCATCAATCACCCTGTCTGCATGCAGAAATCAATGGCATCCATGATCATGTGTGAATGTTGAAGATGCTAATGGCAATTTAGGAATACGGGATGATTAATGTTGCAGTCAAAAGCACGCACGTGCACGAGGCACACAAGGCTTCGCTCTGTGTTCCATTAGTGCCCCCTCCCACCGCCGCTGTTTTCTAGAAAACACACTTAAATACCTCACTGAGGCTCTGTTAGATCATCTTTGAAGCCCAGGCTTGTTTATTAGTAGTAATATTACTGAAAACAGGTGTTTGCCTTGTCAACATTTGCATCATATTAACATTTTTCTGTCCAAACATGGCCAACGTGCGTGAGAAGTGATGGTGTGATGAGCTATTACCAACTTTTCATTCCTCTGCTGGCCTGATCTCTCTCTCTCTCTCTCTCTTTGTCTCTCTCTCCCTCTCCCTCCCTCTTTCGCTCTCTAACTGTGTTTCAGGCCTCACCATTGCCAAGCGTATTGAGATCTCCGATTTGCCCCAGCTGGTGGCAGCCTTCCACAGCCTGGTGGGGCTGGCAGCCGTTCTCACCTGCGTCGCCGAGTACATGATTGAGTTTCCCCACCTGGACACCCACCCAGCCGCTGGAGTACTGAAGTCTGTGGCCTACCTGGGCACCTACATTGGAGGGGTCACTTTCAGTGGCTCCCTGGTGGCCTATGGCAAGCTTCAAGGTTGGTCTAGATCAGCAGAATAGGCCAGAAAAGGCCAAAGCTCCTCTAGTAAATCCAGCTCTGCACTGTGGGCTTGTTTGCATGTCCCAGCACTCATTAATGTTAAATTAAGTTGAACATGAGAAGCTTTAACGGTAATTGCTGTGCGGAATGCCGTCTTTTCTGTGAAGGGAAAAGATATATAAACAGCTAATTAGACATTCCAGAGACAGCTCATACTTGTTGATACGTTTTATCTTGTCAAATTGTTTCCATGTCTTTACAAAATGGCGGGAGTCATTACCGGCCTCTCTGAACGTGTCTGTGGTTCTAGGTGTCCTGAATTCGGCTCCGCTTTTGCTGCCGGGTCGACATGCGCTCAATGCTGGTCTGATGGCGGCTTCGATGGGAGGCATCGTTCCCTTCATGCTCAGCTCCAGCTACAACACTGGCATGGGATGCCTGGTGGGAGTGTCTGGGCTTTCCACCATTATGGTGAGTGTCAGAGATGCAATCAGTTGAGAACTGTCGTCAGTGTTAATAGTTTATAATCATACCAGTTTAATGGCAATACAGATCAATAAATGGGTTGAAAAAATGTCAGTGCAGGAATTAAAAAAAGTTTAAATGTTTGCATACGGTTGCATGACCTCTTCCAAGAAAAGGGCCACAAGAAAAGAAAAACAAATCAAGAAAGAAAGAATTTTTTTTTTTTTTAGATTAAAGTTGAAATTTCTTGATTAATGTGGAAATTTCGAGAACGCACAAGCCTAGTGGAGTACTTCCGTTTTTTTCGACTTTAATCCTGAAATTTCAATTTAAATCTCGAAATGTAAAAATCTCCTTTTTGTGGCCCTAATCCCCTTTTGTACTTCTTCAACAAGTTGTCATTAACTCAAGAGGTGGCTATAATGTCTTACTCCTGCACGTTTCCCCTCCTTCCAACCTCCTCCCCCCCTCACCACAGGGTGTAACCCTGACAGCAGCCATCGGGGGCGCTGACATGCCTGTGGTCATCACGGTGTTGAACAGCTACTCTGGCTGGGCTCTCTGCGCTGAGGGCTTCCTGCTAGAAAACAACCTCTTGACAATTGTCGGCGCTCTGATTGGCTCCTCCGGTGCCATCCTCTCCTACATCATGTGTGTGGTGAGTAACACACAGACAAACACAAACTACCCATGAGTTTGCCAGCACGGCAGTGATGACCCCCTACTCTTGAAGGCCATGAACCGCTCCCTGCCCAATGTGATCCTGGGTGGGTACGGCACCTCCTCCACAGCCGGTGGGAAGCCCATGGAGATCGTCGGCACCCACACGGAGGTCAATGTGGATCAAACCATTGACATAATCAAAGAGGCCAACAACATCATCATCACACCAGGTACGATGGTTCACTATCTTGTGTACTTAAGAGATTCATCGTCGCGCCCGAGTCACAATGACTGGATTTGCATTTGACATGCAAAAAAAAGTCCAATGCAGTGCTTTTTTTATTCTACACATTCTTTGATCTAGTGAAGGAAAAACATCATCATTTCTGGTTATAGCCCTTCAGCTGCCAAACACTGCTTTTTTATGGACCTATTCCAAATACCAAGACCAAATACAATCCAACTTCAATGTAGATTTTCTTTTTTTGAATAGGTTTTTGAATAGTTGGCAAAAATATTTCCCACCTGTTGTTGCTTCTCACCTCATCACCTGATGATACGTGTGTACAGTCAGTTGTCAAATGAAAATGTTTTTGTTTTTAGCAAAGCACCGTGGTAGTCCTGCCCGTTTTTCCACTTTTTAAATTAATCTGTTGACCACAAGAGGGAGCAGTCTACCTACAAGTGGTCTGAGAGTCACGTGATGTGATGAAAAAACGTTGGCATAAGATTAGCGCCACTGCATATTTTGTTTCATTTTATTGATGACGGTTTTTATCTCGAGGTATTAAATGGTTTAAAAACACAAATTGTCTCACAACTCGGTGCAAGTTGAACAAACGGAGCCACTAACATAATCACTGATGTTTCCTAGTGGCTCCCACCCAATGCAAGGACAGCTGTGTGGTCCAACATCCTGGACTGATTAGTGAACAGTGAAAAGTCTTAAGGGTTATTAAGTCCAGACTTGAGACTTCTTAACATGCTGTCAACATCATACATCAGTGAGGAAACAAAAAAAAACTTCAGTGGCCTGGGGAATATGAAGAATCGTCTGAGTGGTGCTTGAAAATCAGGGCAGTGCTCGGCTCTACAAGGTACCTGACTACCAGGGTTAAGAAGAGGTTATGCAAACACTGGGGGAAAGGAGCTCTTTGCACGCAGAGATCCCAAATACGGCACACACGTGCAAAAGGTTTCCTGGGGCGAGAGGGGGATACTCTCAACAAGGAGCCTTGATCATTTAGCACTGAGAGGCAATGAGGATTGAACTTGTTGATAGATGTGTTGCTCTCTTTTGGGTCAAAGCAATTAACGACACTATAAAATACTACTTTCATATTTTATGCCAGTGTACAAACGAAATTTGATTGACAAAACTCCTGCAGCGAAGGAACTACCGGTAACTGTCTTTAAAAAATTAAAAATTGTGTTTTGTGCTCCTCCTGTGTTTTTTTTGTTTTGTTTTTTTGTCTGTATTTAGGTTGGGGTCTGTGTGCAGCAAAAGCGCAGTATCCCATTGCAGACATGGTAAAAATGCTGAAGGAACAAGGAAAGGTTGTCAGGTAAAGCCGCAACTATTACGGTATATGTTTGCAACCAAAAAGAAGAGTATTGAACACCACTGATTTGTACTTGCGTGTCTTGCTTAGGTTTGGCATCCACCCGGTTGCTGGTCGTATGCCTGGTCAGCTGAACGTCCTCCTGGCTGAGGCCGGGGTTCCCTATGATGTGGTTCTGGAGATGGATGAGCTCAACGAAGATTTCCCCGGTAAACTCTTTGTCAGAGAGCCTCTCATTTCTGTTTATTGTGGCAGGCTGGTTGTCACGCTGGCAAGAAAGTGTCGTAACACCAGTAACGTTGTGCAAAAACAGACTCGCCCCGTTTAACACGTTAAAGCAGCAGCAACAGCAGCAGTTTATGTTGTAATCAAGACCGCACCAACCGAGACCAAGACATTATCAAGGCTAGAGAGTATCGAAATCGAGACAAGACCAAGACTTTATATAGAAAAGGAAAATAACAAAACAGAGCAAAATCATCGGTATCTTTTTTAAATTCAAGTTTGCTTCTAAATTGAACAGCAACATCTCTTTTCAGCAGGGTGTCTTTTAATAATTTTCTTCAACTTTAATGTTAAAATTAAAAAAAAATAATAACTAGGAATGAGAGGGCAGGTTGTCACTCTGGTGTCACAAACAGCGTAAAATGGCCCTTTTATACCAAGACCAATCTTGAGTACAGCAGCAGCAGCAGCAGCAGCAGCAGCAGCTCTGGGTCAGGTCTGACCTCTAAATGGGCCATGTTACCAGCTCGACCAGCTTTGTTTTCTTAGAGACTCACACAGGCTCACAGTGCGGCACACGTGGCTCTGCTTATGTCTGACGGAGAGAAGCGCGGCGTCCGGAGAGCCCAATAACAACATTCACAACAATTGCTGTGCATTTTGCATGCGGTCGCTGCAATAATTTTGTTTTGCATCAATGTCTGGCCCACAGAGACTGACTTGACGCTCGTTATTGGAGCCAATGACACAGTCAATTCTGCAGCGCAGGAAGATCCTAACTCCATCATTGCTGGCATGCCTGTGCTGGAGGTGTGGAAGTCCAAACAGGTTGGTCAACTTTTTCTTAAAGAAGTTAATTGACCCCCCCTTTTTTTTTTTACTTTATACTTTTTTTATTATTATAATTCCTGTCCTAATGAGCTGTATCCTGAATAAAAGCTATGGATCAATTTTATGACAGTAATTATATTTCCTGCCATGCACTGCAAGCTGACCCAACACTCTAATTCAACCCTTCCCTCCTCCCGCCAGGTGATTGTGATGAAGCGTACCTTGGGCGTGGGCTATGCCGCAGTGGACAACCCTATTTTCTACAAGCCCAACACATCCATGTTGCTGGGTGACGCCAAGAAGACGTGCGACAGCCTACAAGCCAAGATCAGAGAAGCCTACTACTAGGGACCCCTCATTAGCTTCAGTAGCTAGACAGGCACACGTTATATTTCCAGTTTGTCATGTACTTAATGAAGAACTCCATTCTTGATTTGGTTGAAAAAAACAATATTACATCAAATATGCTCTAAGATTCAAATTTTGAAAATAGGCATGGATGGGTTTGAATGTGTGAAGATTTGTAAATAAAAATATTTAAGGCTATTCGCGCTGAAAGTGAGCTTCATTGTTGGTATTTTTAAATAATGATGTGAATGGGTCATGAAAAACTAGAAGTGGGATTCTAAGAACTGGGAAACGATGCCATACACGCAACATTAAATTCACTGGTTTATAGAAAACTTCTGGGAATGGTATTAAAATCTTTCCCACTGCCAAAGATTCTCCTTTAACACACTTACAATTGGCTTTTTAGGACAGTGGGTATCTGGAAAGCATATTTAAAATTTATTGACCAATTTTAAATGCTGCCCAGATTTGGGCTCAATAGAAACTGCTGTAAATGAATTAGTTTTTTTTCTCTCTAGAACATGTGACAAATCTAATTGAACACATTTATAGAAGCATGACTGATGACTTAGTTGATTACCTTATATTTCCTTGGCAAAAGACACGTTTTGAGACCAGTTTAAAACAAGGGAATATCAGTTTATTAGACCTTTCTAATGAGATGACTCAACGTATCATCACAGGCAGGGCCATCGTGGGTTACAATAAACTTGTTTCATTTCTTGGGTTTAGAATCATCATCTGTATCTCCGCATCTCAGCACTTTCCTGCAGACGTTTTGGCCTTAGTGACGACTGAGTGCAGGTAAGAGTAGAAGAAGAGGAGGTTGTCGTATTCCCCACTGTACTCTTGAGCAAGGCAATGCTCATGGAAGTCCTTGAGGAAATAGTAAATAGCCTCAATAGTCGCGAGGTAGGTGTCTGGTTTTCCCTTTTGATGGCGCCAGAAACATGTTTTCCTCATCTTCAGCTCCACCTGCAGCAAATCTAGGTAAGAGCACAGGTACATGGTGAAGAGAGCACGTGGGAATGCAGTGAGATCACACTAACCAGCACCCACCGAGGGGAGGAGTTCATTTGCCAGCGATGATCACGTGCAGTCAAAACTCTTTGAAGTGCTGCACAAACAAAACCATTCCTAATTACCTTGCAGCCTCTCGTCTGTGCTGATCTTGTTGGTCTGGTTCCATGTGCTGTCGATGAAGACCACCCTGTGTAAGGGGAACGCCCTTGACTCTGAACCTTTTGCTTGATTTGAGGTCCCCGACTGTGACTCCTCTGCAGTGTCAGCGGCTCCTCCCGCGTCGTCACATTTTAGCCTTTTCACTCTGGGTTCATAACAAGCGTGTTGTGGCTGTCTGACAGTTTGCTCAGACAATCGCTGCATCATGTCTTGAACTGACACGGCTCCTGGACCAGGGAAAACCAGGACCACCTCAAGACAGGGACAACATAGACAGAAGAAGAACTTCAGCATACAGAGAGAGCAATGAAAAATGTTTTCACTGCACTTAACATTTTATTTTCAACACTGGTAATTTATATACGAGAAATTAAAGGGAAATATGCAATTGTGCATTATTGACAGATGGAAAGTAATTCAAAGAATGCTATGTGAAACTCTTGTCATTGTTTTTATGGGCCAGAGTGTCGTATCATATCTCATACTGCATTCTCTAGTGGTGAGAAATTGTGTTGACCTTTTGCATAAAATAAATAAGAGGTGGAAAACTGACCAGAATTTTTCAATCTGGAGGAACATGAGTAAGTTAAACAATTATAACATTAATATATTTATTAAATGGCAAAACCTTAAGAGTAAAATAAAGGTTTGGAATTATTTAGGAAAAAAACTCACCTTGTCTTTCTCATAGTCAGGTATGCAGGGGTATGTGTATATTGTGACATCACTGGATGCAAGGATTTTGGCATGGATTGCGGTGCTTTTTCCATCCGTCTCATTGGGATGCTTGATGATGTCAATCTTCACAGGAAGCTTAACAAAAAGAAACAATCCAGCGCGTCAGCCCTCGAAGACCAACATTTCAATAACATCTATTTAAGTGCTGAGAGGATGGTTTCTCGAACAACGGAATCGTATAACAGCAAGGGTCTCCATCAGTGAACCCTTACACAAGTTCTAAACTCTTACAGACCTTGACTGAGGGGATTTCTTTTGGGGTGACACCCACTAACAAGCAGCATGTGTAGCAGAAAAACATCCTTGATCCTCCACACTTCAAACATTTCAGCCTGCCTCTCTTCTGTGCCTCCTCCAGCACGGTGTGAGAAGCCAATGTCAGACCTTGGAGAGGTTCCTCGCCTCCTCTGTGGTGGCCTGGGGAATCCCTGCGAACTGTTGTTTTGTCACAGCAGTCAGGATGAGGCAGCTGATCTTGGAGCAGGCCACTCATGGTGACTCTTCTGGATGGCGGACAAGTGCTCTCCGTATGCAGGGACTTCATTTGCATATGAATAAAAACCAAAGCACACACGTTAGGACGAATGAAGTAGCTTAACATTCATTACGCTGCAATGTGATGATTTGTGACAAATTGGTTTAATTGTCACATTATAACAGTCGAGTTTTCCATGACTTATCACTAATGAAATGGTGCTAAAAGTGTTCAGTGTAAACCTTTGACATTATTGTTGGTCTCGCTGTAAATCACGAATATACGCCATATGAAGTATTTTGTCAGACTCTTGAATGAATCTGTTGATGTGCTCAGAAAACCAACAAGCGACAGCAATTCAGAACAGTGTTAAAGTCCATGAGGGCATCACTTCCAAGATATGCTGGATCTTGTCTGGTGTAAACTCAATTGCGGGTAGTCGAACAGTGCAGATGATACAAACGTTCATAGCCTTCTAATTCACTTCACACGAAATAATAAATAATAATACACAGAGATGCCTAGCATAGAATAGTGTATGTGTGCAAAGGGGACACACATACACAGGCGTCCCAGTAATGCAATTCACTTACTGAGTGAAGCACTAGCTGTCCCAAAACGCGTGTTGCCGGTTTGCCCAAACAGGAAGTGACGAAATCTTACTTCCCGCCCCCGCCTCCCGACACAAGGCATAGAGGATGAATGAATGATCGATCTGATCTAATGTTATACGTTATAACGCCACTTCTGCTCTTTCACAATGTTTTGAATGCGAAAAGGTGGCCGATGAGTTCACCGAAATCCGTAACTTGTTCGTTAAAAAAAAAAAAAAAGTCTAGAAATGCGAGACCAGAGCAGCAGTTCTGAATCTGCAGACTCCGGGGGTTCCGACATCCAGGATAAATTACTAATAGGAGTTCAACTGATCCTAAACAAGGACGTACAAGCTTAACAGGCAGGATGCACAGGGACCAAGCCAGGGTGAGCGGACACGGATTCACCAAGCCACGTGAAACCTATCCTGGATCAGTCCCCGGCTTCCTTCCACAGACCAGTGCAATCAAGCTCAGACTCATCGATTCACCATGGAAACAAGAGCAGCATCGTTTTCCACGTTCGAGGCCGAAATCCTCATGGATGCTTACGAGCAGATAAAGGAGCGAATAAAAGAGAAAGGCAACAGCGCCGCATTCATAAAGCAAAGACAGAAAATGTGGCAGAGAATTACTGACCGCCTGAATGCGTAACTAAGTGCACAAATCACACGTTCGATGTTTCACTGGAACCACCACTGTCCAAATGGTTAATTAACTCTCCGTAAACGTAGTCGTAGTCTAATTATGAAAGAGGTAAAATTGAGGGTGACACCAACTGCAGATGTGAGTGAAATTGTATGAATGTAATTCCATCAGGCTGGAAAACTCTTTGATTTACACATGAGCTCACTGACTTCATTCAATCAAACTAAACCATCTAAACCTGTCAGCTCTGCTACTGTCAAACTGTTACGTGAGTTCCCTTCATGCATTGCGTTCCCCTCGGGGAATATGTCATTGACGACGACACGTTGAGTGTCTCTATTAAACTCATGGATGTGATGTGCTGGGTGAGCAACTTCATTCAAATGAAAGGGCCGCCATCGTGGAGTCTGTGGGCCTTTGCTCCTCGTGCTCCCTTGCCCCTCTGCTGCTCATTAGCCCACATGTAAGCATATGCATTAAGCATGTATAATACATTTTTATGTCTATTTTATTTGCAGAGATCTACGTTATATATGTTTGACCTGCTTTATTTATGTACAGTATGTGTGCCATTAAGCATGACTTACATTTGTGAAACCTGCGCAACACCATTCATTTGATTATCTTTTAATGTAATTCTCTGCTGCACATCCATCCATGGGTTCTATGATCTATAGGGCTGCATAAATGAGGAAGTTAAATGCCATGTGTGGCGGAGACAGAAAAACTTGAGGTTCATTGAGAAAAAACCTGGCACAGACCAGGTTAGTTTCATGGAGTCTGTTGGTATGGTAACTGGCCGAGTACTTAAGTTACCCTAAGTAAAGTTACTTATTAAGTTACCCCTCTTTCCCTGGTTTGTGTTACCCCCCTTTCTGAAATGGAAAACTGAGATTTTCCCGCAAATCAGGCTCAACAGACTCAGAGTTTTCAATTTACCTGCTTTGTGAAACAGACCCCAAAATGGTGACATGGACTAGAAAAATCACCTCAGCTCAGTAGTGAATTCTTATCCCTTCCCATCTATGAGTCCAATATTCTCAAAATGGCGCCCTCTGCTGGATTTATGGAAATGTTGTTAGATTGCTGCTTCAGAGTTTAAGCAACGTTTGCTGTGAAAGGTTGAACCATTGGGTAATCACTGTGGTTTTCATTTTTTTTCAGTGCTGTTGAGGGACTGCATTTATGTCTGATAGTGTCTTGTTATTTTTGCTTAATTATTTAATGTGGTGGTTTGTTCATGTATGTGTTTAAAAGGTCAATTCATTGACAAAAAACTGCCAAAGTCTTCTGTGTGCTGCTGTGTTTAAACCTTGAATACACGCATGCTCTTCTTTCCTTGCTGGAACACATACACTCGGTCCTTGTGGAGGATTTAGTACCCAGACATGTGGGCTTGTTTTCCCACAGAACACTTCTGATTTTAGTCGAAACCCTTGAGATAACATTGCATTTGCTAGACTGTGTTCCGTGCTCACAAAGCTTTAGTCAGCTTTGTATACTTTGCAGCAACAAAAATGTTGATTCGGACTGTGTGGCCCAACACATGTTTAGTCATCAAGACAGTGTCAGAACAGTTTGTAAATGATCAAATACGGACCACCCAATTTGATCCAGGTACTTTTTTTTTTTTTTTTTTTTTTTAAATCTTTTCTCAGTATATATTTCATGGGACTGATTTATAATTCATATCACTGTTGTTGCAGAGTTTCTAATTGTTCTGAATCTGAATACATGATTGATCTCTCATTCTTCTTTTTCATATATAGTTAAAATATATGATTTAATTTCATGCCAGACAAAGGCTGTTAACGGTTGTGCTGAACCCTTGATATTATAACGCTTTGGTGTTCTTCCATAACAACATGTGCATAACACAGAATTCCCCACATTGCATAACCATAAATTCCCACTGGGGGCAAACAAGAGTGTCTGACCCCAACACCGACCATTTCAGCTGCGTCGCCGCCTCCTGCTGGGGTTCACTCACTCATATGGTGCCTTTAGCCGCTCACACTGTGGTCCCTGCATCACCTCCCCTCCACAACCACTCCACTTATGACTGTGGAAGGTATCCTCGCCAGCGCATTTATTATATGGGACTCGTGCAGATCTCTGTTGTCATGCTGACACGCAAATGTAAATAAAACACTGCTCTTCTGACAGCATTTGAGGGGGAAAGTGAATCATTGTCGTGGAGTCGTTATTAATCCCAGCACATCTTTCTGGCTGCATGGCAGCTCCAGCTTCAGTTTGAGCCCCTGAACTAATACTTTCCATTGATACACGTCCATGTTGCTGTGTTTCAAAGCCACAACACTTGGTGATGGGCTATCACCTCAGTAAGGTTTTATCCTAAAACCTGATCATTGTCATGCCCTCGGTTTGTAGGAAAACTTTTAAAACATTTTTATGATCATTTCCCCACATAATGTAAAGTGACTTCCGCAGTTGTTGAAGCACTTGTGTTTTTATTTTTGAAATGGCAAGGCCACAGGGCCGAGCCTGGCTCATGTTGGCCTTTGCTGACGCCGTAGCGGAGGCAGGTCACGTATCTGGGAAGCTTTGCAAAAAAGAAAAAGGTTTTCCTCTGCATTACCCACTGTTGTGTTTGTGTAAAGATTCTAACATCAAACATTCTAATATGTCCATCTGACATGATGGACAAAAAACTGTTAAGAAATTTGCTATTTCAGCAGCGTACTTCAACTGCACAGCCAGACATTATTATGGGAACCTGATGCAACGCTATATTGCCTTTTAATGGAGCTCTTGACATATTACTGCTTAAAGGAATTGTGGTCCCATAAAATATGCATTGTAATAACTCCAATCAATAGCAGACAGAGAACAGTGAACTGTAATCCCCCGCTTTGTTTCCAGCAACAACAAAAAAAAAAAAGGTGTTGAAACATATTGCAGCAATTTGGGATTTCAGGAGCGTTTAACCGAACAGAACCTCCGAGTGTGGAAACAGCTTGTAAGTATACGTGTCAGGGGTGCCTGTGTTTCTTCTTTTCTCTTGAAAATCTGTTTCTTCACGCCTAAGACAGTTCCCTCTCATTCGTGTTGGCCGCAGCCCTGCCTTGTCCTGCTGGGAATACACAGCCTTGAGTCTGAAATGTGTTTACATTTGGAGCATGTTACAAATTATCTGCTAAGACTAACTTTGCGTGACTTGGCAGAGGCCTTCACCTTGCTCAGATGTTGTTTGGGTCAACCGTATTTCAGGGGTTGGCTCTGTCAATTTGACTGTCTTTATCTGACGGGGTTCTACAAGCCAGATGTGAACCCGGGCAAAAGGTAACGCTTGTGATCTGCGCTGGTGTGCGTCTGTGCACGTGTATTTCTGCGAGATCAAATGGCGGAGGGACCCTGCCCAGTTTGCTGGCGATATTTATACCGTCAAATACACGCAACAAAGGGGATAAATATGAGTTGTCCGTGAGTTGAAATACTCATTAACCATTTTTAATGAGATTTTTATTACCATTATTTCCCACATCATACGAAAATTATCTGATTCATTTCTTTAGCAAGAAAATTGCCAAAGGTCACGTTTACCTAGTTTTTTTTTTTGTTCTTTTTAATCAAATTGTTTTCATTAAACTGTTAGTTTGAATGACTTGACATGAAATCTGCGGATCTGTAAATGAACATCTTAACCTCTTTAGACGCCTGCACTCATGGCAGAATTTGAAGGTAATGGCTTCATGTCTCCTAAAGGATAGTACCAAACACTTAATATTGCATTACATAGATTATAGACATTACACCAGATAATGCCACTCTTCTGATTAAAGTTGTCAACTTTAACAAAGAAAAACATGAAACAGATTTAATACTCGGAAATAATTTATTCAAATACCGCAGTCTCCTTTTTTCAGCTGAATACGATTATCTTTCATTTTACTCCCATTCTCAACTTTATAGTTCGGGCAGAAGTGGCGTAATTTCTACGTTAACATCGAATCTTACTAAAATGCACACAATGCTTTCCAGTGCTGCCAAATCTGATAAGAACGAACACTGCTCAAAGACATCGGGTGCTCATTAAAAGATGTTGGAAGTGAATTAATGGCTCACTGACATGCAAAGTGGACGCTGATGAAAAGACTTAGTGAGACGGATAGTCATTTTTATTGATCAGTCTAGCGCACGGAATAGGAACTTTAGACAACAGAAAACAAAGCTTTGTCTTTTTCTTTCTTCTTGATGTTTACTCAGCCGGTTTCGACATTATCATGTCAATGAAAATCAACTTTGTAGAATTTTGTAAACTTGTCAGCTTGCGAACATGCCTTTGTGGTTAAAACCAAATTAGCTACATTTTTTTCTTCTGAGTATCATATTGCTCTCCAAGCTACTGTGTAAGGTGTGAAATAAAAATGTTGTGTGCTCAACATTAGACAAGCATTGCATATATAATCTTGTAATATTTTAATTTACAATGACAAGAAAATTGCACAACATAAAACATTTATCCTATTATTCGGTTCGCATTCTAATCCAGGCATCTTTTCAGCAGCAGAATACTTCAGCAAGTCACACTTTGGTGGTGAGAAGGGAATCAGTGAACAGCTACATTTAACCAGAAATTTCAATGCAAGAAAGACAGACAGACCAAAACAAGCTATTTACAGAAAGAAATCCTGGTTTTAGTCGTTTCCTGAATGCTTTTGCTGTATTCATTGTGTTGTGTGGGCACTCTGAACTTTGAGTCTCCTTGGAAAAAAAAGACAAGTCCTGCTTGCTTCAGCAAATCTTGATTAAGCCAAATCCCTTCACAGCCCTCTCTCATCACGACAGTCGTATTGTCCTACGTTGCGTTTTAAGATGACAACTTATTTGACGAGTTCCACGATAAAGGAGTACACGTTTTTATAAGTAAAAAATACTATAAATCTCAAAGTAATATTACTGAATAGAAGTAGTTTTACAGTTTTCTATGCCAAAGTTATTTTAAATATGTCGGGTATTCTCTGATTTCAACCTCTGTTGGAGTTTGTATAATCTGTCCATGCGATAACTGCGACGGTATTTTTCAAGGTTACAACTTATATTGGAAACATAACATAGAAATCTTCAAAAGGCGCAGAGCGGAGTGTCATGTCGGTGTGTGTGTGTCCTGCTTGTAACAGATATGCTATGTGATCCATAAATCATACACAACACAACATCCCCCCCTGCCCTCAGTCAGTCCACTCTCCTGTCCCCTTCTCGGCACTTCATGGGGATGAAGTGAGACGCCACTTGCTCCCTCCTGGTCTTCTTCCCCCGCATCGGCTTGCCCTTCTGGGACAGAGCTATGAACATTTCCCTGCCATTTTTAGTCCACCTTGCAGAGGAGTACGCGTTGAAGTAGTTTTCTAGGAAAACCTCCTTGAAGTTGCAGTTTTCGTTGTAGACCCTCTGCAACGGGATAAGTGGTTACTGGTTAGTGATTGCACACGCTACGATCTCCAAATCCAGGATTTGTGTGCTTTTTCTCTGAGAACTTTGGACATTCATTACCTTGCCTTGCAGCTGCCCTGCTTTGTTCATGGAGATGTAATACTGGCTCTTCACGCCCTTTATTGCCAGTATGCCGCCTTCAGATACGGTCCTGATCTCCAGGATACCTGAAAGACATACAATATTTGAAATAATGAAATTGAATTCAGAATTTAGTCAAAAACACAACTTCTGCGTTTGTGAGTAAGAAACATTGGATTTTGCACACTACACACTGCAGTACATCTGCGCAGTCATGGTTGTCAATCGGTGACTGTGCAGAAGTGAAACAATGTGATGAGCGGCCTTCTCACAACTGCACTGCATGCAAATGGTCAAATATAGCAGCCCAATTTTGATTTCCAGTTCTTATTGTGCCTCAGCTAACAATCCGCTGTTGTCGCAATCTTGGCCTCGATTGACATCTTGCCTTCGCCTGAACTGCCACGCTCACAACATTCGTCTTTATTACCAAACGAGTTGGAAGTTCCTGTGGCTAATCAGTCTGCGGCCCAGTCTGGCTTTATTCTTGCCTTGTTAACTGTCCTGGGTGGCCATTACACAAACCACAACCTATGCCATCGCACATATGGGAGACAGATTAGAGCTTTTTCTCATGGGATTGAGACAACAACCTCCCTGCATGTGCTTTGCACGCTACCTTTAAGGCCTGCCCTTCAAGTAAGAGGGGAAAGTAAAAGCCCACTCTCTCCCCCCGCACCCACCCGCTTTCTCTCATATACACACACACACACACACACACACACGCACGCACACACTGTCTCTCTATTTTTGTGCCATATATTGCCTATCATTTCTGATTAAGTAGGGCCACAGCTGTATGTCTTGAGAGAAAATGTTTTTTCATTTGAGCATTATAATTTTTATACAATTGAGATCATCATTTACAAAACTCAACAACAACAATATTAATCTGGGAGAGTGCTTTTTATTTCAAACCCAAATTTGTTGCACAATCAATTTCAGCACATTTCCTTTCATCTTCAAAAGGGGAAATGTCGCCTTTATGGGTTCACAAAATGGGAAAAGTCCAAAACGAATGTATCTTGAGGACAACAATAAGACTGGTTGTACATATTTGTGGAGACGGTATGTTGAGCGTCACAGAAATAACATGCAGAGAAAATAAAGGGAATAGCTGTGCTGAAGGCCTCCAATGGACACTGAACATGCTGCTTTTTAGTATTTGATCACAAACAGATGGCAGTGGCCCAGTCTTGGAATGCTGTTTGTTCTCTGTGCGCTTGATTTTTGACCTCATGTCGATGCCCGTGACTGCGTGCTGAAACACACTGAATCTCAAGTCCTTCACTACCTGTCATTTTATTCGTAATGACATGGCTGAGTGAAGATGGTCCAATAGATTTTTTTAAAATATATATTCTGTACTCTAGTAGAGCAAAGTACATACATACATAATTAACCGCCCCCAAAACAACATCAACAACAGAGGTATTAGCCCTGTGTTTACATCCTCCAGCTAAAATGCTCAGTTTTAGCTCCCTCCTAAAACCAATTCTTTGTTGTATGTTGGAAAGATGGAAACATTTTTGCTTGTTCAAGCAACACGTGGCTTGGGAGACATATTGTTGGTCTTTGTTTGACCACAAGCGGATTTTTCGGTGTTTCACACACATTGCCTGTAAAGTGGAGCAGGTAAGTAAGTAGAATTTCTGGAGAGTTCAATCATAGGCTGATTGATACGAAAACTTTGAGTGCAATGGGAATCAATCAGTCGACCAAAGAGATGCCGATATTTGCTTTCTTTGCCTGAGACAATTGTATGTTTTTAAAATAAGAGTTTTTAAAGCTTCTCTATTTTGGAATAACAAATTATCGCACAATAAACCAAACACTTGTGACAAAATTAACATCATCATGAAAATATGTCTCTAACTCTGCATTGGCCAAATTTGAGATTTATTTCAGATTTATCTCATGGGATCTTTCTGTCTAATGGATAGATGCAGTTGTTTGTTGTACAGTGTAAAGACAGAACATTTTCCCACAAACTCCAGCATAGGCACATGCATGTGGCTCCTCAGGCTATCTTCAGCTTGACCACATTTGATATTATATTGATAGAAACTTCTTGGTAATTCCTAATCCCGCTGTTTCTTAGATAATTCAAGTAAAACGTGTAGTTTTGCTGACATGCATTTTTGGAATTTGAGAGTTAAAAAAAAAAGCAGCAGACTACACCTCACTCAAGTCCTTAAAAGTATTATTAGGTGACTGAGATATTTCCCAAAAGCTTTTGGATGTAATACATTTTCTAATTTGATTTATGTGCACGCACGTTTGACAAGCAGGCCATCAGGCGGATTGCTGTTGAGAGACGATGCTGCATGCGGTTACTTTCTTGGAGTCATCATACTGTGGGTTTTAATTCGATGACAGTCTCTTTGAAGTTAATCTTCTGTTTGCCATAGCTACACGTAGTCAACACGAGTCGTGTTGATATTATGATCTCTCGGTGAGACTCAAATTAAGCCGCGTTACGGTCTCTCACTCAGACACAATAAAACCTTGTTTGTTGGGTTTACTTCAGAGGATTTGTTTTGGCATTCAGAAGACAATTCTGCTTAAGCTGTTGTAATGCCCCCAAATAGAAGGCACACTTTTAGAAACATCCCACATCCCAATATTAGTTCAAGTAATGTAGTTTGATCTATTTCTCAGCAAGTAAACACCGTCATCACTCTTTCTTGACTTTTTTTGTGGCCAAAAATAATGGCTCACGGCGATATTTCACGTTGTACATTCCTGCAACACTCATCAGAGGCGTGTTGGTTTATTCGCTGAGTGAGTGTAGCGTGCGATTGTAAGCCACATAAGGGTGTATCAATTTTTTTTGGTCTCTCATTTCCAACCGTTGCACAAGAGTCTCTCCAGCGCACTTTGAGGCACTTCTCTGTCATGCCAACATTCCAGAGCCGACCGCACTGTCAGATAGAAGGAAACGATTGCGACTCAGCACATCGTCACGCTACCGAGACTCACAGCGGTGCACTGGAACAAGGGTTAACCTTGAACGTGTCATTTCGCAACAAACCAAACACCGATGGCTACTGTGGCATCGGTATCGATGTCGCTGGGTGGTAATCTAGTGTCATCGGATTGTTGTGGTGGCTGTGAACCCTGCACCGCCGTCCTCGAACACATCGCGTGCATTAATAAGTGATTGAAGCCAAGTGCTGCACGTTACAGCAAGAGAGCCTCATGTCTCAATGTCATGTCCTATAAACTGTTGGTTTACCAATAAGTGGTTTACTAAATTGTTCTCTGAAGGCTTCTGAAAATTTGACCTGTCATTAAAATGGCCTTCGTTTTGTAACTTTGATTAACGGCTGTGTTCTAAGCTAGGCTGTGTGTGGCCGTTAAATTTGAGGGAATTATATCTAAACGTTCTCTCGTCACCAGTGTTGATGTTGATGGAAAAAGCTGATTGAGGACTCTTGCTTTTGTTCATCCACTGTCAGCTCCGCCTGGCACCGTCTACCAGGCTGAGCGGTGAGTTTCCCTCAACTCAGTGCAGCTTGTATTTAGATATGGTTTAACAAGCCAAAGCCCACACCTGCTTCATTTTAACTCTCGTCACTTTGGCTGCTCTCGCGGAGGCATATGACCCGTGAGTGCTGTGATTACACGACAGGGATCTCTGTGCAATAACACCTCCCACGTGCTGCTGCCACTTGGACAGACAAACAGCCCGTCGCTGACTCAATGGAACCGAGCCGCAAGTTGAGCTCTGCACGGAACGCTTGCTTTTTTTAAATGTCACCACAAAGTTTACACGCTTCCATCGAAATCAATTTGCAGCTGAAAAGACGTTCTAGACATAAACCCCATTTTGGGTTTTGAATTTCAACAGACATGTCCAGGGAACAGCAGCAACAACAAAAACAACAGCAAAAAGTTTGTCCTTACTGTGACAGCTCGTGGGATCCTGGGTCCCGTTGATGTTGCCATTGTCATCAATCGTCAGGAACCATTGTGTGCGGCTGAACAGCTGCCGTATGCGCACGTCTCCTCCCTCCATGTAGTCGTAGTTCCTGGCGTGTCTCTCGTGTCTCGAGCAGTTCATTATAGCGGCAAGTTGCTCCGGGGTGCAGTCACTGCAGACCACACACACGCTGCCAAACAGGAAGATTGCATGGAGGTACAGTCCCGAGAACAGGTTTTGAAGGTTCCATGTGAGCATCCATTTGTGCATTATAATACAATGCTGTGGGGGTCAATGAGCAACATACTGAAATGTGAGATGGCGACCAGCCAAGTGACCCTCTGCCCCCTGACTTGTGACCCTCTTGGTCCCAGTTCGTCCAGCAGGGTTTCCTGTTGTGACGTGGAGATGAGCCAGCTATGGAGGGACTGTGGTGGAGCAGGGTGGACTGAAGGTGGAGCACAACGTGGACATGAAGACACTGCCGGGTGATGGAAGTAGAAGACAATATCTCGCTTTAGTCCTCAGTGGCTGCGGGTGTTGACAGATCCATCTTCTCTTCGGCATGGTCCAAGAACGAGCATCACTGTCCAGCTCAGGAGGTGTTTGTTATTCAGGAGACCCGATGAACACCTGTCTGACTCTCTGACCTCTGTGGATGGAGAGAAATCACAGTCTCACAGTCAGACATATCAGCAGCAGAGATTTTAAAACAAATTTCAAAATATTGAAATAATCCTAGAGATTTCGAGACTGTAGCACAAGCTGCGGCATCACCATAATAAGTGCATCTTAAACAGCCCACCACTGTATAGTCCAGGAACTTACATGTGCTCCGAATGCTGATTCTCCCTTTCAGCACAAGTTTTGACTGGAGGACTCTCGCCGCAGTCACAGTCAAGTCCAGCGGTGTTGAAAAGTGAAGCAGCAGCTCGGAGGTGGTGTCAGTCCCTACAGATGTCTCTCTGCTTCTGGCAGCCTGAACTTTGTGCATCTTCCAGTGTTGCTGTGCACTCTGCACAGATAAATGCCTCCCGCTGACCTCACACTCGCAATTAGATTCCAACCAGTCAGCTGTCCCGGGCTGAGATGCAACAGAGACACACCCTCCGCCTTCCTCTCTCTGCTGCTCAGTAACAGGACGAAGGAGGGCGCCATAAACACTCAGAACAGCAGGCTCTCCTTGGCTTTAAATGCTTCAAGAACATTTGCAAGCCGCCCTCTGAAACTCAATACACTTTACCACCCTTTTCCTAGAAACATCTCTTTATTAAACAGGTTACTGTTGTTTTTTTTACTGACTTCAGATTAACACTAACTTAAACCACAGTTAGTGTATTTGCTTCAATGATAAAAACTGAAGAAAAATGCCTCCCTACAATTTTAAAAGTCACAATTAATTATTGTTTTTACTCTGCAGTCCCGAACCAGTGTCGCAGATTTATTGGCTCAGGTCAGAAACTTCAAAGCAGTTCTTTGCTTCTCATTCTTATTGAGTGTAAAAGTAGGAAGCAATAAGTTATGGTTGGCAGGTATCCATCGAAGGGGAGAAAAACAGAGGACATAACGGCTCAGAAGTAGTCATCTCTGTGGCAGAGGTCGTGCACTCCTTCACTTTTTGTGTTTGTATTTAAAGTCACAATTTATTGCCTTACATGCCTGGCCTTTCCTTGGACTCACCACTTCAAAAGTTTATATGGGCCCTAATGACGTGGCCTCCTGGGGAGGTCAGGACTGCGGGCCTGAGAGAGAGGGACTTCAGACTGCAGCAGATCTCCTTCTCATCCCTGAAATGGGGGGTCATAAAGAGCTGATCTATTAGGTGTCACTGTGGCCTGTTCATCTGTCCATTCTATCACCTCACACTCAGTTCGCACACTGGGCTTTTGTGCAAACAGAGCAGGAAACACAGCTGAGCACATCAGACATGCACCATATTGTAAATAGCAAAAATAAGCAGAAATGAAATCGGTGGGTAATCTGAGAGTTTTATAACTGCTATCGTCGTATAACCTTCAACACAATTTTACTCTATCATGCATTTTGTTTATCAGCAATATTTTATTTGTTTGAGTTTAACAAAAAATGGATAGATCACTTTTCAGATGTTGCTGCCTCTATAGGAGAAGGTGTACATGACCCACAGATTTGTTTTATCAGGGGTGGACAGAACCTGGTAGAGTCCCTAATGGTAAATTACTGCCAGAAACAGGGCAGACGAGGCAATTCCCAGACCACAGGATTGGCCTTAATAGAATCAACACCCTTGCCTGGAATCTGGAAACGCAGCCCCACTTCTCCAGACAGAGTTTGCAGATGAAATCTTAGTTACTGGGGTCTGGTCAGGCTCAAAACAATGCAGGGTCCCCATCTGTGCTGTGTGACTTGTGTTGACTGAGCGCCAGTTTATTGTCAACATTGCATGTGACAAGAAATGAATGGTCTTTCAGCTGAAGAATCAAAGAATCAGGAGTGGCGTGTCTTTTGGGAATAGATTTGTGCACCTCAAAGCTATTTAGAGAAGAACCTTGGTGGCCATCAAGGCCAGTAAAGCCTCCTCTGCTGGCCCAAACATACTCAGAAAAGTAAATGTAATTTTTTTTGTAAATATGTAAATACAATTATTTTCCATAGTCTGTTCTCTTCAGGTCATATTGTATCCAATTGTTTGCGCTGCTTCCAGTCTTGTATATTACAGTAGAGTTTTCATCCAATTACTTTTCAACTCGCTGGTGTTGTCAGGTTCTATATAATCCACCTGAGGCATTCAGAATCAACAGTGCCGTACGTGAACGACACAGTCAGTTGCGATAGCCAATCAGATCTCGAGTCTGCGTCACCACAGCCAGCTAGAAAGTCTTCGGCTGAACTTCCTGTGATTGGATAAGCACAATACTTGGACAAACTTGTTGAAGCTGGTATAATCTACCTTTGGTGGACTCCTAACATCACCTTTTTATTTTAGACGGTCTCTATGATCTTAATTTCCTGTTCTTAATTGTGAATGCAAGCTTATTGATTTTAAACGCTCTGGAAATGAGGTGTTGCTCGACGAGCCTACATTAAGGTGATAGTGCATGGATTCTCAAACTGTGGTGTCAAATTGATGATAATATGAGGTGTATTAATGGCAAAATAGAAACTTGTAAAATGTAGGACAAAATAGGACATCACTGAAGGCCTGGGCAATGAAATGCATGGCCCGCCACTGGTGAATAACAATGTGGCGTCAAAATGAAAAGTCAAAATGTCAAGTATTTAGAGACTGGCTGTTTCAAAGTTGTGTTTATTTATTTTTCATTTATTCTTATTTATTTCCATTTAAAGGGGTCTGATACATTTGTCAAATATATTCAATCTTTCATTTTCTATCACTGCTTCTGGGTTGTAGGGTGGCAGGAGACTGTCAGCTCAAGTCAGTGAAAAACTCAGCAGAGCAACGTCATCATACATAAATAAACTGAAACAGTGTTGTAAAGACTGAGTTCAATAAGGTCAATGTGAAAGGACGTCTTAGGTCATTGCCATGACAACCCAGTAGAATTAAGAATTCAATTTGACAGCACAAAAATGATTCATAAATCTGTTGTCTTTATTTTACATGTCAGTGTGGGAGGGAGCTGTCAAGAGCTCAGAGTTTTCTTTGTCTGTGTTTTCCCAGAGACAGCTGGGATCCGCTCCAGTGCCCCCTGCCACACTGAGTGAGTGCAGGAGAAGTAGTCATAGAAAATGTGTTTTTTTGTCTATGTATGTATGAATTGTCTCATTTTAGTTGATGCTATTTTGATATTATTGTTATTTCAACGCTCAAGCACAAACAATATACATACAAAGGGTTAAACACCTGCAGGTGAGCTATCTTTTGAAGTACCAATGGCTGCAGCAGTTTTTTACTGGAGGCAAAGTTGATAGGTTAAGGGCGGCGCTGCTGACCTTGCATGATGGGGAAATGCGAGACAAAAAGTTTGAACATTTTTACAGCTCTTGGGATTTTTGTGCTTCTTTTGTGTGCGTCACCGGTGTTTGTTTTCACATAAGACATTTGTGCAAATAGACGAGTCAGT
>CM020505.1:1410628-1583128 GCA_009823395.1 Thamnaconus septentrionalis | reverse complement strand
ATAAAACTCTACTCTCTAAAGAGCTGATTAACCACAAAAAAACAAAGTATGTCATTCGTAAATCCACCAGGTTCTGATTCACTGACGATTTCTATTTTAACACTCCTTCATTTTGCTGTTTGGCACATGAGACACACAAGTTATTGAGAAGCCCGGTGAAGGCCCACATTTCAAGATATATTATCACTATACCATGAACTTTATACCTTTCCAATGAATGTCACTTCTAGTTCAATAACCCTAAATTTTGAGGGAATGGAGGACTAATATTCTCCTAAAGCCTCTCTACTGTCATATGCAGTGGCAATGCATGCACCCACACAAACACACACTACACATGCACGCACACACAAATCAATTGTCGAGTCTGTGCAGGTAATTACTGGAAATAATACTTACACAATAATGACTCACAATCTAAATAATTCAACCTCAAACCAAAGACTACTGGCCGACCGGCTTTTGTGGCCATAACCATAATAATGAGTCACTCAGCTGTTCATTAGCTCCTGAGAGGATTCACATGTGTTGGCAATGGATAACAAGAGACAATATTTCATTTTCATAACCATCAAAACAAAAAGACGATGCAAAAGTTCACAAATTTTGGAATGCGAGCACAAACACAGAGCCACACACGCCGCATGGCCAGCGCAGCTTCGTGAAAACATGGAGTCAAGACAAATATTTTCTCTGTTGAGTTTACATGCAGGGCTTTCAACAGAGGGTTGCTCACAGCGCCATTAACTTGTTTATTTGCATCTACAAGTGCATCATCGTTCATTGCCGCCTGTGCCGGTCGTCAGCGCTGATGTCATGTGTGGAGTAAATCAGATCGCGTGTGTGCACATGCCAGCGCTCCTCCACGCCAGTGTGATGTATTTGTCTGTGATGTCTTCCTGATAGCGGGGGTGTGAGATGCAGAGCAGACGTGGAGAACAGGAGCTGTCGCTGGAGGCAGAGCAGACGCGTCGAGCCCTCCAGTTCCTGATAGTGAGTAACTTTCCAGGGGCTCCCCATGAAAGTGACTTTGAGAATTGATTTAGCGCCGAGCTAAATAATCGTAACAAGCAGCTTTATCCTCCATCTCCCACATCTATTTGTCTCAGCGCCTTTTTTATCTCTCGACCCTTCACCTTCTCCTGCTAACTTGTTGGCACATTATGCCGAAAAGGTCACAGGTCACGGTGTCTTAGTGTTTCATTAAAGTCCTCTGTCACGTGGGAAACTAAAGCTCGGGTGCAAGGGGAGGAAAGACAGAGATGGATGAACGAGGCTTGTTCGTGAGGAGAGCAGGTGGCGTCTGGGGAAAAAAAAAGAGCCTGTTGCATGTTGTGTATCTGTTTGTGTGTACGGGTCCAACAGAGACTCATCTGAGGAAACATGCATGCCAAGAGTCCAGGAAACAGACCAGAGGAAATATCTTCTGAGATCACTTAGGTCCTAAATTGGCCTGATTTATAAGCTGTGCTGCTGTTGTCTGAAAGAACAAAACAAAGGGCTGAACCTACAAGGGCGACATGTGTTTCTGTTTACCTGTGTGATCTGTTGGAAGCAATTGAAGTGGTGCCTTTGCTGCCTCTCTCACCAACAAAGCACGTAGCAAAAAATGGAAGCCGGCACGGCAGCTGGATCGCTGCTGTTTCATGTCTTAATCTTTTTAGATCCGTCAATTTCAAACATCCTAATTGCGAGCGCAGGATTTCCTGTGAGGGTTAGAGGAAAAAGTGGCAGCGAGGGTTAAGCCACAAAGATGGTGAGAAGCCACCGCAAGTGGTCGTACAGCGCTGACTGCAGGGTAGCTTGGTGTTGATGCTGATGGATAGAAGCAGTTTTAATAATGGATTGGATTTATATAGTGCTTTTCAAGGCACCCAAAGTACTTTACATTGAACTATTAATGCAATTTCTTCAAGTTTGGGGCGCTGGATTAAAAAGTTGAATGGGCCGCATATGGCCCCCAGGCCGTAGTTTGCCCATGTGTGGTCTAAGTCTTTAGTAAAAGGTTTAAACAGTCACAATTCTGTTGCATTTGCATGGAAAGCATTTATTTGAATATGTGTGAAAATTAAACTAAAGTCAAACTGAATCAGTCTCAATTTTTTGACAAAATTTGTTGGCATTTATATATGTGTGTATATATATATATATATATATATATATATATATATATATAAATATATATATATACATAAACAATAAATGACACTTTGGCATTTCAATCTTAATATTTTCACCAAATCACCATTGTTGTTTCTTCCCCCTGTGAGTGTAAGTGGAAACCTTCTTTTGTAATGGAAATTAGCCCCATTCTACAATCCCTAAATACACTTCCTGTTTCCTTGGCATGCCGTTTCCATTAGCCAAAAAAAGGACATTACTGTTCACTGTTCCCTTGAGAGAATGACATGCTGAAAAGATGAAAATGCTGAATAAATGGCTTTCTCCAAATGGAGGGATAGCATGAGTTTACAGATTAGTCCTTCCCACAGGGCGGAGGGGCCCGTTTCACAATGTGCTTTTACTCAGCCGATATCTTGCGTTGCGTGAGAGATTTCCATATCTCACACACTCTTGTAAATCAGAATTGAACAGTAGTAACTCAGAGAATGAACTCCAAACATGTCTGCTTTCAATTTGGACCAGGGGGTCCTGCCAAGGCTGAGGCAGGCTCTGAGACCACCCCTCAGATTTACTAGCCTCGTCACCTCTTAAGACTGCAGCAGCGCCACAACACACACCTTGCGCCCGAAACAGCCAGAGGGGAGGGGATAATAACCGGGCGAAATATTCAAATCGCTGCCATCGTGTTATACAATGTTTTAGTAAAGTGTGCAGAACCCAAAGTTACACAATGTGTGGCAAACAATTAAATAGGTTTTTGGTAAATTCTTTGTTAACATGGTTCACATGAAACACAGGAAAAAGAAAAAAACAATATTTTTCTTGGATGTGTTGTAAATGAATTCAGACATCAGTAAAGTCAATTCTTCATTCTTTTTTTTCAACCCCCATTGGTTGATACCAAGTTAACAACTTAGGACCAACCTTTAGTTTATTTTCAGTCATCACCACAGCCATAACACTAACCACTGTGCTAATAATCATTACTGGGGTCCACGCAGCCTAATGATAATTGAAGCTGTGCATTGGACC
This sequence comes from Thamnaconus septentrionalis, assembly GCA_009823395.1. Lineage (NCBI taxonomy): Eukaryota > Metazoa > Chordata > Actinopteri > Tetraodontiformes > Monacanthidae > Thamnaconus > Thamnaconus septentrionalis. Next base: position 1,579,972 of record CM020505.1, on the reverse strand, counting down.
CATCTTTGAACTTGTCAGTGGGTTTGGTCACCCTGGTTTACCTGATAAGTTTTTGTGAAGCTTCTTGCGCCAGCCAGAAACACCACTATTAAATGATTACCTCAACCAGTTTTGAGGAGAACAAAACCTGTTCATCACCCCTAAGAAAATGGTTTGCTGGTTATGGTTTTGGACAGAAAGCTTTATTGTTTCATCACAAATACACATTTTAGTGAAATCCATTCGAATTTGGCAAAATAGATACAAGATTTAAGAAGTAAAAGCCTCACATTGCCTTTCATTGGCTTCATTAGCGATTTGGCATCAGTTCCTTTAAAAAAAAATGGACCCAGTGGGTTTGTAATTTCAAATCAACAAGGGCCTTCTGGCAATGGGGATTATCATTCTGTTCTTACTCACAGGCTGACAGAACAAATTTGAGAGCAGTGACTGATACAGCCAAGAGCATTGAACTCCCAACAATTTTCATATAAAAAGACTCAACTGGTCTTTTGAACCAGCAAGTGTTGGACTAGAAGCACAGACATTGTATAAATAAATCAGTATAGTAAATACGTTAAGTATTGTTCTTAGTTCAGAAATAGAGTATACAGCCAAGCCATGAGGGGAAATGAAGGTAAGAGAAACTTGCTAACGGTTTTGCTTTTTACTCATATCACATATTGTTCATGCACAGATGTTGTTCCATGACGCAAACTATTTTTCTATATAAAAGATATCACAAATTCCTATATAGTTGACCTCTTACATGCAGCCTGTTTGGCAAAATGGCTCCTTGTGAGCTCATACTGTATATTGGATTTCAGTCAAAAAGGCATGAAAAATTAGTAACAAAGTCTGTGAAAACTAGGCTCCATTCGGTTAGACATTGGAGGCCGCTGCCACTGCAGTGCATTTGATTATGTTACCAACTCTGGCACATATTCGGACTACCTTAAGAAATCTGAAAACCATTATGTTGGACTCTTGGTCAAAAGTGCAGACTGTATTGGATATCACAGGCCTGTGGCTCACAGCAAGACAGCGTGATGAGGACAAAGATGACGGTTGAGTGAATAGCGGGGGCGGGGGAGGACGGCGAGGGGAGGCATTGCCGTGAAGATGTCGTGCAAGAGGTGGGGACGGAGACAAAATAAAGTTGAGCATGCCTCTCTGAGTAGACATCTCAATTACAAACAGCTCACCATGTCACAGAGAAACAAAGGCATCCCCTCAAGGTGACGTAATTCGCAGGGCCTGCGTGTCCATCTGAAGTTACCTCCCCAGTTTTTCCAACACGCGGCCCTTGCATGCAACGGCAAATTAGGTGTAGGCACGCCTAGGCGAAGCACCCCCCCCCCAAGCCCACCCCACCCCACCACCACCCCTCCCCCTTTTGTTTTGTCAGCACGCACCCAGAGAAAATGCATTAAAGAGGGGTCACGCACATGGGCCCGTCTCGTTCTTTCTTTCTCTCTCTCTCAACTCTCTGAGTGAGTACGCTGCTGACTGACGCCTCTTAAAAGAAGCAAGAAATAGTTGTGTGTAAATGTAGTCCCGTGAGTGCGACCCGCTGTCTGATGCCTCTTCTTCGAGTGCACGTTGCAGTCAGCTCGGCCTCATTAATTTGTCACGGAGACCTTGTCTGTCGGCGGATTCCTTTATGTTTGTATTTGTGGCGGGTCTGTTTTGATGTCCGTGTTTTGTCTGCAGTTACGTCAGAGCACAGTTAAGGCCTCTGCTGGGATTAGCGTCGCGGAAAACGCCGCTTTTGAAATCTTCTCACATTGCGTCTTTTCTCATTTTTACAGCCGGTAGAAGGTCCCACAGAGACGGCCGGGACAAAAGAAACGCCTTGACAGAATAGAATCTGTAAGGAAAAAAATAGGAACTAAAATACAGTTCAATAGGTTTCTCAATTTCGGTTTGCATGGCCAGCTGCCATTAAAATGTCATCATTAAACTGTCAATGTCAAAGTGGCGTCTAAACAGCCCATATTTCTCCGAAGAAGCAGCAGCAGCAGAATACAGCAGAGTAATTGGAATGAAAAAGGTGAAAGGTTTATAGCGAGCATAAAAAGTGGTATGCTGTTTGAAGCATAAATAACACGGATCAAAGCTGGCCAATTTGGCGTTATCTCCGCCTGATGACTCTATTGGTGGTCACATTCACCAGTCTTCTTGCATTGGAACGTCTGGAAATCCTTTGCCATGCGAGACTTTTGTCAAAAAACTTTGCAAGCAGAGCGAGAGAAGTGAGACTGGAGGCAAATTACCCTGCTTTAATGATAGGGGAGTCAGACGACATCCCTTAAAATAACGAACCATTAAATGAGATCATACTAAAATAATCATCCTGCCAAATCAGTTCTGACAGATCTGGCCGTTTACCTCCGACTGTCACGCCAGAGCCACTCCAAAAAAAAAAAACAGCTCCTCCTTTAATAGCTTGTTGTTTACAGACTCTTTAATTATCATACACACACACACCTGAAGAGAACCAGCGCGTACAATTATAACCAAAAAAAATCTAGCAGTCGATGTCAATGCCATAATCTCTTTTGACACGTCTCCATTCTTTCTTTCGCAGACGAAAACAAGTACAAAAAACACAGAGTGCAGTATGTTTTTATGTTTTTTTTTCTTTGATTGACCACCTGCAACATGCAAAAGTCATGCTAGTGCTAGTTAAGGCGGAGAGTAAATGAAAACCAGACCTGTGCTTGGGGTCTTATGAGTTGTAAGAAAGACGGTGTAATGGGAATGCAGCACACTCCCTTTCTGCACTGTACCCAACAGTCATTAGGCAACCCATCTGCTCAATGCTTGCATGTTAAGCGGTAATTTTCAGGCTTTGGTGTGTGTGTGTGTGTGTGTGTGTGTGTGTGTGTGTGTGTGTGTGCGTGTTTGTGTTTCATAGAATGCGTGCACTTGGGAGTGTGTGCGTGAGAGAGAGAGAGAGAGAGAGAGAGAGAGAAAGAGAGAGAGAGGGAGAGAGCAGGCATAGAACTGATGAGAGATGTGTGTGTGTGTGTGTGTGTGTGTGTGTGTGTGTCAATGTCATGATAACCACAGAAATTAGAGCCTGATAGTATCTCCCCGCTCCTCTTCCCCAGCAGAGTCACGTGAGCCGAGGGTCCCCGCTGACCACACGCACTCACCCGCTGACACACACACACACACACACACACACACACACACACACACACACACATGCCGCATCAGGCTTCCACATTTGGCGGGTAAACGTCTCCAGATTGGCGCAGCGGGCCCGAGTTCCCGCCTCCGTGGGCATCGTGCCGAGGATCATTTGTTAACTGTCTCCTCCGTCGCCTCTTAACTCCTTGCAGATTTTTTGAAAAGTGGATTTATATGGTGAGTTCCTCCCCTGGGCTAATGACAGGCCAGAGATAGCAATCGTGCAAAATGCAAAAGCTATTCGTCTCTGTCAGCTGAGGCCTCGCAGATTCGGTCGTATGCATGCGTTTCATTGCCATTTGAGAAGATGTGCACCTCACGCAAGAGCCATTAGCTTCTGTGTAAATATGTGGTCAGCGGGCTTCAACACAGTGCAGACAGTTTACATGTAGGCAGCTCTAAGGATGATATAGATTTCCCATGTTATGTCAGATGTTACACAATAAACCACGAGTTTGCTTTGAGGGGGAAGTTTGGCCAGTTTGCCCTTTCCAGACGGAGTCTCCAACCACATGGAAACATGTGGTTCAGCCCGACTTGGGCCCGAGATAAACTTGCGCCATATGCCTCGTCTGAATCAATGATCAATGCAGTAAAATTTTTGCTCAGTCACACTTGGACCATGTGCTCATAGATATATTTTACTGTGGCAACTGACTTTGACTTTACAACAGTGTCCAGGCAAAGATGTAGTTTGCTGGGGTTGCTGGACCATTTGTACTAATCTGTGCGTGTATTGTGGCCTCAGCTCCAAACTTCCTCCAGCTTGAGCAATTCCTGCTTTTTTGCTGATGTCGATGTCAAGAGAGTTGGACTGAGGGGTTTTTATTTTTGTAGATTTCCCAACGTTTTTTACCGCTAGCCTGCAGAAGTAGCAATGCTGTCCAACTCCAAAGACATAAATGTCCATGATACATGGACCATTTGTATCATGGTTTTATTCATTTCTGTACCAAAGTGTGAAAGAACGCTTGTATTGCAGTAGCCATCTTGCAGGAACATGCAGACAAGTGTTTGAATGTGGAGGATTACACAGTGTGTCATCTTTTGTGGCATTTTTATGCAGGCTGTGCAACAGACACAACAACATGCCACACACCAAATAACTTGCAGTAAACAACAGGCAAACTTTTGCACGAACACTCGGGGTGTCAAACATCATCAAGGCCACAAGCCACTGATTCCCTCGTTCCAACAAGGCAATTCCAGGGTGCGTTCCGGGCGGCTGCCCAATTTGGAACCAGTCTTTCCTCTTTTTGGCAAAGAAAAAAGTGATTCCAGAGTGGCACCAGGTCTTTTCTGGACCAGAAAATGGCTTATGTCATGAGCAAAGCAAACAATGGGCTAGCTAATAGGTGGAATGAAAATACAGACACACTTAAAGGCAGCAGTGGTCTGTAGAAGGAGATAACTTGAGAGTTATAACTGAGTGGGTGAATACTTTTAGACCTGCGTGTCGCTAAAACTTGTAAAAACCTTTATTTAATTTGTAATAATGCAAACAGAGTTAGTCGTCATTTATCAGGATATAATGGTTTGCAATGATTGGTTTCTTTGTTGTTCCTTTTCACATACGGCTATAAAGGAGAGAGACATACAGCAGGTGCTACAGCTGGCCTAGCCTTGTACAGAGGCAGAGAATCTTCTAATTAAGTCAAAAGTGAAACTTTGCTTAGACAAAGTATAGCAACAACAACAACAACAGCAACATTTAGGGCCATGTGGGTAAAATGAAGGTTTTTTTTATTTCGCTTAACTACCAACCCACATCCACATTCAATTAAATATATGTAATAATGCTCCAACATATTGCTGTTTCCTGCCAACTACAGTTGTACAAATATTTTCAAAATGACAGTAAGTCTCTTGATGCAACTGAAGAGTTTATTGCATTTCTTAAAGAGAGTTTAGTGTCGTTTCAGAACTGCAAACGTCACAGTCGTGCCATCCAGTCGTGTAAAGCTGACCTCGTAGTTTCCCAGCCACACCACTCACTGATGTGACCTCCTTTGGGTGTGAGGTGGCAGGCTAACACGCCCAAAGCAACGCTTCCATTATTATCCTCTTTTCCGCAAGAAAATAAAAACAGATGTGGCATTAAATAAAGTCTTGCTTCTAAGTTAGGTCCAGGAGGTAATGTGCAAGGACATTCCCCAATTGCTTCATGTTTTCTTCCTGCGCTGACATCATCCTTGTATTTTAAATTACTTAATGCAGAGACAAAGTACAGTCATACTAAATGAACACATGGAACTTCAAAGGGCACAGCTATATGGTGCTATGGTAAGGTAAGATAAGTGATGAGAAAAGATTTCTTTTCTCATCACTTAACTAATCTTACCCTACCAACCTATATCTCAAGTGCCTGAAGGAACACAAATAATATGTACACTAACAGTCAAACGTTTAGCCACATTCTTCTGATTTAATGGTTTTTCATTCATTTTCATGAAAATTTATATTGTAGATTGTCACTCAAGGCTTCAGAACTATGAATGAGCACATATGGAATACGTATTCAACAAAAAAGTGTGAAATAAGTCCAACACGTTTTGCTATTTTAGATGATCTAGAATAGCCACCCTTCATATAAAATATGTATAATATAACATTCAATTATTTAACTTTTTTTTTTTTTTTTATCTCTTGCCATATTAATACACATATCTTGGTGTCTTCAGTATGTATCTACAGTGTAGAAAGTAGGAAAGATAAAGAAGAAACAGGTGTGTCCAAACTTTTGACTGATAATGTATATTATCATTTATGAAGGTAAAAAGAGAATCTATTTCCTGTTATTAATTTTAATCTTAATTTAAATCTAATGTATTGGTAAAGATGGAGAAATCGCCTGTTGCGGCTCTGCAAGGCACAAGTCTGGGTGACGCGTCTAGATGGCGTGATGCTGTTTCATACAGCGGGAACCTACCTGGAGTCACCACACTGACCTAAGCAAGGAAATTTATGCCCTGAGCTGACAGCCAGGCTCTGATGAGCCACAGCTGTGAAAGTGCTTGTCAGAGCAGAAAAAGTCCCACTTTAGCTTGTGCATGAACTCTGCCACTGCTGAATTGTTTGCGTGTGACGCACAGCCATAATACGATAATAAAAAAGCTTTCCTAGAGTATGTGCAGGGCTATCTGGCATCACATGACCGTGATGCGTCCGCAGCGAGGAGCTCCTCGCACTGTTTGGCCATCAGTCAGCTGTTAACTTTGTTGCACCTACTTTCTGGAAGTCTGTAGGATTGTTGTTCTGTGTGATTCCTGGTCTACTGTTGGAATCTTTTTGCTGCTTTAACTGGGATGGCACCAACCTTCTGTCATTCATGTTTAAAAAGAACAAATTAGATTTTTGTTAGTCAGTGATGACCTGAAGCTGTGACCCACGGTTTCCTGGCGCAAAAAACATCACAAACACTGTTTCCACCAACACGAGCCTTCACCGCCGTTCTTTGTTCTCCTTTTTGGGACAAGAATGACTTTCATCCTGCTAAACAGAGAAACATCCATGGTAATGACTTTCGGAGCAGCTGTCAGTGCTGTTTCTTTCCCGGCTGTAACGATTACTTGTGTGGAATAATTCCTATTGTGTACAATATGGCGGGCTTGTCTCTGTAACTAAACTTATGTTGTGTTTTTGCAACATGCTCGTAATTCATGTTTGATTTGAATAGAATATGCAGAATTGTTTTTGTGCGCCACAGTAAACAATTTAGCCACAGCAATTTTTTTAGATTTTGACAGTGCACAGCAGGAGATAGAATTAGATTTCTTGTCTAGTATATTGTACACAGCCCTTATTGGATTCCCATACATTAAAAATGAAAAACATGTATAAAGCTAGCGATATAGCCGTGATTTGTATCTTTTTCCAAAAATGATCTCAGCTACATCCAGATGTAAATAGCTGAACAGAGGTAGTTTGAGCCTGTGCGTCTGTCCTGTTGTATAACGTTAACAGGTCGTCGTGCCTGAGGTTCAAATCCATGAGAAAGACTGAGATCAAATAAAAGCCCTTACATCCATCCATTAGGAAGGACTTTGTTTATCCATCGTCCAGTGACTCTCTCTCTCTCTCTCTCTCTCTCTCTCACTGGTGTGGCTTGCGAGAGTTTCCACAGTTGGTCACAAATATAGTAACTTTCCATCTCATGGATCCAAGGCTCTTGCCGAGAGATTACTTTCATGTCCCTTATCGGTCTGTGAGTGCAAACAGTGATGATTGCCACCAAATAGCAGCTTCAGGAAATGCAAAGGGAATTTAGATGGAACACAATCAACTTGATCTTTGTGTGCCCTGTCGGCAACTCATACCCCTTTACCACCGGCCGGAACCGGTTGTAAGACCGGCGCTGCCGCCTGTCCAGAGGCGAAGAGCTAGTTTGCTTTTCCTCAGTCAGAGCTGTTCATTGTGTTGTGTCGTGACATCGCTGCGTGTGATGCCAGAACGAAAGCACTGCTCACTACATATTTACAACATGCGGTATCAAGTTACGTTCCGAAAGAAAGGTTGTCAGTACCCCCCCTGTGACTTTGTCCAAAGACATCCTGCACCCCTGCAAACCCTAAGTGCAGGAGAAGCAGTTACAGAAGATGGGTTGATGGATGGTTGTCCCTTTTCACACACAGAAGTCTTTAGTAATTACTGTCATTTTAAAATAAAATCAAACACACACACTCACTGGCTACTTTACTAGATAAAACCCCAATAGCTTGTCAAGGCAAATAAGTGATGAGACACTCGTCCACGATGCCGCAGAGCCAGTCAAGGAGGAGAACATCAGAATGAGGCAGAAACTGGATTTAAGTGACTGAACGTGGTGAGCACGGCTGTCGGCGCAAGACAGCTCACAAACTTTCCTAAACTACCGATCTGCTGGGGATTTTGACAGAAATCCATCTCAAGTGTTGAAAGAGAGTTGTCCCAAAAAGAAAGAAAAAAAATCTATGAAACGGCAGTTATTTGGAGTGAAAGGTCAAACTGTGAGGGCACAGAGAATGAGAATGATTTGGTTGGAGACTGTCCAAAGGCAACAGGAACTCAAATATCAACAAGGTCTGCAGAATAATATCTCTGAATGCACAACATGACCTTGCAGCAGTGTACAAGCAGAGTGTCCCTAACCTTGGCAGTACTCATGGCCAGAAGAAATTCACTTTTTGGTCTATTTTGCATCTGCTTGCTGGCTCAGGCAAACTTTGTCTTTTTTTTTTTTTTAACGTGACTAGTTACTTCCATGACTAAAAACTGAGATCATTAAGTTCAGCTTGAAAACTCAAACGTTATCCTAAGTTATTAATATGACAAGTTACGACCTGCCTCAAAGGCCCATATTTATCCAATATGGTTTTCACAAGTTATTTCTTGTGTAATCCTCAAATGAGCAAAGTCTTGAGGTTTGAAAGAAATAAATTAAAAGGAAAAATTATTAGACCAATTCAAAACATCTGACACCCACAAACTGTATGCCGCATAGCGTGCGATGCAGGCAGCATGTGTGTGCGCAGACTTGGCCATAGCCACCGTTTCAGCTCTTAGAAGTGGTTATTTCATCTGAAACAACTGCTCCAGATGATGAAAGTCCCCTTAGAAACAGAGGCACGTTTCTAAATACCCCATAAAAAAATGAAAACAGCATGAAAATAAGATGGGAGAAATAAATATAAACCGACTTGTCACGCATCTTGCACAAGTTGAGAGGCAAGAGCAGCTATGACCTCAGGCAGGTTTTACTGGGGGAGCAGCTGGGAAGGCGTGCAGAGGCACACATTAATAAGCAGGTGTACCTTAGCACACCTATAGTCACGCGCTGTATGACTCAATGAATATACTTATGTGGCTATGTATATGTACATATATATATATATGTACATATACAGTACATATAAAGATAATTGTCGTATGATATTATAACAAAAAAGAAGAACAAGAATAGTAATACATGTATTATAATTAAACTGAAAAGATTACATAAGCAAGGGTAACCTTGATGTGCGTGATGAAACATTTTATATACATTCATTCATTCATCTTCTATACCCGCTTATTCCAATTCAGGGTCATGGGGACATTTTATATATTCAAGAGAAATATTTTGCATGTGCTTTTGCGAAAACAGCCCTGAGACATTGCTCATAAAGGGGACGGCAGCTAAGCTTGGAAGGTGATTGGATGAAACTACAATTGCACTGGACAGCCCTTCACTGTTGATGCAACATTTGACTCGTGTGTTGTAGGCTTCAGTCTACCACAGTGTTTTAACCCTTCATTAATAAATAAATAGCCACTTCTGATAAAATTGTTGGTGTCAAGCTGCCAGCATCATTATTTATAAGTTCTACTTAGTAAGTTATTTTACAGATTTTTCTGTACATCTACACCCATTTGGGCATCACAGTTATTATCCTCCATCTTTCCAAGACAGAAGTGGTAGATTTCTGATTCGAGTCGGGCTGCACAGAGGATGACCCCGAGCATGGTTCTTTAAACTTGGAGTGTTGCTTGAGCCTGTGGGCCCCTACAAGACCTGAATCCTCTGCAGTGTAGCTGGTTTGTGAGGTTGAGTGTCATAACTGAGGAGATTAAAAGCCCTTTCAGCAAATGAATCATCAGAAATTGTTGTTGAATGATAAAAGTTCCCCACTGAAGTGTTGTTAGAACGCAACACGTAGGGCTTAAAGTGATAAACCTGTGTTTATGGTGCCTGACTCTGGTAAGTGAGGAGTCGAGCACCGAGGATTCGCCTATATGGTTGGATTAAGCTCAGGGATAATCTGCCTTTTATGTCCTTCTGCAGCGTCGGACCACCGCAGCTGTGAAATGTTTTCTTTGAAAACTGCCAGCGTGTTGACAGATTTTGTCAATCTGCGACAATAACAGTGCATTCTAGGTACGCCGAGTGACCGTACACAGCGCAATTCCAATAGTGGGTGTTACGATGACAAATCAGGGTGTATTACCACCCGTGCGTGCTTTGTCTCAGGCCCTGAGCTTTTTGTGGTACTGTTGATCCCAGCGTGGAAGCGCCGCTCATTCATTTCGTCCTTTTGTGTTTATTCGAAGCCGTTGCAATTAATGAAATGCTGACAGACGATACACACGCACGGCCGCTTCTAGCGTGACGCATCCTAATAATGGGCGTGCACCTCAGTGTGATGTCAAGCCACACTGAAGACCCAAGACACACACACACACACAAAACACACACACACACACAGATCATCACCACTGATGCAAGAATATTGGGCTGTGATTGGAAGAGGGGATGTTAATCAGACGAGATGAGGAAAGATCTTCCACTATGACGCATTTGCCTCTCGCTTCGCTCTCAAGCACAAGAGGCATCACTCCGGACACTCTGAATACAATTCAGTCTGTTAAAAACATTCTGCCCTTTAGTAGTCGCGTTGGTGATTCATGTCTGGATATTGTAAATATTATGGCCAACACGACCGCGTAGAATGATGGACTTGAGTTTTTCACCCACACACATCAATTTTTTTGCAATAAACTCATGACAGAGCTCGATGACACACAATCCCATTGCGTAAGTTTTCGGGAAGAAGAATGTCAATTTTCTTTCTTTTCTTTTTTTACACTCCAATGTCTTTCACACGGTTTGACGTGGGACGACGTCAAGTGAGGCTGTCGGCGGCCTTTTAGCGCGGCAGCCAAGAGCTGTTGGGCCAACACCACGGAATCTTTTGGATTTAAGCTTGATTCACGAGGCTGACTGAAAAAAATGTCTTACTTGCTCGTTCTTTTAAAAAAAGTGTGTGTACACCTAATGAACACACACAACATCTGATTCAGTGCTCTGCACCGTAATGACAGTAAATCACAGAAAGGATGTCAAATAAGTCAACTATTTGAATATGTGACGTGAGCGTGTGGGTGTTTCTTATGTCAGAAGATTACTTGGTTTTATGACTTTGAAGTTTTGGCTGTTCCCTGCTCTGGAACACCATTTCAAAAGGATGGATGGGCCCTGCGAACTTGTGGCATGTTGCACGTCAGAGTGGTAGCGAGTGTGTGTTTGTGTATGTGTGTGTGTGTGTGTGTGTGAGTTGCTTGATCACTGTTTGCATGCTGCCACAAAGTAAAAAGTCATAAAAGCACACCTGCGCACATTACTTTCTCTGAATAGGTTTTAATTGTTTTAATTGCAGAGTGGGTTTTGCGGGAAGATGTGTTCCCACATTCACGTCTGCGCTCCCGACTCTCAGCAGAACTACAAAGTACAAGAGACTAGAAAATTGAATTTCAAATATCAAACAAAAACACATTTTTAGTCAGAGGAAAACTATACACACAACTGTCCTCATAGCATCTGTTTAACAGCTTTTTTCAAGGCATACTCTTTGAAGTTTGACATGAATATTCTGAATCTTAACAACACAAGAGCAGCATCATTCAACAAATGCCTCTTTTGTAGCGGAAAAAATGTCCATATCTATCAAACAAACAAATAAAGTGATTTCATATTTAAATGAATGTGATGAAGTTGCGCTGAAGTATATACTGTATATAGTAAAGCTCAGGGGTCACCAACGTGGTCCCCGTGGGCACCAGGACCGCAAGGACCACATGAGTAGCACACAGACCTGTTCGGAAAATAGCACATTTTGTGAGCTGCATCCAGAATTAAATTTTATCCAACCTTGTTAAGTCATTATTTAGATAATTATTTAGAATTCATTAACGTGATCAGTATCATTAATGATAATATATAACAAATAATATGTAATGAGAAAGTTTGTTATTTCAGGAGCGTGTAGCAAATTGGTTGTCCTTCATATGACTCAAGAACCATGAAGTAGCTCTCACATTCAAAAAGGTTGGTGACTCCTGCCGTTTCAGCTTGTTCGCCTTAAGCGGTCCAACAGCGCCATCTAAAGATGGAATCTCCTCTGTCGCTGCCACACCGATACACCAACCGCTTTCTGTCGCCTCTAAACACAGCACAGCACAGGCCAGGTCGCTGTCTTTCTCTGTCCCAAGGAGCATAGAAGACTGCCAAGATGTCTGACATGGAGGATGATTTCATGTGTGATGATGAAGAAGATTATGACCTGGTATTTACAGCCAGAATTCAGCTTCTTTGTGGCTTTTGTTTTTATGTCGTTAGTCTAACGAGCGACTCAAAGTGAAGTGTAGCGCTAGTGCTAATGCTAGCTGTGTACGTTAGCTCGTCTGCTAATATGAAGTTGACAGCAGTAGCTTCCCAGTTAGCGATTTGATAAATGAAAGTGTTTGGACGTAAGAAGTTAAGATGTACTTAACCTATGTATGACGTCGACGGTATCGTACGCGTGTTCTCCCATATTCAAGTGGTAGGAATTGAAAGTACCCGAGTCGAGCAGTTAGCACGATGTGGCTAAAAGCGTTAGCTGTAGAATCTTATTCTAGTTCCTCTCCTTTCCATGTGCATGCAAGCGGTGTCTGTCCTGAAACTATTTGTCGTGGGCCCTCAGATGAATATGCTGCATTCTGTGTTGTATATTTAGGAATACTCAGAGGACAGTAATTCAGAGCCAAATGTGGACCTGGAGAACCAGTACTACAACTCAAAAGCCTTAAAAGAGGATGATCCCAAAGCAGCACTTAGCAGTTTCCAGAAGGTAGGGTGCTGCTCTCTCTTAAGTGTTTGTTATTGGAGTTTTTGTTCCCCATGACACTCAGCATTTTCTGACATTCCCTTCTATTATTATGTGTTTAGGTCCTGGAGCTTGAAGGAGAGAAAGGAGAATGGGGTTTCAAAGCACTTAAACAGATGATTAAAATCAACTTTAAGCTGGTATGTCATGTGAAATGAATGCCAATTTTAATTCCTGCCAGTTGTCATCCAAGTGATTTTCATGTGTTTTTTTACCATACAGACCAACTTTCCAGAGATGATGAACAGGTACAAGCAGCTCCTCACGTACATTAGAAGTGCTGTGACCAGAAACTACTCAGAAAAGTCCATTAACTCCATTCTGGACTACATCTCTACCTCCAAACAGGTGTGCATCAGAAATGCTGCCGAGTTTCTTGGCTCAAACAGCGGCAATTGTTTTGAAGTTGCATTTGATTACACAACAACAAAAACAATGTTTCTTGTTTTACAGATGGACCTGCTCCAGGAGTTCTACGAAACCACTTTAGACGCTTTGAAAGATGCAAAAAATGACAGACTGTGGTTCAAAACTAACACAAAGGTACACAGAAGTGCTGAATTGATTTATTCAATTTCAGGTTCACAATGCACTTGAGCAGAAGCACAGAAATGAAGCATTGGTTTCTTTCATACAGTTGGGGAAGCTGTACCTGGAGAGAGAAGAATATGGAAAATTGCAAAAGATCCTTAGGCAACTTCATCAGTCTTGCCAGGTAAGAAGGAATTTTTCTTGCTTTTATCTGTACGTGAAGTTAGCCTTTTTGTTTGACTCTGGTTGCACCTTAATTGTCTGAATGCAATCATTGAACGCGAATGAGTGTTGTTTCCTCTAGAACAGGATAGTTTATATATATAATTGCTGTATTTCATGTTTATCTGTAGAAGGACCATAAGTCAGTGCACATCTTGTGTATAGTTGTGGTCACATTATTGGTGACTGTGTGTTGTTTCATGGTTCAATGCACCTTGGTACTTCCGTCACATTATGTTTTGTGTGAGAGAAGGTGTTTTTTTTTTTGAGAAAAACATTTGATTTTTGCGTTCCTGAAAAGAGAAATCCTCCTCTGTGAACATACATACAGTTGACCATTCTGATCTGTTTGAGGCTGTTGTGCCAACACTGATATGCACATGTTAGAACAGGAGGCCACTATTTCTGGCCCATTGATTTGTGCTGCGGAAGTCTGTCTCAGTCAAGTTGCCTCTCCTGTCAAAACATTATGTCCAGCTGATTGAAGTAGAAAATGAGAACGGTGATGAGATGTCACGGACATCTTGGCCCTGTTATGTTATTCTGGGTGTGTCCCTGCAGACCGATGACGGAGAGGATGACCTGAAGAAGGGCACCCAGCTGTTAGAGATCTACGCTCTGGAGATCCAGATGTACACGGCACAGAAAAATAACAAGAAACTAAAAGCCCTGTACGAGCAGTCACTTCACATCAAATCTGCGATTCCACATCCCCTCATAATGGGAGTTATCAGAGGTGAGCTCGTGCACGTGTTCCCTTTAGGGATGCTACGCTTGCGAGGGCTCGCGTGACGTTTCTCCTACTTTTCCCCCAGAGTGTGGCGGGAAAATGCATTTGAGAGAGGGTGAGTTTGAGAAAGCTCACACGGACTTCTTTGAGGCCTTCAAAAACTACGACGAGTCTGGAAGCCCGAGAAGAACGACGTGCCTGAAGTACTTGGTCCTAGCCAACATGTTGATGAAGTCGGGGATAAATCCTTTTGACTCTCAAGAGGTATGAAATAAATGTCTCTATGAAAGCCATGCTCTCAATACCTATGTAGTGTATGTCAAGTCTGAGTGAATATAAATAAGCTGAGGGTTAGTGGTTGATGCAGATACTTGAAGCTTTGATAGTGAGTATAATATGTGACAGAATCTGGCACAATGTTTGGATGTCTGTGTTTCTGACTATTTCATATTTGGGTTTTGTTTCTTTGTGTCTTTTATTTTTTTAAAGGCCAAACCCTACAAAAATGACCCAGAAATTCTAGCAATGACAAATTTAGTGAGGTAAGCACGCATTCGTACATTCTCATGTTTTATAACAAAGTACTGTCAGCACGGTGCACATCTGTCCCCTTTGTTTTTGTTGCATTTGTTAGTGATTTTTAAACTCGACTACAGCTAACAGTAGTAAACAGTAATATAAATTCATACCATATACAACAGGAAACTGCACTGAGAAAAACTCCATTGCATAGTGTATTCAACAGCTTTCCACCATGCTCACAGAGATACACTGTAAAAAGTAATGCAACACTGTGTTTTCTCTTCCAGCGCCTATCAGAACAATGACATCACCGAATTTGAAAAATCTTGAAAACAAATCACAGTAACATCATGGACGACCCGTTTATTAGAGAGCACATAGAGGGTGAGTGTGAGCGGGACTCCGGTCCAGTGCAAGATGAAGCTGGCGGAGGGGGAGGGGGACTGTTTGTTAACTGTGGCATCTTGTGTGTTTTGTCACAGAGCTCCTGAGGAACATCAGAACTCAAGTACTAATTAAACTCATTAAACCATACACAAGAATACACATTCCTTTCATCTCAAAGGTAAGTTACACCTCCTGTAAACTATTTTTTCAGATTACTTCTTGTTGGGTCCAGTATTGCAGCGACGCAAACCTGAACCAACACAGAACAGACGACACTGTCGCTTGTGTCTATGCAGTGTTTGTCACCGGTTTCCCCACGCAGGTTTCTAACCACAACAGCAGTGTGTTAAATTTTTCAATGACAAATACCGAATGACAACACTTTTAACATAGTATTCAACTGCTATGAGGGCGACTGTGATATGTTTGTAGTTCGGGAGCTGAACACTGCTGTGTTTTTTTGTGTTCCAGGAGCTGAACATCGATGTGTGTGACGTAGAGAGCTTGCTGGTGCAGTGCATCTTGGACAAGTAAGTCTCCCCTTTCCTCCCCCTCTGCGGCCGCTGAGTTGGAAAAATAGTCTCCTTCCTTCCTGTAAGGACTTCCCTGTAGTTTTCATTCTTTTCTCTGCACAGTTGGCTGCTTGCGAGCTCATACTTTTCATTACATCCGTGTTGTCAGGCTGTAATTCTCAGGCGGACTGTTTTGAAGCCTCATGGGTGTGGTTCTCTGACGTAAATGGCTGTAAATTGGGTTGTGGGGGGCATTAGTTAAAACTGATGCGTAGCACGAGGAATGCGTTACATGCGTGCCTGTTTACCTTAAAAAGTCAGTCATGTGTTCCACCAATAAACTGCGTAAGCATTGGAATTTGATTATAGTCGCGCAAGCATTGACGCTGTCTTTTATGTTGCTGTCATACGCCGGGTGTGAATGGATTCATCACACTGGGTCTCCTTCTCTGCCAAAAATGTGCATGTTCTGCCCGGGAGCAGCCTTGTTGTTTTCTTAGTCCTGTTTGTCACTGGTGGTGTAACAATAATAATAAGAAATGCATTTAATCTGTAACTCAATTTACATTTTAGAGAGACAGCTGCTACAGCCACAATAATAAAACCTCTAAAGAGAAGCAGAAAAACAGTTGTCATCCAAAGGAAACCAGGAAGTAATGAAGAGATCAACAGTAGACATTTAAAAAAGAAAAGATTTTCCTCTTCTTTTTCTTCTGAAGCATGTTTTAAAGCCCCTCTTAAAACTTATCTACTGTGTGTGTGGCCCTCTGATGTTCTGGGAGAGGATTCCACGGGCGAGGGGCAGCAGAGCAAAAAGCTCGGCCTCTTGTTGAGCGGGTGACAGAAGTCAGCAGCTTAGGTTAGAAGTTAAAAAGTCTACGGTTTAAGACTTATTTGACACCTAACTAAATGTTCTGGATGTTCTAGTCCAACTGCTAAGAAATTGAATCCAGTATTTCAGTTGGATGAGTGTTTATATTTATTTCCAAATCAGGAGTTCAGCCAGTCTAACACAATGAAAGGTTTTACAAGCATGCCCACCCACCGATCGGAAGACTCCAGTTGCTGTTGAGTCGGCATTGCAAAGTGTTGAATCAAATGTCACGACAAACTGGATTTTTTTTTTTGCTGCCACACACCAACTTGTTATGCCTAACATTTGAGTTGGTTTTTGTGAGATCTGAATCTTGTATGCCTGTTGTTTTCTCCCTCTCAGCACAATCCATGGCCGGATCGACCAGGTCAACCAACTGCTAGAACTGGACTACCAGAAGAGAGGAGGCGCACGCTATACAGCTTTAGACAAATGGACAAATCAGCTCAACACTCTCAACCAAGCAATTGTCAGCAAGCTCACATGATGGCATGTTGACGACAAGGCAAACGGCATGCTTCAAATACATTTAAATTATGTTTCTGCGCTCGTGGGTTTTTCAGTAATGGCATCCTTCAGAAGACCACAAAGGCCTTGGGAACGTGTTTGGGTGTCTTTTGTGCGGCGGCGATGAAGCGGGAAACCACTGACACTTTGTTTTCTTATTGATTGGCCCAGCCTCCCTTGTGCTACAAACAAATGCTTCAGGTGGTCAAATCCAAATGCGCAAAAGAAAACATGTACACAGTCTTGTGCTGTATACTGTCCATTGTTAATAAACAGATTTCTCAGCACTAAATGGATTTGGTGCCTTTTGACTGGAAAAACTTTATTTAACCACAATGCAAAGCACTGAGCAAAAAATGTTGGTTAGACTAGTGTTGTCGTACTAAAGATTGATCTTGGTCTCCAGACCACTTTTTAAGGGTCTCGGTCTAGTCTCTGAGGCATTATTACTCGGTCTCAGATTGGGCCGACTCAGGATTTTAGATCCAGACCGGTCAAGACTCAGCCATCACTGAAATGACGGATGATAAAACAGAAAATAATCCAGCTGCTGCAGCCACAGCTGCAAATTTTAAAGAAAATTATTCAAAGATAACTAAAACTAATAGAGATGTTGTTGGATTTAGAAGAAAACTTGAATTTAATAAAAATTCTTGTCTCTTTTTCTGCTTTGTTGTCACAATTCTTTGATATATAAAGTCTTGGTCTTGAACCCCGAATGTCTTGGTCTTGCCTCGATCTCGATACTCTCTAGTCTTGATAATCTCTTGGTCGGTGTGGTCTTGACTACAACACTAGGTTAGACAGACAAAGACTTCTGTTGACTTTATGGCACCAACGCCACTGGTGGTGAAGCGCCGCCTTTTACGCAGCGCTTGCAAAGCTTTCTGGGCCTCGACGCTTTCCGTTCCAGGTGACTCCCATTTCCACAGTGACAGCCGTGCTTGCGTTCCACAGTTCTAAGCCTCGGCTCCTTCGACGGACGCCAGCGGAGGAGGGCGAAGCCAACTGACAGCAGCAGCAGCAGCAGCAGGCAGAGAACCGGCTGCGAGTCCCTCCCAAGCTTTCGGTGATTATCTATCATGGAGAAAATAAAAGTGCCTACCTCCTGACGGTCCGTCCGTGTGGTGTTAAATGACGGTGGGTCGCGGCGTTGGTGACTGACATGGACGCTGGTGACAACAAGGTAGAGTGAGTGAGAGTGTCTTTGATGTGTTGTGTTGTGTTGTGTTGATGTCTCGCTAAAGCCCATGTAGCCCACAGAAGAGAAGAGGGAACGCTACCTTATACCGTTAGTTTGGCTCGCACGGAGGCCGAACGTTGTCGCCTGTTTTTGCGGTAGCTGCTCCGTTATTCCCTGTATCAATAGCGGCTATTCACGGCGGTGACCTAAATACATTATTTTTGTGGTGATTCTTCGCCCCATTTATAATTAATATTATTTATTTATTTTTTTAATTTAAAGCTCGGTAGATTGAAGTCTTTTGACTTGAGGAGCAGTGGGCTAGCGATAAACTAGCTCACTGCGGTCGCGTTAACAAGCTACTAGATGATGATACATATGGTTTTCCGTTGAGGTACGTATATTTTTTTCCACTATATACAAACTGTGTAATGTTATCAACGTGACATTATCTGAGAGCTTACGACAAAGCTAACACAGACGGCCTGTAGAAAATGTTAGCTCGCCGAGCTAGCCCCAAAGCTAAGTAGCTGCCTCAGCTGTCAATCAAAGTGAGGGCTCTTGCAGTTTTGTGACAGATTTAGCCAAAGCAGGCGTAACTTTGAGTATTGCAAGGTGACATTTTACACATTTGTGGCCATATTGGTAGACCGTATTAAAAGTTTTGTTTTCAGTCTGGACAGGGTTGCTGCCAGGGCAAGGAGTGAGGTTGCGTAAAGTCACAAGGGGAATGTCTGGTTTTTCTGCATGTGTGGAATTCCAGTGACGCTCTTTGCTATGTTGAAACTTTTGTTTGGCTTCCGGGTGCTTGATGACAGAAAGTCAGATCAATCACCTGTCTGACGAACTGAACCATGAGGCTTGTTTTCTGCCACACTGCGTGTTTGTTTACACCACTAATCCAATTTATCTTTGCATTTTAAAAGTCTGTGATGAATAGACCTTCCGTCATCGCTCCCCTTCCTCGCAGTGTGCTTTGGTTACAGCAGAAGTCAACATTCTCTTGCTCTCTCTCCTCTCCTCCGATGTCCTGAATTGCTACTGAAAAGTGAATTGCCTTCACAAACAAAGCCTTTGTCCGATCTCCTTCATTCCGACGTTGCAACAAATGAACATCTGTGCCTGAGCTCATTGCCTTTTTTCACAGCCCCTGTTATGATTACACATGTTCCTACTGAGGAAAAATATGCTTTAATCAATGGCACTCATTGTAGCCAACTGTTTTTATATGTGCCATTTCACATTTGTCTTTTTTGGGGAATTCACCCCCAGTGCTCATGAGACGTCCATTCTGTGGCTTTGCTCTGTAATTAGCTTATCCCGTAGTACTGTCCCTACGTTATCCTCTCAAACCTAATCCTGTAAAAACACCCGATCAGCTCTGCTGCACAATTGCACATTCACATCGGTAACATAGACACTCTTCCTTTATTTAAATCCCAAATCAAAACCCATCTGTTCAAATTATTCTACTCCACCTAACTGTGTTGTTTCATTTTACTTTAGTTTTTCTTTTTCTTTCTTTCATTTATTTATTTTATTATTTCTCTTTCTGTGTTTAGCTTTTAACTGTTGCCTTATTACATTGTGTTCTTGTAAAGTGTCCTTCGGGGCTCAGAAAGGCGCTTACAAATAAAATGTATTATTATTATTATTATTATTATTATTATTATTATTATTATTATTATTATTCAGGCCTCTTGCTACGTAGCTGCACTCATCAAAGTCTCGATGTAGAAATGGGGCTTTGTCGTGCGTGTTTGATTTGTGTTTGGTCAAGGCTCTGCTTCTGAAAGGTGCGATCTACCTGCGAAAAAGTTACTGAAACCACCTCCAAGCACTGTCTGTGCCCTGGAGACAATAGTGGCCTGTGTGACAGCCACTGGTCACACTGATGGCTCTATTCACGCATCTCCGCTGCTGTGAAAAGACGTCTTTGTCCTCTGAACTCTGTCACCTCTCCTAATAATAAACATGATAGCAAATTGTTATAATCATTATTTTAAAAGGCAGTTGTTTGTCAGTGACCACATTCCATGCAACTCATAAACACAAGAAATTGAGTAATTAATTATTTTGTTGATTTTTTTTTTTATGAAAGGGATTCTTTGTTTGAGATTGAATGAAAAAAAACTCTATAAAAAGGAGAGAATAGCAACACATTAATTTTGTCTTTAGTGGAAAGAACTTGATGTGAAAGATTGGAGTGCTGTTGTACAGTAGTTAATCCATTCATACAGCAGTCCACTCCGGTGTGGTTTTTCCTTACCCAGCTTCAGCATACTGTACATGAAAACAACATTTTTATTTTTTTTTTGCTTTTAATTTAGAAAGAAGATATTTAGTGTCTGGCCACCATTTAGCAGTTTCACTGAGCAAATGATGGCGTGTGAGATCTCGATGTTTTTGACTGAAGTGCCATCTGAAGTGATCGAGCCTGTATTCAGTTTGTGTCTCAGTGGTTTTGGTCCCAGCCCTTCTTTCTGGTTGTCCCAGGCTTGTGTGTTCTGCTGCACTGTTTGCCCCACTGTCATCTTGTCATAAATTTGGAGAGTCATAAAGTTTGACTAACTTTAAATAGACTGGAATTCAACGTGTTTCTTTGCTCATACATACATACGTACATACATACATATACATATGTCAGTCTTTTGTGCAATTGATTTATGCAGCTCTCCTTCGGCTATATGCAACTGAAAGTCGTATTTTCCTTCTTCTTTCCTTCTCCTCTTTTTGGAACAAGAAAACAATTTCCTCAATTCCATGTAATAACTATGAGCTTATCATTTACCAAAATGCTATGTTTGCTCTTTTCTTTCTATTTTGCATCTATTTATAATAAATAATATAATGTTTTGTCTGTTTATACATAACTTTGGATGTTATATCAATGACAAAAATACTCAGTTTGACTTGAGAAGACTGAGACGCGCCATGAGGCAGTTATTGTTTTTAATTCTTCCTCTTGTGTTTATTCAGCTGCTAATTCCTTCGTCACATGAACGAGATTGAACCCTCAGTTGTAGTTTTTTTTTTTTTGACACCTCAAACTCAAAACAGTTTTATGTAACTGTCCCTGTGGCCTGATCACAATTTATTGACGTGCTGTGTGTGCACTCAGGACTTTAAACTATGACATCACACTTGCTGTAATGACGTCTTTGGCTGTTGTATGATGTCACTGGGAATTGCAAAAGGAAAAATGTCACTGATATGACACAAAGAAACGCTGCTAGAATTTAGCAACTAGTTTTCCGATCAGGGTGACAGTAATGGCTTTTTTTTTTTTTTTTTTTTTTTTGAAAGTAAGCTTTGTTTGGATTTTTCTCTCCTTCCCCCTTGCAGGATGTGAAGCTTTCAGCCGAAGTGGAGCCGTTCATCCCACAAAAGAAAGGTGTCGAAGGAGCCCTGGTCAGCATGAGTCTTTCTGGAGAGCCAGGTGGTGGAGGAGAAGGCGGTGGGGGTCTAGGAGGAGTCAATGGCGCGGTGGAAACCACTCCCATACCCAGCTACCTCATCACCTGCTACCCTTTCGTCCAGGAGAACCAACCCAACAGGTACGGCCACCGTGTCACAGCGAGGGGGGAGGTCAGGAGAGGGTGAAACCAGAACAATTCTCTGCTTCAGCCCACTGAAACTCGGGCTCATGACTTGTGGTTTTTTGCCAATGTGAAACGTTGCCTCTTCTTACGGCGTTAAAAAGAAATCCTGTCCTGTCTCCAAAATAGCCACCACGCTGTTTCCATTAATCGGGAAGACAACAACGTCGCGTCCAAAAATTTTCACAATTGAGATTGTGGCGGTCCTTTAAACAGTCCATTGAATTCGCACCATCAGTCGTTGAAAAGTGCTATGTTATGAATGGAGACCTCTGCACCGTTTACACAAACCACAATCTGATTTTTTTCGGGCCTCTTTCATTGTCCACAGTGATCTGCTGCATCCTGCACACATCCGCTTCTTTGCTTCCTTCCCGCATGTTTGAATGCAAGGAAATGTCCCTATAGTAGGCTGGCTGCAAGAATGTCATCTAGACCCTGATCAACACTTCTGGCCGCCGCGTGCACGCCCCTCACACCGCAGCAAATCAGCATGATCACCTTCACTCTGGGCTGCACTGCAGCCCAGAACGCGGTGCTGTGTGAGCCATATGACTGACTCACCTTAATGTTATGCAACTGCGTCAGCTGTGACACGACGACATGAGTGCAGAACTAAAGTTGACAGACTTTGACGTGGCGACAAGCTCTTAGTGTCTTGAGATTAGTTTTGTCCCTTTGGCTGTTCGCTTGTCCCTACAAATTGCTTACACCCTACTTTCAGTCACTTTCATTCATTATTCAGTTTACACTGTCCACATATTTTTCTAAATTAGTACCCTTGTGAATGTGCTTCATCCGTATTTAAAAGATTTGTGTGCTTTTATATTTATATGAAAAAAATTGTTGTTTATAGTGTTATTCTAGGTCAGGCAAACTACGGCCCGGGGCCCATATGCAGCCCGTTAAACTTTTTAATCCGACCTGCTGAACTTGAAGACATTATATTAATAGCAAGTAATAAAATAGCTGTAAGAGTCATTCCAATAAAGAGCTAAATACATTTTCAATTGACATTAAAGCACGTTTTGCTACAAGAGATATTCTTTCCACCTATGAGGTGGGTCACCAAAACACTCCCATCCATCTGCTGCTGCTCCGGCCCCCTATGTCACATTTTAGAACCCGCTGTGGCCCACCCATCTAGGCCCACCCCTGCTATAGATAATCCCTGCTGCTATGTTGTTGTTTGCACAATCTCTGGGAAGCATTGCCACTTTTATGTGTCACTGCACGCCCTACGAGCATGTGACAAATAAAGTTCTTGAACCTTGAAACTGACACTTGACGTTGTTAGTAGCAGACGAGAAAATTGATCATAACCCGCGACACCTCCTCTGCTTCCCAGACAACATCCCATGTACAACGGAGGTGAGCTGCGCTGGCAGCAGCCCAACCCCGGCCCCGGCGGTTCCTACCTGGCCTACCCCATCTTGTCTTCGCCGCAGCCCCCCGTCTCCAACGACTACGCCTACTACCAGATCATGCCGGCGCCGTGCCCGCCCGTGATGGGCTTCTACCAGCCTTTCCCCGGCACCTACGCCGGTCCCGTGCAGGCCGGGGTGGTCAACCCGGTCTCGGCAGACGTCACAGAGAGGCCTCTGCCCCTCGGGCCGCATTATGGAATGGCCAGTCCAAGGGTGAGGGGCATGGTCCGGCCCAACGTTCTGTCTAAGGTGCGCCACCAACTCCAGGAGCCCTTGTCTTCGTTTCTTTCATTTGCTGAAAAATCTTGTTCCCTCCATCAACATATAGTTGTCTCTCTGGTTCCCTCAGCACCCACAGCAGTTGGGTCTGTGTCCGCCTCCGAGGGGCCGCCGCCCTCCAACCAGGAATGTGGCCGTGCAGAAGGAGGTGTGCACTTTCGGGCCAGATGGTAGGACCAAGACAGTCATGCTGGTGGACGCAGCACAACAAACAGGTAATTATCTGCAGCAGTAAATAAAAGGTGCGCAGTCACACCAGGCATAGTCTTTTTTTGGTAAGTAACCATTAAAAATAAAAGCCTTTGACCAGAAGAGGAAGTCATTTAGTTTTATGAAGCAAGAAACATTTGGACTCTTAGTCTCCGTCTGCGTGTCTGCCTGGCAGACGTCACTGACTTCTCTCCTCAGTCCTGCCGCTGAATGGAAACTAAAGCCCAAAACATTCCAGACTTTTGTTGTTGCGAGTTCCTCTGCCAATAAAATGAGAATCTTTCCTGTCAGTGGCGAAACGGGACACGCATGATGCCAGTAAGAGCGATGACTTTGCGCTTCAGGTTCGTCTCCTCCGTGTTTGCTGTGCAGTTTGGACAGATGGAATGCAGAGTTTCTAGTCGGAGTGGTGGATGTGTTCGCAGGTCATGACGTCAACTCTTGTTGATGCCACGGCTCTTATGGAGGCCGCCGAAGCAAATCAGTTAACGATAATTTATTCTGAAGTGTAAGAAGAAGAAGAAATTTAATTCAACCTATGGGTTGCTCCAAAAGGTTTTATCCCCACTTGGAACCACTGCTTCATTATTTTAACCAAAGATGTTTCTCCTTGATGAAGTGAACTGGTTCACTTTAAATGTTACCTAGTCCGCTGGTCCCCAGATGAAGTGTGTGTTACCAGGTCTGACAGAGCAGGTTGATCACCTGGTAGAGCCGGGTTGGTGGAGATCCGAGCAGCTGTTCAGTTCATTTTTTCTTTATTTCTGTTTATGTGTTTAGTTGTATTTAGTCTCAATTTTTCCTTAACTGTAACAGTATAATATTCTGGTTGACTTGTCTCTTAAGTGCGATTCAAGAGGTAGTGTGGGGTGGGGGTCTATGTTGGTTTTCACCATTAACCATTCTGACTGTGACTCAACAATAAAAAATTTTTGTTAAAAAGAATGAAAATAAAAAGTTAACTAGAGTGTTCATGTTGCTGCAAAGCCCGGTATCTCACTCTCAAACACTGGCAAGCAATTGACTTGGCCTCCTTTTTCCTGCTCAGATTTTCCTGGAGAGGTGTCAGCAAGGACCTCTGTGGATCAGGCCAGTCCTCTGCTGTGGAAGAACCGAACAAAGAGGAGGCGGGCTTCCAATCCGGGGGAAATGTACAACGAGCAGGGCGCCAGCGAGGCCGACATAGACAGCGACAGCGGCTACTGCAGCCCCAAACACAACCAGGGCGCCGGTGTGACGCAGCGAACAGCGGAGAACACGGCGGCGGCACCGGTAGGTCCACTTTTGACTGGTAGTATAGGTTCTTTAGTGGGAGAAAGTTCAGACCTAGAAAAGCCCAATGCTGGAATCACCTGTTATCTCAACTTAATGTTGTTTAAATGACAAACTGAATATTATAAACACATTTAACATGATAATTTCTTTGTTTTTTTTGTATCTCTGTGCTGTTTAGGGAGCTGAGGCCGGTGTGATGACTGGTGAGTTCCATGGATGCTTTTGGCGGCGTCATAATCCAATCCTCCAACGTATACATGCATTGCTACACATGTCTTTTGCAGTATTAAGGATTTCTTTTTCTTTTTCATGTCCTCTGGAGGCACCTGGGTAAACGTGGCCTCTCAGGCTCCAACCAAGTCTTGGCCAGAGAGGAACGGTCAGTTTCAGCGAGTGGACCAGAGGAAGAATCCTCCTGATCATAGGAATTTCTCACAGGTATAAACTGCATTTACCCAGTCAGACATTCCATTAATTACAGCTTAGATTTGAGAAAAGAGAACCGGAGGAAAAAAAACAACAAACTTTTTAAAAAAAAGTTTTTGTTTCAAAATGCACCTTCTTACAACACCATGAATAAACAGTTAATTTCTCCTCATCTGTTGGCCGCTCGCACAGAATAAATGAGAGGAACTAAAAGCATGGTACCCAGTCATACTATTGTGTTGAGTTTGAACCTTACATTTCAGGATTTGCACAGTGGCTTTTCTGGCCGCGTGTCATCCAAACAGTCTGAGCAAAGGCAGCCAGCGGTGGTCGCACCAGAGCCCCTTTACTTTGAGGTGAGCTGCGGCAGTGTAATGTTTGTCAGAATGTTTGTAGAAACCACAGTTATTGCCATAACTGCGTGTTGTTGTTCTTTATTTGACTGGTGTTGCTTTGTGTTGACCTTTATACCTCATACCTCGTACCTTCTACTGTTATACCTCCTATTCAGGACACCGATGAGTTGCCTGGTCTGGCTAACGGAGGAGCGGCGGTCCAGCGTTGTGCTAAACTCGACCCGAATTCAGCCCAGACAAACGCACAACCTAAACTACCCAAGAATCTGGTAAGGGAAGTTGTTTGGAAAATCATCCACAATCAGCAGCAGTTGAAGGATTTCGATGACTTTGACTGGGCTACATTGCCTTCAGTCGTCAACTTTTTAGCTTCTCATCCATCCTTTCGTCTTTTCTCTATCTATATCTATATCTGTAGCTGGATAATCTACCCGAAAACTCCCCGATCAGCATCGTGCAGACCCCCATCCCCATCACCACCTCTGTTCCTAAGAGGGCCAAGAGCCAGAGGAAGAAGGCTCTGGCCGCCGCTCTGGCTACAGCACAGGAGTACTCCGAAATCAGCATGGAACAAAAGAAATTGCAGGTATGAACTTGACGGCGCCACGTCTGCTGGTGATTTCTCTCCCTCGCGTGTCCTCGGCGGGTCGTCGGTGTGATCACGTCCTCCTCTTCTTCCTCTTGGATCCAACAGGAGGCCTTCACCAAGGCGGCAGGAAAGAAGAGCAAGAGCTCCGTGGAGCTGGACCTGGGAGACATGCTCGCAGCTCTGGAGAAACAGCAGCAGGCCATGAGGGCACGGCAGCTCAACAACACCAAGCCCCTGTCCCTCACAGGTACTCATCGTCTCTGTCAGCTGGGAGTTCCTTTTGTGTGTTGTCTTAATGTTGTTGTGGTTACTTTAAATAATGCTCCTCCTGCCTTTGTGGTTGTTGACATTAATCGGACCACCCTCATTAACATTATCCATGTCAAAAATGAAATGAAACATAGTGCGTGTTTCCAGAAATATTGCTTTGATTTCCATCATAAATGAAAGAAAAACACCTAACAAACATTCTCTTTTATTACGTAATGTACCAGTCAAGTTTGGACACACACCTCATTCCATGTATGTTCATACGCAGTTTTGGTGCCTTGAGTGAGAAACTGCGATTGAGTGCATAGTTACTTATTCTCGCAGTGCTTTCTACGTCTTTCACCTCTACGTCTGTTTTCTGTATTTATTTTTTGTAGCTATGATGATTTTAATTTCCCTGAGGACTCTGTCTGCATCAGGGATCAGTAAGGTTCCGTATAAACTAATTCAACTGCTTTCTTCTTCCTAGTTGGTATGACGTCTCAGTTCCGAAGTTTGGGCTCGAGCAGCGTGGCGTCTGCGTCCAAGAGTCAGCAGCACGACTACGCGGCGCCTCACAACTCCCTGGACTCCAGCGCTCCGCGGGTCAAGCGGGGGAAGGAGAGGGAGATTCCCAAAGTCAAACGGCCGACAGCCCTCAAGAAGGTCGGCGCTCCAGCGGATCATCATCTGGGAGCCTAAAGGCACTCGCTGGCTTTAGGCTGCCGTCCTTCACTCACACCTCGGTCCCTCTGCTGTGTCTGTGCAGATCATTTTGAAGGAGCGCGAGGGGAAGAAGGGCAAGCCCAGCGTGGAGCAGGAGTCGTCGGGTCAGGAGGAGCAGGGGGACGAGTGTTTGCACTTCGCTGACGATCTCGCACGAGAGCCCGCTTCACAAGAGGTGTGTGTGTGTGTGTGTGTGTGTGTGCCTGCGCGTGTGCACAACTGAGCTGAAGCCACATTCAGCCTGCGCGCTGAACCTTCTGAACGATGTTTTTTCTTTCCACACTCCAGAAAACGGTCTGAGCGTGCCCAGTGATGCGTCGCTCTCGCCAGCCAGTCAGAACTCTCCCTACAGCATCACCCCGGTCTCCCAGGGTTCCCCGCCAGCTCCGGCATCGGCAGCCCCATGGCTTCAAACGCCATCACCAAGATCCACAGCCGACGCTTCCGAGAGTGAGTGTCCGAGCGAGGGCCGAGGTTTGTCTCGGAATCCCTGGCACCGAAAAAGGCGAATTCTCGTCCCACTCGACAGTCACAGAGCCGCGGCTGTGAGGCGCACACACTCTGAAACGTTAACAGCTGTTGTTGCACAATAAGGAATTGTAGGGTACGGCAGCGATGCCTCGCACATAGTCCCCCGTCTCAGCAAAAAATGTGCACCAGTGGCCACAAGTGCAGCTTTGTCCTTTGCGTCCTCTGCTGTAGGCCCCATTGTCCCATTGGCCCACCCTTCTCCCTGCAACACATTTGTCATTTAAAGCGTCCAAAAGGCCCCAGTATCCCAGCTCCTCCACGCAGCCCTTCCCCTCAGGACTCAACCTCTCAAACCTTTTGATGGGTGTTTCATCAAACCACAGAGCTGCAGGGCTGTATGTACGACAAGTCCGCAACAAATTTTATCCGTTAAAGTAGAAGTAACAGTTGTGACTGACTGACTCACAAGCAGCGTGCTGATTTTGACCTGTGAAAACAAGCGGGACTATATGAAGATTAGCAAAGGCAAGTTCCACATGTCAACTGTTTTGGCTCGAGATGAAATTATCCAGACTTGTACAAACATGCAGATTTGCAACACAACAGCAATTTTTTTATTGATATCCCTTTTCAAGTGGCAGAATGCATGAGGAGGGGAAAGATTTGCCTTTAATTAGACATTGGAGAGGATTTTCATGAAACACTAAATTTTTCCATACTTGTTAAACACGTCTTGACTGATTTTCATGCACTCATAATGATGGCAGAGGATTCAAGATCATTATTTCATAAAACTGGTGATAATGGAGTTCAATGCAGAAATGAGCAGATGACCTCAAACTGATGAATGGTAGTGGAAGACATTATATTACAATGATGTTGTCTGGTGCCACAATGAATATTTGGCTTAAATATACTTGTGTTGGTTACGGAATGTTTCAAATGAAATGAGTCTGATGTGATGTAATTGTGCAACTCTGCCCTGTGTTTCCTCTGACCTTGCATGTTTTTTTCCTTCCAGGTACTGTAACCAAGTACTGAGCAAGGAGATCGACGAGAGCGTGACTCTCCTCCTGCAGGAGCTGGTTCGCTTCCAAGAGCGAGTGTACCAAAAGGATCCCACCAAGGCGAAATCCAAGCGCCGCCTGGTCATGGGTCTCCGAGAGGTCACCAAGCACATGAAGCTGCACAAGATTAAGTGTGTCATTATTTCTCCCAACTGTGAAAAGATCCAGGCCAAAGGTACAGAGTCTCCTTCACCAACGTTGTTTACAGTGGCTGCAGAGTTGTGGCACTTTATCACTTGGCAAAATAAAATAATCACTCTGAATGCAAATGACCAGCTGTAATGAGTCAGTAACCTGTAGTAAGGCGCGAGGACTGACCTTGACTCCTTGTAATGGAGCCTTCTGAGCTCTGCAAAACCAGAATGATTTGGAAACAATCGATCACTTTGTATTTAATTGGCATTTCTTTCACCCGTGACCTGATGTGTTTTTTTTCCCCTGTTGCAGGAGGCCTGGATGAAGCTTTATATAACGTCATTGCCATGGCGAGGGAGCAGGAGATCCCGTTTGTGTTTGCTCTGGGCAGAAAGGCTCTGGGACGATGTGTCAACAAGCTGGTGCCTGTCAGCGTGGTTGGCATTTTCAATTATTCTGCCGCAGAGGCAAGTTTCTTCTGTTGTCTTCTGTTGTGTTTCAACATGATCATCTGTGTTCAAACTGTAGAGGGACGTGCATTTCGTTGGCCCATGCTCATATACAATGATGTGAGAAAAGTGTGTGCATCCTTCCTGATTTGTCACAACTTACATGTTTCAGATCATCAAACAAATTTAAATATGAGTCAAAGACAACACCAGTAAACTCAAAATTCAGTTTTTAAATTAAGATTTTTATTATTAAGGGTGGAAAAAAAGCCTACATGACCCTGTGTGAAAAAGTGCAATATCACTATATGGATACATCTGAAAAATCACCTCATGAGAGCGTCAAAACCTTCGGTGTTACCATTACCAGTTTTTTATTGTGATATTTAGGTTTTGCTTATTTCTAAGGGTCATGGAAACACAGCTGGTGAAGTCGACCTGTAGAAATGATAGAAACATTGAGGTGACAAACATGCACAAAAAAAGAAATCAGGGCCCAAAACTCTTCTTAACAACCACTGTGATGATGATAATGATGATGATGATAATGTTAATAATAAATTGGATTTATATAGAACTTTTCTTGGCACTCAAAGCACTTCACATTCAATTCATTCGCACCACACTCCCTCTGGTGGCAGTAAGCTCCACACGCAGCCACAGCCGCCCTGTTAAATCCCTCTCCCTTCGGCCGCAGGGTCTCTTCAACCGGCTGGTGTCGCTGACCGAGGAGGCCAGGAAGGCCTACAAGGACATGGTGTCTGCGCTGGAGCAGGAGCAGGCCGAGGAAGCTCTGAAGAACGACAAGAAGACCCCCCACCAGCTGGGACACTACCGCAACCACTCGGCCGCCTCCGCCATCTCCTTCTGCTCCATCCTGTCCGAGCCCATCTCCGAGGTCAACGAGAAGGAATACGGTGAGTGTCACATTTTAAATATTGCACAGGTGAATTGTTCAGTGGAAGTTGGCAGTATTGAACTGGATCACAGCAGTTGGATAAAAAATGTTTTTCAGTCTACTGGTCTTCCATTTAATGGCCCAGTATCGTCTGCCTGACGGCAGCAGCTCAAATACAGTGTGACCAGGGTGTGATGTGTCTCTCAGTATTTTCACTGCCTTCTTGAGGCAGCGGGATCAGTACAGTAAAGAATGCATCTGCTGAGGAAACTGGACTCCTTCAGTATCAGCAGAAACATTTCGCGTACCTTCTGTCAAACTTTTATTGAGAATTTTTTTTTAACCTTTTCTTTCATTCGCCAGTTTGGTGGTCTGTATCTGAATGGCATCAGCAGAGTGTGACTTTGCTCTAGACCAGTTGTTCACAACTGCTGGAGTCCTCATCATGAAAGTTATTTCACAAAAACGCCCGCCCACTTTCTATCATGTCTGTAGAAACTATTGAAATTATTAAAAAAAAATACTATAAAATGTATTATCATTATTATTATTATCATTATGAATCTGAATCAAATGTCCCCCTCACACACACAGAGACCAACTGGAGAAACATGGTGGAGTCCTCTGACGCCCCGGAGCCTTCAGAAGTCGAGCCCAGTCGCCCAGCGCCTCCTGCGGCCGCGCCCAAAGAGACTGAGGCTGCTGCTGCTGCTCCTCCCTCAGCTCCAGCTCTAGTCCCAGCCACCACCGCCCCCTCCGCTCCTGCTGCCGCTGCTGTCCAGCCCAGGGCGGCGCCTCCGACGCAGGTGGCCGCCGAGAGGCACGAGGTCCGAGCTGACGACCGGCTGGAGCTGGCCTCCCAGCAGAGCACCGAGACGGGCTCGCTGGACGGCAGCTGCAGGGGCCCGCTCAACTCCTCCATCACCTCCACCACCTCCACGCTGGTGCCCGGCATGCTGGAGGAGGCGGAGGAGGAAGAGGAGGAAGAGGAGGACTACACGCCCGAGCCCATCTCGGTGGAGGTGCCCACCCTTAGCAGCCGCATCGAGTCCTGGGTGTCCAAGACTCTGGAGAACATGCAGCTGGGGAACAGCCAGGAGAGCACGGAGGAGGAGGAGGAGGAAGAGGAGGAGGAAGAGGAGGA
This sequence comes from Thamnaconus septentrionalis, assembly GCA_009823395.1. NCBI lineage: Eukaryota > Metazoa > Chordata > Actinopteri > Tetraodontiformes > Monacanthidae > Thamnaconus > Thamnaconus septentrionalis. The sequence goes on along the minus strand of CM020505.1, from coordinate 1,548,368 downwards.
AGAGGAGGAGGAAGAAGAAGAGGAGGAAGAGGAGAGAAGGCAGAGTGACCAAGAGGACTTGGACGTCGTGGACGTGGCGAAGACGACGGCGCTGGAGAGCCGAGAGAAGGTCTCGGGGTGACGTCACCGCTCTTCCACCGTTCCTGCATACGCTCATTCACACACACACACACACACACACCCCTCTATTTGCAGCAACCAGCAGCCCTGGTTCTTCCTCCTCTCCTCTTCATCACTTCTATCCTGACAGCAGACCACATCTCAGGTATCCAACCAGACGACCAAAACAGATGCACAGCAACACGCAGGACTCTCTCACACACACACACACACACACAAACACACACACACACACACACACACACACACACACACACACACACACACACACACACAGCTTGAAGAGTATGAAGGACTGCACGTTGACTCCCAACCAATCGCTTCCCACCACAGTGCTCCTCGTTCAGCCTCTGAGGACGTCCTCACTTCTTCTGCCCAGAACCTGCAACACTTGAATTCAAAGGGTCTTTTCTTTCTTTTTCCTCTCCTCCACCCAAGTCCTTCCTCCGAGTCCTTCCTCCGAGTCCTTCCCCCGAGTCCTTCCCCGAGTCCTTCCCCGAGTCCTTCCCCCGAGTCCTCCGCCCGAGTCCTTCCCCCGAGTCCTCCCCGAGTCCTCCCCCCGAGTCCTTCCCCCAAGTCCTTCCCCCAAGTCCTCCCCCAAGTCCTTCCCGAGTCCTCCGCCCGAGTCCTCCCCGAGTCCTCCCCCGAGTCCTTCCCCGAGTCCTCCCCGAGTCCTCCCCGAGTCCTTCCCCCGAGTCCTTCGCCCGAGTCCTCCCCCAAGTCCTTCCCCGAGTCCTCCGCCCGAGTCCTCCCCCCAAGTCCTCCGCCTGAGTCCTCCCCGAGTGCGGCTTTCTTCTCGAGACGTTTCCGAGGGCAAACGACGAGCTGCAGAAGCAGTTCAAAAGGCTTCTTGACTAAATGGTCTCACTGAACAGTGTCTCCCGTCAGGTGGGCGGAGCTCCGCAGGAGGTGTACAGCCGGCCCATTGTTGCACGTCGGCTGCGTTTACTTCACCGCGTTGATTGGCTTCACCTCTGTAAATACTTTGTGAATGTGTGCCGGTTTCGGTTTCCTTTTTTTTTTTTTTTCACACTTCCTTTCCCCCGGCCTCCCGATGAATGACGGGGGGACTCGCCCTCGTCGGCGTGATGCTCCCCTGACAGAAGAGCGAGGTCGGACCTGCAGCTGTTCCCTGCAAGACCAGTCATCTTCTCCCAGTCTCCTCCTCCTAGCCATCTTCTCCCCGCGCTGCGTCTGGATCCCTCAGAACCAGCTCACTTTGGAAGAATCAACACAGGTCCTTGTGGTGCAGTGTATAACGGTGTGTCATATTGATCTTGCCGAGTGTGAAACTTACTTGAGGTGCTTCTCTTCTGTCGACTGGAATTGTTTCGGAGCTCCTCCGCCCGGAACTTCACCCCGTTGTTTCCATTTTTGCTCTCCCAGGTGGTGTCTTCTCCCAGGTGAGCGAGTCGATCGAGGCTTTCTCAAGCCGTCGCTCGCTGGTTAATGATGGGATGTCTGTCTATAGGCAACTGATGGGTAACTCAGTGTCAGTGGCCCTGAATCCCAACACGACTTCAGTCACCAGTGGCGACAGCAGCCGTTTACTATGATGAAAAGAAAGGTTTACAGAAGCATCATTGGGAAAACAAAATATCAGTTTGTGTTGAATTTTTTTGACGGTTTCGGAATCAATTCTCTGTGTCCTGCACAGTTGTCCAGTGATTTAAAATTGTAAATAAAGATGTACAGGAAACAAAAAAAATGTTTTTTCATTGTATAAAAAAAAAACCACAATCACCCTGTTCTTAAAAGCCATTTGAAAATTTTAGCATTTTAACAGTTGGAAATCCAGTTTGGTTGTGGCGCGTCACAGCGAATCTTAGTGAGAATCCAGCCGGGTGGCGACAGTGTGTCAATGCAGTATGTCGGGCTGAATGCAATGTGAAGCCAGGGAGAGGACGGTGTACTAAATATCATGTGTGGGGTTCCCAAGGTGTTGCTAGTGTACTTTAAAGGTACGCCGTGTGTAAACCTTTTTGATGTTATGACTTCCATCAAAGTGTTTGAAGTGTATTAACTGACAGGAGTGTGTTTTTTGTTTTTCTTTTTGCACTATGTAAATATAAATTGGTTAATGTCTTATAACTAATGTGAACTAAAAGCGAAAGGAGAAAAAAAAAATGGTTCAATGAAGTACTTTTTCAGTGTTCTTTGTCTTTATATGGATATTTTTGACCATCTCCCTCAAGAGTGTACATCACTAGCAACATTGTCATAGGCCATTAACTCATAATCCTGTTATCTCTCTTTGAACTATATGGGCTGATTATTAACATCATTAACATTAAAATGTTGGTTATTTAAATCGTGTGGCTGCCACTCTGTCTCCATTATATGTGCGACCATCACCATACACTCAAGACAAGTACATACCAGTCAACAGTTTGGACTCACCATATGAATTGAATGTCTTTCATTCTCATGACTATTGACATTGCAGTTTCTCACTGAAGGCATCAAAACTATGTATGAACACATGGAATTATACTGCAGTGTCAGAACGACCACTGGCAGAGACTGCGAACTCACAGACTTGTCACCATTTCTCATCATGTTCTGTCTGTCAAACATTTTACTTCGTCACCTTTTGGTCTTTCATCTGAGTTTGTTTATTTAATGATTCTTTTTTCAAAGCACTATAGCTCTACGCCTCCCAGCTCACCATTGATAAATAATATTTCTTATCAGAGGTAAATCAGTATGTAAAACAGTCTTCCAATGGTCTCAGTCATATTGGACTGATTGGAATCAAAAGCAATGCAAATGTTACATCCTCTTCCATGTAGTATATTTATACATCTCATTTCAATGTCACGTACAGCGGCTACGCTGCTGTCTTTTATAAACCCAACTTCTTCTGACCCTTTTTGTAAAAATTAGTACCATTGTATCTCAAAATGTAAACAAAATGGCAGCGGGCAGGGATCTTAATGTAATAAAACTAATTGCTCCCGTTTGAGGTGCCAAATAAAACACAGAACCCGTGTTCTGTTTTGACTCTAATTTAGTGAGGGAGTGTGTGTGTGTGTGTGTGTGTGTGTGTGTGTGTGTGTGTGTGTGTGTGTCCCTCGTGTATGTGTGTGTGTACAGCATGAGTCACCCTGCTCGTCCCTGATTGGACGGTAGTTTATGATGGGAGGATGGGAGGGACTTGGAGCGCCGGGGGCCGTCCGTCAAACCCTCCTCCCTCCGCTTCATTCACATATTCATCTGTGGGCACCATCACACACACAGGAAGTGGTGGGTGACGGCGTCTCATTCATAAAAAGCACGGGAGAAAGTTCATTGAGAGAAAGCAGAGGAGGAGCAGCAAAGTGGAGGTGGAGGAGAGGGAGAAGAAGACGGGACTTCATTCTCTGCAGTCAAACAGGTAAGTTTATCTCACCATCATGTTCAAGGCCCCTCGGCAGTAAGTGGACGGACACAATGTTTGCGTCATTTCCATTAACAGAAACGCTGTTTTGACTCAATACAACTAAGCTTCATCAAGTTCAATCTCTGTGTGGCCAAAACAATCTACTGATTTTCCATCCATCCATTTTTAATACCCGCTTCCTCCTGAACACAGGTTTGCGGTGTCCATTCATTTTATTTCATTTAAATATGAAATTGAAATCAGGCGACACGGGGCTGCAGTAATTAGCGCGACCACCTCACAGCAAGAAGGTTGTGAGTTCGAGGCCGGGCCTGGGCCCTTTCTGTGTGGAGTTTGCAGGTTCTCCCAGTGTCTGCTGGGTTCTCTCTGGGTTCTCCAGCTTCCTCCCACAGTCCAAAATCATGCATGCGAGGCAAATTGAAAACTCTAATTTGTCCGTAGGTGTGTATGTGTATGTGAGTGTGAATGCTTGTTTGTCTCTATGTGGCCCTGCGATGAACTGGCGACTTGGTGTCACGCTGCCTTCACCCTATGACAGCTGGGAGTGCAGGAACAAGCGGGTATTGAAAATGGATGGATGGATTCCAGTGTTTTTGTTTGAGATTTTATCATCCCCTGTCTCCTCCTCCTGCTTTTCAGCATTGACTCTCCAACGTGATCCCAGACAGTCTTCAGGACCAGAGGCGTCTCCCAGTCAGATCGGACTTCAGGATGCTGAAGCGCACCAAGTACCGCCGCCTGCGCAGCGACTCGGGTGCCTCCTCCTCCTCCGTGGAGGAGCGTCCCAGCAGGGCTCCGTCCCTGGAGGACTCCAACTCCCATGGTGCCCTGCTGCGTCCCGGCGGGACTGTCGACCCCCACGTTTCGGACGTCCACAGGTGTGACGAGAGGTTTTGCGCTCAGTCTCTGGTCGGCGTGACTCACCGTGGTGCACCGAGCTGCATGAAAAGAGCCGTCAGCCTGCAGAGGACGACCGGGTCGAGCCAGAGCCTCTGGAGGAGTCCCTGCACTGGGCAGCACACAGCAGACAGAGTGGTGCACCATGACATCAAGGTAGGTCACACCGTCACCAATGACGCTGCTGAACACACTCAATGGGTTTTTTTTTTTGTCTTGTCCCAAAACAATTTTTAAAATCATTGCTATTCAGAAATGTCCTTTAAATTGTCTACCTGTGGTTTAAATATTGGGAAATACTTCACAAATCAAATCCCTCCAAGAAGGCACAGTCAAAGTAAATATACACAACCAGTCAAAGTTTGGCCACATACTTCTATTTTTTTTTTTTTTTAAAAAGTGTGAAATAACTCAAACAAGTTTTAAATTTTAGATGATGTAGAATAGCCACCCTTCATATAAAATATATATATAACATTGCATATTTAGTTTTTTTTTTCTTTTGCCACATTTATCCACGTCTTGGTCATATATTTGATGTCTTCAGTATGTAGAAGATGAGAGTGAAGTTTATTTCTAAGGGAAACACAGTCAGGCTCAATGTCAACAACATATCAATAGACTATTTCAAGTCAGCAAACACAGCAATGACTTTGACGCCCATTGTAAAGTATAATGAACACAAGTAGGCTCATGACGCGTTTCTTAAACCAACACACTGCACCTTTGGGTTTTTCAGAGCACATGCATGTGGCACAGGACGACACACACACACACACACACACACACACACACTTCTTATTACCACTCCCACTCACTCAGTCTCCTGTGTAGGCAGCAGTGACTCATCCCGCCTCTTAACTCCCCTCTGTGGAACTGCTCTGCCGGTCTTTGCGCGTGCACGTGCATGTGCGTTTGTGTGTGTGTGTGAGAGAGGCGAGTGAGTGAGTGTATCCGATGACAGCAGATAACACGCTGGTCTCAAACAGGATGTGCGTCCACGTGGATGATAAGCAGAGGGGCCTGTTTCAGTTTGACTGAGCATTGATGGAAATGAGAATGGACTGGTGACTGGCTTCAACACACACACACACACACACACACACACACACACACACACACACACACACCCTGCCCCCAGCCATTCAGGGTTGCTGAAGCCAAACTATTGGAGTGTCAATAAGTGTGTCAGCTCAGTCTGTCTCACTCTGTTCACCCACTTTCTCTTTGGACTTGTGGGTTGATGTATGTGAAAAAAAAAAATAGTCACATATACATTTACAGGCATTGCTTTTATCATTGCTTATGTTTGCCATGTTAATACAAAAACATAGTTTTTGTGATTTCTTTGGTTTGGTTTAATGCCAGTTATTTCTCAGAATGATCTGCACTTCTCTCTCTGTCTCTCTCTCTCTCTCTCTCTCTCTCTCTCTCTCTCTCTCTCTCTCTCTCTCTCTCCCTCTCTCTCTCTTTCTCTCACTAGTATGTTGGTAGTGTGGCGGTGACTCAGTCCATGAGAACCCTTGACTTTAAAACAAGAATTCAAATTACAAGGTATGACATGCTTCCATTGCACATGTACGCACACACACACACACACACACACACACACACACACACACACACACACACACACACACACACACACACAAGAAATTGGACTTTCCGAGATGTGTGGGTTTTTTTTTTTTTACTTTCACAAATATTCTATTGGGCAAATTGAATTAAATCTGCAATATTGGCTTAATCAGGACACAGCAGCGACTGTTTTCAACAACACCGGAGGATGATAGGGCAGAAAATCCAATTAGGTGAATTTCCTCCAAATGATTCCCCACAGCTTGATTAAGAAGAGCAGACAGTCATCTACATTTTTTCTCCCTCTTGAGAAGAAAGATACTTCCTGAAAAATTAGCTTCTCTTTGCAGACAGCAGGCTGTTAATGCATCTTTAAAAAAATGAATGTGGCCCAATGAGGATCTGGATAAGTTCTAACAGCTTTGCTCCTCTCAGTACTATACTGTGGGTACCAGCTAACATTATTTGTAGTTAGGTGCATGCCATGTGAAGTGATTACTGGTCACATAGGGCACGCCAGAAAATACCCACCAATGTGCCTAAAGTACACACGCATTCATGTGCTGTGTGACATTTGGCTGGTGAGCAGCGCTGGTTCTCTAATGAAAGACCATCGACTCATTTATTGAACTGAGCTTCTTTACATGAGCTTCATTTCCTTCCTCAGAAAACCTCACATGCAAGTCGCATGCACGCAGAGCGACTGGGTCCCCCCCATTCACAACTGTTTTTAGTGTGTGTGCATGTGCGCTTGTGTGTGTGTGTGTGTGTGCGTTTGTAATTCGGCAATGTGTGTTTCCAGAGAGGCGATCGGCACACTGCGTGAGAGGACGTCAGACAAAGCCACAGTGAAAACTAAGAGGGTGAGACGTTGAGACGTTGACTCTCGCGCACGCACAGACACAAACACACACACAAACACAAACACGCACACAAGTCTAATCAACACTATGCCGATGAAGTGTGTTTTGTGTGGTGTTCAGTCTAAAGGACTTCCTGCCGTTCTGGGGCAGATCAACCTCCAGTTCTCTGGGAGAAGGATCCTTCTGGCTGTGTCCACAGACAGCGTGACTGTGATGATCGCCACCTCCTTACAGGTGACCACTTTTCAACACGCCGACCACATCTCCACAGCCTCCCATCTTAATCACTTCTGGCTGTGTTAATGCATTTTTCCTCCTGTTCAGAAAATTGCCCATCACCTTATTCCTGCAATTTCCTTTGCCTCAGGAGGAGATCCGGTAGGTTCTTCTTCTTCTTCTTCTTCTTCTTCTTCTTCTTCTTCTTCTTCTTCTTCTTCTTCTTCTTCTTCTTCTTCTTCTTCTTCTTCTTCTTCTTCTTCTTCTTCTTCTTCTTCTCCTCATCCTTCTCCTCCTTGTCCCCCTCCTCCTCCTCCCCTTCCTCCTTCCTTCTGATCTAAAGATAAAGAAGCACACAAATGCATAGTGAATGATTCTGTTCAGGTTTTACATTTACTTGCTTTTCCGTTCCATTATTAAATTATTGGTTTCAAACAGAACATCTTGTACCTCTCCATCTATAGTAGGTTCTGTCTTTTATTCAATAAAATTATTTAAGGTACTGTAGTTTGTTTTTTGGCAACCAACCAAGGTCCTGTGACTCACTGGTCCAGGGTTTTTTTCTTTATACAGAAGGCCGAGTAAAAACTCCCCCAGCTCCTTTCAGACCTCTCCAATTTCTGTCAATGTGTTCAAAGCATTATATTAACATACAGTATAAGTAATGCAGTTTTTGATGTTCACTCCCTGTTTTGAAAGTAGCTCGCTTGATACAAAAATAGTTGATTGAATTACCTCAACGCAATCATCAATGCTGGCATTATTTTTTCATTATCGTTGCGCGACATGTCGTCTTGTTCAAACTAATTGTTTCGCCCCTCCCCCAAACCATGTCCACATTCATTTTGTCTGTGAGAATTTGTGTTTCCCATTTCGGCCAGACAAATTTCCTGTAGGCTTTAAAATAAATCAATGCAGCACTGATTATTGCTGAAAAGCCAGCGGGACACACCAGCTGCTGTCTAAGTCGATCCCAGTCAGTCTAGTTTTCAGACCACAGCAAATAGTGTTTAGTTTAATTTGCTTCTGCTAGAAATAAACTCTATCAAAAGCAGGAAACTTATGATGCTAATAAACTGAACTAAAATACACTGAACTCTTTAGTTGCTTGACATTTACTGTTTGACTGGATGCAGTTCAGCCGATTGTAATCCTGTTACCCCTCCTCCAGGACATGGGAGACTACATTGCTGACGTTGCAAGAGACCTCTTCAACCAAAGAGGTAGGTACGAGCTTGTGATGGTGATGTCCTGTAGGTGAACAACAACAAACCAACAAACCAACAAACACAGCATCTCTCCTGCAGCCTGCCACATCCTGGAGTGTCCCCGCGGCAGAGCCAGGGAGGTCATGGACAGCATCGGTCAGGCCTTCCAAAGACGCTTCCGCCAGCTCCTCAGCCAGATGCCTTCGCTCCTCTCCACCAGCACCAGGTCCTCAACCCACCCACCTGCTGCTGCTGTATTGTGTAGAATCATCTCCAAACTGCAGCCTTTTCACTCACATTGTTTAGTGATATCCAGCTGTATTGCTGTCTAACTAGTTCTCATTTGAGTCAAAGTACGTTTGTGTATGTAGTTTCATGATGTGGGTGAGTGAATCACGTAATAGTCATTTAATAGCAGATATTTTTAAACCATCATTGCATTATTTGCCATTGAGTCCAGGACAAATCTCCAGAATGCTATCTGTCACACAGCAGGGAAGAGTTATAAATATCATATGTTATTCATGTGTATTAGTGTTCATTTATAACAGACACATGGCTATTTTAAGATGTTATTTTCGTACCTTTACATATTTGGACGGCAGCTTCCGTCTTCCTCAGAGGGTCACCTGTGGTGTGTGGTGTGTGTGACTGCTGCTATCAGCTGAGGAAGACGGAAGCTACTGTCGAAACATGCAAAGGTACGAAGATAACATCATAAAATAGCCATGTGTCTGTTATTAAAAAAAAAAAAGAAAAGAAAATAATAATAAGAATAATAATATATAGTGGGGTGAATGAACGCCATGGTGTAACTCCGTGCATTCAGGCCGCCAGTGAGACTCTGTCACAAAAGGCCTCCAGAGGAGCAGAGCCGAGCCCAGAAGAGCGAGCAGGAAGGGAAAGCCACTCAGCTTTGGGACTACTACAATGTGATCCCAGGCACAGCGCCACCACTTGATGAAACAGAGTTACTGCACGTCTTGACAGAACCGAGCGCCTCTGGTGTTGACACACAGACGGTAGGTTGTAATAATTTTATTTCAATGACCTCAGTAATTAAAGTCCACAATGCTATTTTTTGAACAGCCCAATATTATAATTTTTCTTCATTTTCTGTAAAATAATTTAAAAAATGGCATAAAAGCTTAATAAATATATATACTACAAAATATATTACAAGGATTTTGAGCTTTACTCACAATTTTTAAACACTGCTATTATTTTGATCACAACTGTATACGTACATATATACTTTGTCTTAGAAGTCTGGCTTTATCTCTGGTGTTTCCTCTCTATGCCTACATGACTGTATGATTATCTGCAAGGGGAAAAGTCTTAGAAAGTCTCATATGTTCCAGACACATGCATGCAAAGCCCGGCTCTACTCTGCCTATGACTCTGCCAATGACCCCTTTGTATGACCTTTGCAGAACCTGCTGTATCAGAACTGCTCCACCACTAATGGGAGAACAGCATCACCTTCAGGTAAAGGTCACCATTGCACTCTGACTAAATCAAATCAAAAACACATTTTAATAAATATAATGTGTCAAAATATGAAAAGTTGATATTGAGATAAAATTTTGAGGGTTTGTTTTGCTCAAAATAATTGCTCAAAATTTATTTTAATCAAACTTATCATGCAAGTAAATGGCTGTGGTGGAAGTTTTAAACCCCTACATTTAATCAAGTTTATTGATGGATCTATTATATTATAGACTGACTTCCTGAAGCTGTTAGACAATTAAACAATGCATTTTATTTGAAGTTTGGATCTTCTCCGCTGTTCTGCATGTGAGTTTAGTCAGCTTGCTGATTTGCTTTAAAGGGATTTTGAGCATGATCGAAAAAAAAAAAGTTTTTTTAAAAAAACAATCACCCTTTACACCATGAAAAGTTTGTACAGCTGATAGAAACCAGGCTTCAAAGCAAAATTGTCTTCCTCTGTTGTGCCATTAGGCTGTGTGGAATCGGAGAGCGGTGGCCAGCAGTTCCAATCGCTCCAGTGTTTGCTTCAGAAGGAGGACTGGTTCCATGGCAGGTGGTAGAGCCGCCATCTCTGTAGCTGACAACCCAATATGCCAACCCCCCGACCCCCATAATGTCAGTGCCCCTCTGTGAACCCTCTGTCCCAGGCTGGGACGAGAGCAGGCAGAGTCCCTGCTCACCTGCAGCGGTGACTTCCTGGTGAGGGAGAGCAGCTCAGCCTCCGGTCAGTACGTCCTCAGCGGGATGGAGGGGGGCACAGCACGCCACCTGCTGCTGGTCGACGCACATGGACAGGTGAAGCCTGTGTTGTGTTGTCGTGTGTGTGTGTTTGTGTGTGTAAACTGAACAAAATTCAACTGCCAATATAATGTTTGTTTCCTTCTTAGCCTATAAATATGTTTTATTTTAGTTCTTTATTTCTTTTTATCAATATAATCTCCATTCTTTTCTACTGCATTGTTGCTGTAATTTGCAATTTTTTCTAATGTGGGATTAATAAAGTCTTCTTCTTCTTCTTCTTCTTCTTCTTCTTCTTCTTCTTCTTCTTCTTCTTCTTCTTCTTCTTCACGTGTGTTCTGCGTGCACACAGGTGCGGACCCAAGATCAGGTGTTCCTGAGCATCGGCCACCTGGTGCGTTTCCACATGGAGAACCAGCTGCCTATCGTGTCTGGGAGCAGGGAGCTGTTTCTCAAACAGCCCATCCTGCAAAACTAACACACTAAACTCTACTGGCACTTCCATCATCATTTCACCAGCAGTTGTTTGGAGCTGATTGTGGGCAAACAAGGACCTCAATTTTTTTTTTTTTTTCCCCTGAATATACATTCACTACTCTCACAGAATATCAAATCACAAGTGATTTAGTGTACAGTTCTGTTATTTAAAATATACATCATAATTTCCCCGGGCTTGGCATTTATAAATACATTTTAATTCCACTTTAATTCACAGGACAGCTTACCTCAGACAAGTCCTCGCAGATATTTCAGATATAATGAAATGTTACACTATTGCAATAAAATGAATGAATAGGCAAAATTTTCACTGCTGCCAGCTGGTGAGGAAAAATAAATCTGTAGACTTTGAAATTGCATGTTGATGCATGTAGACAGATTTATGTTCCCCAAGTACAACAACACACCCTCTGATTATATTTGTAGCACAGTATACAAGCAAAAAAAAAAAAAAGTTTATTCGTGTTGCTGTCAATGTGTCTTTTTGTTGAGCTCAGAGTATTTACAGGAATCCTTCACAGCAGGTGGCATTTTGCAGAGTTGCAAATTTAGCCACAGGGTGGCGCTATTTTATAACCAGACGGCTCATAGTGTTTAAAGTGTCTCTAACCTGTCGATGCATTTCCCAGAAAAAAAACAACAAACCTCCATTGACTTTTTTTTTACATTTTCAAATCTGTTTTTATTGTCCTTTCTCTTGAAAAAAAAACAACAAAATGCATTAAAAAAAATTAGTTTTGGAATTCTGTGTAATGTGCTATTGTGTCCCTTTGTGACACAGCTATGCCTGACTCTTACTAGGTGTACAGCTGTTGCATGTACACACACACACACACACACACACACACACACACACACACATCCATCTTCTATACCCACTTACTCCTGCTTGTCAGACCTTTGCAGCTGGGATTGGCTGGTGCTGGAGGAAGTGGGTATAGCTGGATGGATGGATGGATGGATGGATGAAATGATGGATGAATCATGTCATCATCATCATCATCATCATCATCATCATCATCATCATCATCATCATCATCATCATCATCATCATCATCATCATCATCAAAAGAAATATAAATAAGATTGTACTGCATTCTTAAACTGTACAGCCCTGCACATAAAGTGTTCATTTCACTGCAAACAAGTGCCATGGTGGAGGTGCTGAAAACCACCGGCTGTAAACGGCCTACAGCTTTTGCTGCAACTTGTTGCACTTCCTCACTCAGTTTTCATCAGCCTCACGCCTGCAGTGGAATTGATGAGGTCACTGACGACAGCGTGCTGGGGCCGTGCGGTCATGCGCTCCTCTCTGCAGTGGTCCTCAGCGTCCTCCGGGACGGTCGCAGGGTCTCGCCCATGTGAATCACGACCTCAGCGTGGCTCTTCGGGCTGACATCAGGGAAGCGCTCGCGGCTGACGGGGAAAGCAGCACTTCTGTTAAACATTAGAACAAATGGAGGTCGTCAGTGAGAAAGTATCTCATGAAAACGACACTTTGAGCCTCAGATAATTCTGCCAAACTTGATTCCACAACTCACATGCTGCTGATGACTGCTTACAACTCACTGCTTGTTAGGCTCTTTTTGGGGATTCTTGACGCACATTTTAAACATTATAGTGGTTTCTACCTTTAATAAACCAATAAACAAAAATAAATGTGATCGAATTTTTGCTATGTGTGTCCATCCTTTACGGTTTGTTGACACTGTGGATCTGTGGAACTTTGAAAAAAAAAAAGTATAATTTATGCACTCAAAAAAATTCGAAAAAGAAAACCTATTTTCAGTACTTTGCTTGAAAGCTGTCAAACCTAAATTCAAAGATCTTGGATTCTTTGTTCTTTAGGTAAAACTAAAGTTTATATAAACTCTTCAAGCTATTTAGCCACGTGTTACATGACATGACAAGAACAGCATTAGCTGTCCCTTAACACTGGAATTATGTAACCCCACTAATAATCTTGTCACTTTTTTTGCACTGATATTCCCAAGACTAATTTTGCACTTATTAATGCTGCAGTATTACATCAACTCCTTTCACTGTGAGACAAATCCAATTGTTGGACTTGTAAATTCTGTATATCCCTTGTGTTTTCATTCAGTTAAATGTAAAATCTTATCATGATTCTCATTCTCTAATGGCCTAAACAGTGTTGCCCCACACCATTAAGACTGGCTAACACATACAATCCTTTACCAAGTGCAGCAATGGATCTGATTAAGATTTAGGTTTCATGTTCAACCTAAATACTTGACCTGCTCTCAGACTCATCCAGCATACTGTGCTGTGCATTGTGCTGTGTGTGGAGATGCAAAGGTGTCACATGGTCAGGTGAAAAAGTACCTTTTTTAACTTGTGACAAGCTCAGATGAGAAGCAGGTTGGAATCTTAGCTGATGAAACACAGTGTGGGGATTGTCTTTGGTAAGTACATCATCATGTCGGCATAATTTCACCCAAGACAAAGTTTGTACTATTGTGTTGCACATAAAAAGCTGACACCAGTTAACTCGTTGGGCGAAATGCCCACTTTTGGTGCTTTGACTCTAGTTTGAGGAAAACCAATGATGAGCAGACAGCTCAACCTTTATGGTAAAAATACTGAAAATACAGATATGATATTCACGCTCTTAAAAACAAAACCTAATGTGTGAGTAAGGAAACCAGCTCAACAACACTTCAGGGTCTGGTCAGACTCGGACTTCCTTTCATTCTTCCTCTAACTTTTGACAAAACAGCGCACAAAAATTGTGTTTCTTCCTTGGGGTCCTTACCAATTCACAGGGTTTTGTTCAGCCACAACACCATTTTAACTGTTACACCCTGAGGTCTGCTCTGTTCTCTGCCCACAACCTCCCTTGATGGCAGTTTTGCTCACACTCGAGCTCAAGTAAGCAGTTCCTGCGATTTGGTAGGATTGAGGTCCTGTAAATAACTTTGCTATGTAATTAAAATAATGATAATAATGATAAACGAATGATAAAATACAGTAAATATTAATATTTTGTAATGATAATTGATCCAGTTGGAAGGATCCAACTGTGAGTATTGATTTACACAACACTGAAAAGCTAGAATTATTGATGAAAATGAACACACACACACACACACACACACACACACACAGCAAATGACAACGTTTTTCCCGGTCCACCTAAATTGAACTACTCCAATCATAAAAGGTGCCCAGATATGAGCACATAAAATTGTTTGTGCGTTTCAATGTTATCAGTGTCACGCAGAGTTCAGATGTGGGAGGAAACAAAACAGGACTTGGCCACTTGGCTGGGTCGCATTGCAGCACTTGCTGGCAGGCCAAAATCTTCATGTGCCTCCAGAGGGAGCGCAGGAATGGAGACATGTGAGATGCAAGGCTTCACAAAACAACACTCAAATGAGGAAACAGAATGGGTTTTGGTTTTGTTTCCCCAGGTCGGGAACCAGTGGGGGGCATGCTGTGATGCTGAACAGGCCCTCGTCAGGTTGGAACAGTGAGAAGTCTGTCTGCTGGCTGAAGTCGAAGATGGTATGTTTAACCCCCCGCAGTGGTGGCCTCACACCTCCCCTCCAGCTTTTACCCCACCGTGGTGTCAGGCTGAGCATGATGGCTCTTTTCTGGAGCTACCATGGCTTTGTGGGCTGGCCTTTGGAACACACACACACACACACACCTTGGAGTGTCTTCACCTTTACCAAATCCTTGCCTTGCCTCACGTATCTTTTATCATTGCTCTTTTTGCAAACTTGCTCAGGGCCAGTTCTTCATGCCATCAATCTCCATTGCAGGGGTTGATTGTGTGTGTGCATGCGGTTGATTGCATGTTGTATGTACGGTTCAGAGCGATGCTTTTGTACCACTCGGGACTGGGAACTTCCTTCCAAAATGTTTGTTTTCTTGCCGTGTGGTGCTGGGGAATCAATTTTTGAGTCGCAGCACAGATTTGCACACAACAAGAAGAGAAAGGAAGAAATTAAGGAAATAATGTGCTCATTTGTGGCAAATTGTGTGTGTAAGAGAGAAAGAGAGAGAGAGAGGGGGAGAGAGAGGGAGAGAGAAAGAAACATGCGGCTGAAGAGGGGGTGGGGGATTCCAGGATTCTTGCACGAGGCAGCAGCAGACAGATGTGGGAGACTTGATCAAAACTTCTCCGCTGGCCAACTTCAAATCCAACCTTTCTTTTCAGTGTTTGGTCTCATTTTTGCTCTCCATTCCTCTCATGTTCCCTCATGATTTGACCAGTGACTCACACTGCACACTGAGGCTGAGGTTAAAACTTTCTAGCAAACGTATCCAGGGATGATTCGCTGAATCTTGCTCATGATGAATTTTCTGTTTGCAGTTTTGGTGAACTGGTCGGACCAATGCCATGCTCCCACAGAGATATTCCAGTAAATGTTGCAACTTAACTTCAAGATCTTGACCAAAGCGAAAGTAAACAAGCATCTGGACTGGAAATACATTTTATTCAAAATGTTATAAGTTGTTTTTAATTTGTACTCTCAACAAAATAGCTTTGAATTAAGTTGGTTATTTGGTAGTTGGTAATGTTAGGGTTTAAGAGAGAGGGTTTGAAAATGGAAAAAATGGGTTGAAACCGTATTATCATTTTAACTGTCAAATTATTACTTGTATTTTTCTTTGTTATAATATTATTATTGATCAAGCGTCAGTTAAGTTGATGTAACTAATAGCTATTTTGCGGTATCTATTTTTTATTATTATAAATTTTTTTAAATGACTTTATATTTTGTGTGGGACATTCCTGCTGTTGTGGAATGTGTTGCACGGTGGGCCTATTGGGTTTCTGCGTTTCCGGTTTCGCCGTGCGCAACTGTCTGCGCAGTGCAGTGAAGACGAACAGGTGTCATGCGGCCGGGTGCGCAGACAAGAACTGCGGTAGAAATGGCGGTTAGCCTAAGTTACGTTTACCGTTGAAGATCAAGAAACTTTGGACCCGTTCCCTCACGGTGGCGCTCAGCCATTCAGGTAACTTGTTAACATCATTAGCACTCCCTGCCCACACATATTTATTTTGGTATGATTTGAAAATATTTTAATTTAGTTTTTGGTTAGCGCTGCCGCCTCACAGCAAGAAGGTCGTGGGTTTGCATGTTCTCCCTGTGTCTGCGTGGGTTCTCTCCGGGTTCTCCGGCTTCCTCCCACACTCCAAAAACATGCATGTGAGGTCAATTGAACATTCTAAATTGTCCATAGGTGTGCATGTGAGTGTGAATGGTTGTCTGTTTCTATGTGGCCCTGCGATGAACTGGCGACTTGTCCAGGGTGTCACCCTGCCTTCGCCCTAAGACAGCTGGGATAGGCTCCAGCAGACCCCCGTGACCCTGAATTGGAATAAGCGGGTATAGAAGATGAATGAATGAATAAATGAATGAATGATGTGATTTTCTACTCGACGGTGACAAAGAAGAATAAACGTTATCTTTACGAAGAACTTTGGTGAGTCATTATCATTATATTAGAAGGAATGCCAAACAGTAACAGATTAATGTAGCTTTTGTCATTTCAAATATCCTTTTCTTTTAAATGTTCACATTTAGCTCATAATAACACTATGTTGCGTCATCTTTTTTGTTGTTGTTGTTGTTGTTTTAGTTTAGCATTTTACCAAAATCAAACCCCCCTCTACTACAAATATCCATATGGTCATAAAATCAAAATTATAACTCCATATATTTCTCGATTTAATCCATTTCCATGAAGTGTGTGGAGGGGACTCCGCTGAGTGACTCTTACAGATGGTGGCGGCAAACTACTGGCAGGGAAAACTCGGCAGGGAATGTTTTCCATCCCTAAGATGGTCAGATTTGTGTGGGGGGACACTGACTCTGCATAAATCACACATGGAAGGGAGATACGTGGTGGCTAGACTAGTCTGTGGCCAAAAATGCTGTTCTTTTTGAACTGAAAGGGACAGACCCATAATAGATCTTGTCCCAGCACAGGGCATGGATAACACATGACATGAGCACTTTCAGATGAATGAGCTGACTTTCATCATTGGCACAGGTGTTAATGTTGGATCAATGCCAAAACATGGCAGCATTTAAAACTAAAGTACAGTAAAGTCGTCTCCAGTGAGGCACGAGGGTTTAGGATTAATGCTGAATAGGGCCACTGATAAGAACCTAAAATTCCAGGTTTTTTTTTATGTGCTCATCTGGCTTCAGCATCCTCAGAAAAAACAACATTAAAAGGCAGCAATTTGTTATTTTTATGTTCATCATGCCTTCTTCTTAACTGTGCTGGACCTATGGAGAGGGAAGGCAGAAAGCATGTCCAGGCATCAAAGGCCATTTTGAAAAATACCCCAATCTGTTTAAATGCTGGGCCCAATTTACAGCCTTTCACTCACTTTATCATCGTCTTTATAAAAGGGCAAAAACATGCTGCTTATCTCCACCCAAGAGATGGTTGAGCTTATACATGACTAGCTTATAAAAGCATGAACAGAACTGGAAGAAAAAAACCCAATCTGGCTTGGCCTTTTCAGAACGTTTTGAAAGGTAAAATAACGAAATAAGTTTACCATCACCTTCACAGCCAAGTTTATTCCCTTGCGTTTAGGGTTCAGCGGTGCCCAGTTGTGTGCAATGTTTCCAGAACTGTAGTGGAGCTTTTGAATATGCACTCTTCCATAAAACTGTTTGGAACGATGAAGAAACTATGGAGAACCCACATAGACATAGGAAAAACTGGTACTTGGTGTTGCTTTTGCAATGACTGCAAAGCAGTGGTTGGGTGACTGATACAAAACAATTGAGAGACTGAAGGACATATGACAAAAGATTACTGCTAGTAGTGACGCCATGAAAAACACCATGAAAAACTAAGGCTCATAAATGGCCCCTAATTGCTGATAAGTATTCAAAACCTGCCCAGCAATAAAATGTGTACGTTTAATCTACAGAGGAAGAAGATTCAGAAGATGCAGTGGTAGATTGATGATTGGTAGTCCTTAAAAGCCACATAGTGACTGAGTGCAGGTAATTTTGTTGTTGCTAACACTTGGAAAGTGCTCTCAAATTGTCACCCTGGCACCTCAGTTTGCACGTTGCTTGCACATGTGTATGAACGCTCTGCACAGTTATGCAAGCACACTAAAGAGTGTTTATTCATCTCGTGAAAACAAACTTTTGATATATCAAAGACACCAGGGATCTGGAGAGGGAGATCTCCAAGCATTTTACACTGGAATTTTTTCCAGACGCAATTACTTATTTCCATAATCAGTGGTGACATTTTTTAGGGTTTATTGGATTACAGAAGGCATTCAGTAGAATTTATAAGAAAATCAATATGAGCACAGGGGACTACAGAGATACAGAGATGAGTCAAATTCTCAGTCCTCCTCCACGAAGCTGTTAGTTAAAAGATCAAAAGTTCATCTTGGCAACTGCACCTTCTTATTTAAAAGAAAAGAAAGGAAAAGAACCTGTTATTCCGGGCTGAAACTGGATTGATGCAATGTCCAGTCATACACAAGGAGGTTATTTATGGCTACACTTTACGTGCCACTGCAGTGAACTGTACATGTGCAGAACGTGCTAGGGCCAGTTAATGTCACGGCACAAGGTCGAGGCCATGTGGTGAGGGAGAGGAAAAAATGAAGAGGAGGAGAAGAAACTGATTTCTACTGCAGCTCATTTTCCTGAGATATTTCACGTGAATACTGACAGCAGTTGTGCTGCAGAAGACAAAAGGAAATGAACCATGGATGCTGCAGCCAAAGACAACACACAGTGTGAGAAAGTCTCTCCACACTCACAGTTTGGAGCAGAGAGAGAGAAAGAGAGACAGAGGGAGAGAGAATCTCAATCTGAACTATTAAAAAATTGCCTTGGAATACGTTATGAACACACATCTGAGAGAACTTGTTGTTTTGTGATGGGACTTTAGGTCTGGGCAGCTTGTAATTAAGAGAGACAAGTAAATCAAGTAAATCACAGCTTTTTGTGGAGCACATGTTGCCAGGGGAATACTTCATTCAACAGAGCAAAAGCTCTCAGAATCACACGACACACACTAAATTACATAAAAGAATGTTTATCCGAGCACTGCTGTTTCGGCTTCTCGAGTTCAGCCCTTTCAGGCCTGAGCAGCAAACGCTGCCTCAGACCAAGACCACAGTCGAATGCAGGCAATGGCAAACAAATTATAGGTAATAAAAGGAATGGTTGTGACTTAAAGGTGGTGGCAGCATGGGGACGTAGGGATGGGGAGGTGATAGCTTCCCAACACCCTCTCACTGCTGATTGGGAGCAGAAGGCAGCTCTGCCCTGCAGGCCTCCACAGTTCTTCTATCTTAGCAAATCTATTCAAAATGCCTTTGAAATTGTTACTGTTTGACATGCTGCTCATTTTCTTGCGTGATGGCAAGTTGACAGATATAAGCCTGCAAAAAAAACAGGGATATTTTACAGTTCTGTAATGAATCACAGAAAAATAAATACATGTATTCTGAGTTGTCTCGGTTTTTGCAGAGTGGGAAAATTTATGGCGGTTTATAGTGGTTTCAGCTTTAATTTTTTTATATGTACCTTTAAAAAGAACATTTAGTACATTAAAAGCATTAAAAGAGATGACATAAATGAAAAAAGTCATTTGAAGCATCAAAATAGGTAAACAAATCAAACAAAAGGATTATTATATTAAAACGTGAGGAATCGTTTCAGTGGGATGTTCAAAGCCTATGGTTCTGTGGTAAGACACTAAAAGCTTGGGTTAAGCGATACTGGGGATTTTGGTATTGATCCAATTGCCAATACCAATACTGATTCTTTTTACTTGCGATGTTATGAAGATTGAATAAATGAGTGATTTTGCCGTAGTCAACACCTCTCCAGGGAGGCGTCCAGGAGGCATCCAAAACAGATGCCCGAGCCACCTCACCTGGCTCATCTCAATGTGGAGGAGCAGCGGCTCTACTGCAAGCTCCTCCCGGATGACCGAGCTTCTCACCCTGCCCCTGAGGGTGCACCAAGTCACGCTATGGAGGAAATTCATTTTGGCCGCTTTGTATCCGCAATCTCATTCCTTTCGGTTCCTTTTGCCGCACCAATCCACCTGTTGATCTCGCGCTTCATCGTTCCCTCACTCGTGAACAAGACCCCTAGACACTGGAACTCCTCCACCTTTGGCAGGGGTTCTCCACCGACCCAGAGAGGGAAAACCACTTTTTTCCGGTTGAGAACCATGGCCTCGGACTTGAAGGTTGACTGAAATAGAATTCTGACTATCCATTTGCCTTGAACACAACTTTCCTTCACCATAGCGTAGTGAATGTGCAGGTCACAACTTGTCCACTAAGATGTTTTGGAGTTGTTAGATTGTGTATTTGATGAGGTTTGAGGGAGGGAGACCTATACAGTCTGTTCCATTCACAACCATGTTGTTTACTGAGCAGCTCATATTCCTGCCCCTTGGTTCTCGAAACAATAGTGACTGATTATAATTAAAGGGAATGTACCTTCACATATCGCCATCTAGATTTTGTTAATAGGTGAATTTTCCAACATGTTGTGCTATCCCTTTAAGGGATAAAGCAACATCTTAGAAATACAAACGGACATTTGTGTACACAAAGAAATCTAAAATTGACCCAGGTTGAAACTTCCATGTTTGTGCCACAGCTTAGAACGGAAATCTAAACACTGGTTCTTTTGGGTTCTTCATGTTTTCAGCAGCCAGTTTAGTAGAGGGTGAGATCAGGGAGTTTTACTAGGGCGTATACACGAGGCAAAAACACAGTGCCAGATGCCAATAAATTCTAGATACTGGGCTTCCAAGTTGGCGAATGCGCACTCACTGTACATACTTCCTCAGAAATGTGATGGCCCACATCAATAGTTTCTTGGCGTCACAACTAATAAGATGTCTCTGACTCTCACCAACACACCCAAAACCACTTTGATTTCACCATCATCTGTGTTCCTCACAATCAGGTCACTTGTTTTTCAAAACCAATCTCAAGCTAAACTCAGTGAGTGAGAGAGGCAAGGGTTCAAGTTGACCAGGGAGAGGCTGCTTTACTGTCAAAACAATCCACTCAAACAACAGTGGCCCTTTCTCCCCACACAGTACTGCCTCATTCCACAACCCCAAGACCTTCTATGTTTTTCTTCACTCTTGTCTATCTCTCTCTCCAAACACCTCTGACCATTCACAGAAATAAGTGATCTTAATTGCAGGCAAAGAGCACCAATCACTCACCAGTCCTTGGTGACAGGGATATTAGAATAAAGAGGGGTTTTCCTAAAAAGGAGGGACCTCCTCAAGACGACGATGCCTTCAGCATTCAGTTCCTCTGCACCTTCTTCTTGAAATACACTCCACTCTGAACTAAAAATATCCAAATTTATTTCATTTCTGCTGCCAAAGTTGATAACTAAAATCAGCACAGCCAAACAAGTACCAGAGCAACAACACAAAGCAGTTTTAATAACGTTATAAAGACACTAGCACATATCTTGAGTCTGCTGTCAGAACTGCCATCCTGTCTTTTCTTGGAGTTCATGCAGCAAAAAAAGCCACTATATCAGCAAAAATAAATGCATATAGATAAAAAATTTCATCCATTTGTTCCATTCAGTAAGGCACAGCTTTTCCAGTGAGCCAACAGGTACATGAGCAGCAGCTGACAATCTTGCCAAAAACCGCCGCTCATAAAATGCATTTTTATTCATGTAAGTCCAGCTTAAACTGTTGTCAGTGGACCTTGAACCTGACAAGCTGCTCTGGAAGACTGAGGAGAACAAGAAGCTTTGGTTACTTTCCAAATGGTATAGTTTTCTTTTTGCTACAGCATACAGGACACAGTGCCTGCACAGTGTGCCACTACTTTGACATGATTCAATCATCTGTCACAGTCAGTATCTCAGCTACCATATAATGTTAAATAGACATGTAAATTGTACAAAAACATAGTACATGTTTACACTCTTCTTTTTGTCATTGCACTTCAACGTCAAGGTGACAAATCTATGAGTGGTTAATAGTTTAGAACTTCTGAAATCAATGCCTGCTTTTCTGACATAGTGCAAAAGTCCTGTTCCAGTGTTTACAAAAGTATTTGTCTGTGTGATCAGTCCTTGGTCTTTCATCTGTTGAAGATAGGTTTGATTTAAGACATTATATACGTATATTAGCTTTTGTTTAGTCTGTTTAAACTCACAAAACAGTTTTAAATGAATTTTTTCACTGCATGATTGCACCGTTTTTAAAACTCAGAGGGTTCACTGCACAGAAAGGTTTTACACGCGGTTCATCTGTCAAATGGCTTATTTTACATCGTATACATTTATTTTTTCATATGGCCAGCTGTTTTTTGGAGTGATGGAAAGTCCAGGCAGTTGGCTGTGACAAAGCAATCCATTAAACTCCCAGCAGAGGCTTCCCAATGTTAAATTAATCTTGTTTGACATTTCTTCACACTGCAACTTCACTTAAATGAAAGACCTCAGTGTTTTCTCTGCCACCACACTATGATAGGGAGGTATGGTAGAACATTTCTTTAGAGCTTTGACATCAGCCTTTCAAATTGCAAGCAAAGGCTTTGGACAGTTTTTAAGGGTTCAGTTAAGTTCTATTAAAAAAGAAGGGGGGGGGACAAATGGGAAAGGTCTCAGAATGGAAAAAAGTGGCAGCCTCCTAAATTGGCACAATGATTGTTAGCTTATAGGCCATAGTCTGTAAGAAAGAGATATAGTATTGAATTGACATTGAATAGCCTTGTGTGGCTGAGCTCCTAGTGCTGTCTAAAGGTCTGTTGAAGCAAAGACCATTTTGGCAAGGTGTTCAGGAGTCAGTGCAGTGTTGTCAGCAATGCCAGCGAGGCATTCAATGCTTTCCACGGTAGGAAAGCAACAGTGTATAGTTCTAAAGAAAATGTAGCTGGCGGGCAGACATCTATTTAAGATGGCATCAGCAATAATGGAGATACGTGAACCTGAATGTCAAGAAAAAACAAATAAATAAGAATGAGTGTTGAAGCAGTCTGGTGGAACAACAAAAACACAATGTTTGGCTTCTGTCTCAGCCTTCTGCACATGCGAAGTTATGCTTTATGTGTCATGCAACAGCTATCTTAATCGAAAACATGAAATACCAATGGCCAAAGCGCGTAAGTGAAAGACCAGTGTGAATTTGAGCAGCTCAGGCGGCATTTGGAAATGCATGAGAAGAAAATGAGAGCAGTCAGCGAAGAAGCAAAAACAACAAAAAGCTTATTCTGGAAACCCAAGTTGTAGATTACAGTGTCAGGAAGTGTCTCTTGGTTTAAGAGTGATAGCATAGTTGAGAGGAAAGACCATGCATGCTCTGTGTTTGCTGGGTGTGGCTGCAGTCATGGATCAGCCTGTGTGTGAAAACTGTCACTACACTGGACAAAATTCCTGCAAACTTACAGTATGCACAGTGTCAATACTGACATGAAATCTAAGTGTTATAGGACTTAAACATCATATTCACGTGAGACTTTTGATTATTACTTGAGTCCGATGTAAAAAGTTGATTTTTTTTTTTTAGGCTTTTTCTTGCTAAACACGAGTCTGTTAAATGGGGAACTGCAGCCCACATGATCTAATCAGCTGTAAAACTAGTTCTTGACAATTTTGGCAGATTTGAAGTGCATCTTAATACTAATTGACTTGATTTTCAAAAGACAATGTTTTTTTGTTGAAATTTATAATCCTCTTTGTTTTGCTTGAAGCCAACAAATATTTTGTCATTCTTCATGAAGCTGTAAAAACATACAATCTAAACCTGCAGGCAATCTGAACATAATTTCCCACATCCAGTTAGTTTTGGCTTGTTGCACATAAAATAGGTAGGATGAAGTTAAAACGTTACAAATGTTTTTCTTGGTCGCCATCGGTACCTTCAGGCCTGTGTGTTGTGAGAAAATGAATGTCATGGATTAATAACAGGTGTCCAGCATGCAAAGTATTATTGAGTCATAAAGTCGTTATATTGCAAAATACAAAGTATATTCCAGGGAAAGCAATTTGTATGTCTTGGACAAGCGCTTTGATTCTCTATAATTACTATTTAATAGTTTACACTCAGAAATGTGTGACTTCCCTGCACTAAAAGACTCATTCGGAGTGCAGACTTCCATAGAACCTGACGCCTGCTGGAACCTTTGCACTTCCCCTCACTCTCCTTGCTCATGATACCAGTGAAACAGTTCAAGAAATAAATAAATAAATAAATAAATAAATAAAAACCCAGGCTGAAGGTGCTGAGTTTGGCTTGGCTCCCCCCTCCCCCCTCCCCCACTCGCTCATACTTTATTGTATCGCGAGATCGTGATGAAGAAAAGGAAAAACAGAGGGTTTTTTGGAGGAGGAGGGGGAGGAGGGAGGGTGAGAGAAAGTTGAGAGTAGCGCGGATGAGGAAAGGCTCCGCTGCTGCAGAGGGGCAGAGATACAGAGTTTGGCCATTCTCATCCTCTGGAATGCATCAGCTCCTCTAACTTATCTGCGCAAAGTTAAGACACGGCCGGTTGCGCACGAGCACGCTCCGCCAGGCGACGATGCGCGTGTGATTGGAGCAGCTTTTTTTTTTTTTTTTTTTTTTCCCCAAAAAGGTTTGTTTTGTTTGTTTAGTTTAGTTTAGTTTTCTTCCCTCTCTCGGTGGCTTCCCCGCATTTGCGCGTTGTGAACAATTTTTCTCATCAGTAACCTGCGAGGAAGATCGACGGGGCTCCTCTGTTCGGGTCTGAGGCGAATCTCCTGCTCGGGAGACAAGGTAAAGTCACGCAATTTTGCGCTTTCACTCTCTTAAGCAAACGTTTTTTTTTTTTTCCCTGCAACTTATTTAAAACATGGGCACAGTGATATGATACGCGCATCAAATATCGCGGAGTGTTTTTCTCGTGTGTGTCACAGCAGCCTCTTAGTTTAGTTTTTATTATTATTATTTTAAAAAAAAAATCCTTCTCCAACTGTTTTGCAGCTTTGACTCCAGACCGCAGAGGTCGATCGACGGCCGCAGGGGGGAACTTTTATTTTTCCTTTGCTCGAGAAAAGCTTCTCTCGTACCTTGAGTTGCGCACTTGAGAGTTGGGGGACATGTCGGGGAGCGAGCGAGGAGGAGGAGGAGGAGGAGGAAGAGGACGGCCGCTGCAGTTGGCCGTGGCTCTGCTCTTCTTGCTGTGCGTCCAGCTCGGAAACTTCGCAGAGGTCGCGGACACCGGAGACGGCGAGCCGCTGACCAGGCCCACCGAGTCGCGGGGCAGCAGCAGGGCCAAGAGAAGGGGAGGGACGGAAGTCCTCAGAGGGTAATGTGACTATAATAATCCCCCCCATTAGTCCAATTTGTTGACAGTTTCTTCCCCCTCTCTGTTTTTGTCCTCGTGCCACTCCCTCCCTCCTCTCCTCTCCGCTGAGAGTCTTTCTTGAAGAGGCTCCAGTTTGGGCCCCAACCAGAACAGGTGTCCGGGTGACTCCCCTCACCCACGACAGGCAGACGGTTCTCGAAGGTCACGGGGGTCACGCACGCAAGCTTGCGGCATTAGTCTGCGATGGGAAGTTTTGGAAGGAGCGTTTCTGTAATGAAGTACTGGCAGGAATATCACATTCCTGCCGGCTCCGACAATAAATTGCAAGCAAACAAAGGAGGCCATTTGTCGTGTGGGGAGCTGTGAGAGAGAGAGAGAGAGAGAGAGCGAGAGAGAGAAAAAGAGAGGTAGAAGGAAACGGTGGAAGGGCTCAATCCTCCCTCTGGCCAACAAACACCACACCCCTAGTTGGTGGATAAATCACATCTGCAGCTGTACACAGTGGGTCACTGCCGAGGAAGAGCTTGGGTGCAAAGAGGAGAGTGGGAGGAAGAGGAGGGAGAAGGAGAGGAAGGCAGAGGGGACTGAAAAGAGGGGAAATGACCAGCGATGACAGTAAACAGCTGATCAGAGTGACTGATCAGCTCGTGGTGTTTTTATTTTACTTGATTTGATCCACAAGAATGTTGAATTCTGCATGATTTATGCACTTTGAATCATAAGTAAGTTTAACAGGAGCTACAATTTAATTAATAATAATAATAATAATAATGATAATTGTTGACTTGCAGAACCTGTACTAGATCTGTAGGGGGCAAAATCGGTGGGCTTTAAATGCTGCCAGACTAATTTTTTTTTGCAGGTGCATCAGTCTTTGTTTTTTTGTTTGACCAAGGCTTTTCATACAGACAATATTTTTTTTAATCTAATTGTTAGCTAAGTATCACACATTGTTGCACAGGCAAGTGCAAACACCCCAACAGTTTGCAATGAGGATGACTTAACGGCAAGGAATATGTTGTTAATATGCAACGTGCCAGTTTGTCCCTTGTCAAGTGAAAAATAAAGGCCTTTTGATTTTGGTTTAAGTCAGAACCCAGATTGATTCTGTAGCATAAGACAAGAGGAATTAAAACAGTGTGACGGACTAACAAGTACAAACAATGTCATTGCAGCAACAGATAACTTAGACACTTGTTTTACATACATTCAACATTGTAATAACTGCAACATGTCTATGTAATGCAAAAGGAAAAAGAGAGTGTGAACCTTTGTTTCCAACTCACAGTTTGTTCACAATGAAGACATTTTGTGCCTGGTTGGTGGTTGCAAGGACACAGTAGGCCTTTTTTCTTTTTGCTTTGAAGAAAGGTTGAAATTGACCCAAAGTCTGAACTGAATCTTTTCTGGCAGAAATAATTTGCACTTCTAAACTCAGACATCTGGTTCCCTGCATGGGTGCCATTGAGCAACTGGTTTTTAGTGATAACTGCAGTGATTATTCTGTTGACAGTGTGTTGTGTCGGGATATAGGAAACTCAAATGAAATGATTTTTATAATATGTAAATTAGTAGTTTTTATGTAAAGAGGTGAAGCACAAGTGTTGTTAAAACCTGTTGAATGCCAACAATCAGCGGCCATTAACTTCCGACAGTTTCATCTTTGGAATGACGAGATTTGTGTGCGGGTGAATCATTGACAACCTGTCGTTTCTCCTCCAGACCAAATGTCTGTGGAACAAGGAACAATGCCTACTGCTGCCCAGGCTGGAAGACTCTCACCGGGGGAAACCAGTGCATTGTTCGTGAGTATCATCATCTCTCTGGTGCCGCCGTTAATTTGAATCACGCACGCCTCGAAGCTCTTCATCACCGTCACCTGCAGACATCCAGCACATTGCTGCTTTTATTGGAACATTCCAGCCGCAGCATATCATAGCCAATCTCGGGCTCCAAGTGAGAATGTGTTATATCCTCAGCAAGCTTCTGCTCTAATGGAAGAAAAAAGGGAACGCCAGTTCAAGCAGAGTGGATTTTGATTTAATCGTCCGCATAACCACATTCATTCTGAATATGCAACTTTGTTTTTCACAATTAATAATGTGCACTCCACATGCCTTCATGCCCCGTTCAGATTCGGCTGTCTGCTCCTTCCTCTGGCCTCTACAAGCCACACACACTGTAGCTGTGTTCCCAATACTGTGATTCCCTCTGTATACTGCAGTGCCAAAGTCCTCTGTGCTGTTCACCTCGATGCAGTATATAGCACTGTGTGGTGCACTCTACTCAACATGGGTAGAATTGTCTCAGGCCGCACGCTGCAATTTCACACTCACTGGAAATGGCTTTTTTTCAAACTGTCTCTTCTTCTCCTTCTTTTACTAAGTTTTTGAGACTGGAGATTTTTAAACCAAAGACCCATCGCAACATTAATGTCTTATTAAAATGTGCCGCCACCGTGTCTAAGAGTATGCCATTAAGCACGCTCGTGGATCTTATGGGCGGCGAAGATTGTAATGGCGTCAATTTTATGCCTCGTTCACTGAGTGCGAGCCGTGCAAATACGCACGTTTATGCGCTAAAAAGCGTTCGTTGCAGACAAATAAGTGACTGAAAACACACCATGCCTTGAGTTGCAGCAGTGTTGGTTGGAGATGAATTTCTCATTTCTTTCATTAAAAGTTGCCAATTGCTGTTAAGTGATGGCAGAGAGGAATGGCCACATCGTTGGTCACACTGGTGCTCGTGTGTGTGAGAGCAAGACGTAGACGTTGCTTAAGGGCGGCACAGAGCACTCAGACTAACACACTGGATGTCAGAGGTGCTTATTAGAGATGATACTGATTGACTGCATTGACAGAGCACAGACTAAGTGAATGACACTGTGTCAAAAATTGCTAAAAGGTTTCGATGCTCTCATGAGGTGGTTTTCAGACGCGTCCATATAGAGGTTTATTGCAAAAGTGTCATGGAAACACTTTTTTCCCCCCTGCATTTACACGTCAGTGGACGTGTAAAATATTGCTTTTATTTTGTAAAAAAATGTGATGGAAACGCAGCTAGTGAAATTGTGTCAAGCTAAAATAATCTTCTGAAACTTGTTGACGTTGTTTATTCATTTTGTTCCATTTCCTTTGTTACTCTGACATCGACTTCTTTCTCCAGTTTTCCTCTTTTTGTATCCCCCCTTCCCTACTCTCTCTCTCTCCCCCTCTCTCTCGCCCTCCCTCCCCCTCTCTGTCTCTCTTTTTCTCTCTCTCACACACACACGCAAACACATACACACATTTTGGTTCCCTCTCTTCCTCTCTCTTCCCCTGCGCAGACAGGAAGGTCTGAGGGGCTGCAGAGTTGTGTGATTGCAGTCTGGCCGGTGTGCTGGCCGGATGCCTGTTGCCGCTCTAATGACATTGTTTAGCAGTGGGGTTCAGGGAGTTGGGGTCAGGGGCTGGACTCTACCTGATGGGAGCTGGGACAGGGGGACCGTGCCAACAACAGCCTGTGGGAAACAGAAAAAAAAAAACTCAAAACACACAGTGATACAAATTCACTGCAAAAAAAAAAAAAAAGAAACAACAAAATAGCTTGAAGTCGTTGCCAAGTTGGCCGATTCCACTTGACAATGATGAAAGTAGAATGAAAGGCTTGGCCTGGACTTTGGTGTGCTTGAGTTTGGAAATATTTTGAGGAAAAATTTTGTGTGCAGCTAAGATCATGGCCGAGCTCAAACCAGATTGGAGCTGAAAATCAAAACCTGCAGCTGGCAGGCTTGACAAGCAGCAGACACATAACATGGATTTTTTTTTTGCTTGTGAGAAAAAAAAATCCTGGCAGGAGTCGACAATGTCGGCCTGTTTTGTCTTCCACCTGACAGAGCACGTTTTTGTGTTGTTTGACCGAGCCTCGTTTTCCCCTTTTCAGCAATCTGCCGGAGTTCGTGTGGAGACGGTTTCTGCTCCAGGCCCAACATGTGCACCTGTCCCAACGGCCAGATCGCCACATCCTGCGGATCCAAGTCAGGTCGTTAAACAGAACCAGCTTTTTCCTGGGAACTCAACCCCTTGGATCCTCACGTTTAATCCGTTTGATGGATCATACAGTGTCGTCTGCATACATATGGACAACTTAACTTGTTCTTGACCAAGATATTAACAAGATTTTTATTTTTGAAAACCCTCTCTTTGCTTTTTGTTTCAATTGAGATGTAATATTTAAAATTTAACAATGAATTGACAATAAGTGAATGACAGAAGAAAGTTTTTTTTTAATTCAGGCTTTCCTGTTATCTGCAACAGTGTAATTCTCATGATAATCATGTGTA
Source organism: Thamnaconus septentrionalis (assembly GCA_009823395.1). Lineage (NCBI taxonomy): Eukaryota > Metazoa > Chordata > Actinopteri > Tetraodontiformes > Monacanthidae > Thamnaconus > Thamnaconus septentrionalis. Next base: position 1,518,754 of record CM020505.1, on the reverse strand, counting down.
GAAAATATTAGATGCAAAGACGACCTCCAAATTTTCTCAGAAGGCCCCCAAGCAACTGATATGTGTTGCAATCACGTTTTGCTGTGCATGTGCGCACGCGTGTGTGTGTGTGTGTTCTGGAAGACATCCCAAATCAACATCTCTTCAGTGTTTCTCTCTTGCAGCTCGCAGCGTTCCAACCCAGTGCACTCATCTATTTGCACACAATAAATTTCTAGGAAATTATATCTGACCATGACTTTCAAGACACAGGATTCAAGGGCGTCTATGTTCCCGACATATTCAGCTGAGCGTGTGTGTGTGCTATGAATTTAATGGTGAGTGTGTTTTGTTGTCACAACAGTCCAGAACTGTAACATTCGGTGTATGAACGGAGGGACCTGTGCGGAGGACAGCTGCCAGTGCCAGAAAGGCTACGTTGGAAATCACTGCGGACAACGTAAGGAAAAAGATCACTTGAAATCATTGGACATTGAAATGTTTATCTTAGGTATAAATGTCAAATGTGCAACAACACAGATTATCAGATTATATCGATTCGTATGTACACCTGGTCTTGATTATATTGGATTTCATTCACAAAAACTGAAAGATTTGATTACATTCTTTCTTTCGTTCTTATTTGTGCCACATAACACAGATATGATTTTGTTGCTCTTCTTCTTTTAATCATTTCCATTCATTCCTCTACCAGAAGATCTTATTATTAAACATATCATTAAAGTTATTTCCAACAAACTCCAATAGGAACAGGTCTGTTTAAACATCTGTGATTAATTTCCACTTGTTTGGCTTTATTTATTTTGCCAAAGTTTTGCCTTTTGCAGATGTTGTTGCCTTTGGACTTGTGGATCATAATTTTATTATTTTTTTAAGGTTCAATAGTCCATTTATTTGGAATGTAACATTTGTGGGCCTTCTGTACCAGTCATTTTATTATCGCTCCATTGTTGATATGCTATTATGTCTCTAAATTAAAATAAGGCAATGTGTGTCACACGTATCACACACTCAAAGTACCTTGAGGTTCCAACTCATAGGTCTGACCACTGTATGTAAAGGGACTGGTTATAGACCTAACTGCTAGATTTCCTTACTAACTATGCGAATATTGATAACTCACACAAGTCAATTCTGACTCTCCCGACTTTGCATTGTGTGTGGTTTTTGCTCACTTTGCTCACTATAGGAAGTTTTTCACTTGAAAGTTTAAACTGTTTGCTTGGTTGCGGTTGGTCTGTTTTAACGTCAACCCATATTTTGGTCTATATGATTTCTCCTGTAGCCGTGTCATGGTTTTCCCACATCTCTGCAATCAGTTTGACCACCGCACTGTTGTCATAGCCATTGTAAATGGTGGTCAAAATTACAACCGCAAGACAGTCTTTGTATAAACCAGGAAATATCAAATTGACAGTAGTCTCAATATACAGAGTTGTGTCATTGTTTGTGCATTCTCTGTCTTTCTCTCTTCCAGCTGTTTGTGAGAATGGCTGTCTCAACGGAGGCCGATGCGTGGCTCCCAACAGATGTGTTTGCACTTACGGCTTCACCGGCGCTCAGTGCGAGAGAGGTAATTCCTTGCATTTTCCTCAGTCACTTTACATCACACCCTCTCACTGTCACTGCTGAAGCAGTTTTCGGTGCTTCGTGACTTCACACTGCATGGCGGTTGCTGTTGCCGAAGTCGGCTTAGTCATGCCGTTTGCCCGGGGAATGCGGTTTGTTTTGGAACATTTACCCAAGCAGTTGGAGTTCAGAAATTACCATTTTTTTCCACATCTGCTCTTAAATGATACTCGGGGGAGCCTAGTTTTTTCCTGTTTGTTAGCCGAAAGACCTCCCAACCTCCCACAGTTGTTATTTGGCAAATGCAACTTGGAAGTTGCAAACCGAGGGCAGCTTCCTCTGTGTTTGTGATTAAACTGTGCATATATGGATTCTTTGGAGGGTTTGCTGGGGGCCTGGGGCAGCCACGGTCCACACAGGTCATATAAATGACCCTGTAAAGCTAATATTTGGATGGGAAACAGAGCCCCTTATTAATAATATCTCTTTTTACGGAGCTCTGGTTCCAAGGCCTGTTAGTGGGGTCTGGCAGACGATCCTCTCACTTGGTTTACTTGAGTCTTCTCCAACCCTGAAACAAGACACTTTGCTATCTTGGCGGGCGAACGCTAGGTCTTATCAAACCAAAAGCAAACCTCTGCATGTTGGAACCGTTGTTTCTGCTCATCCCTGCGGAAGGATGACTTCAAATTTACAAGACTGTCAAGAAATGCGATTTATAATGCTGGGATTCCACTACGTGTGTGTGTGTGTGTGTGTGTGTGTTCCCAGCTACGGCAACTCTGCGTGTTAGGTCCGCGTGCCAGCGGTCGTCGACATCCAATGGCGGCATTTTTGTAGTTTGAAGGACAACTGAAGTCCTGAGAACAGCAGAGTCTTGTGCTAATTGCTGGTTCCTATTTTTAATGAATACTAATGACTGTTTTTCTTGGTTAAACACGGTGGTGTGTGATACGCTGTGAAGACCGAGTTTCTCCTGTATTAAAACTGGATGCTTTGGATTTTGTCTCTTGGCTCGGGTTCTTGTCCCCTTTGATCTGTTCTGTGCGGAATTGCTACATTTTTCTCCAGCATTTGGAAAGATGCTGCTCTACACACAGAAGAATATGTTCGTGTATATGATGTCGAGATACGTCCCTTCTTGCGGACCAAAATTTCTTCAAAACGTTTTACTGACCAGAAGATTGCTGAAAAAATTTGACTCGCAAGTATCCACAGCGCTGTGATGTCATCAGCAATTTACGATCTTGCAATTTCTCAAGAGAGGACGGCAAAGTAGGCCACTAAATGCACTCACATCTTTTTGTCAAGCGACTTTCCCCTGGAAATTCCTTGGCTATGATCAGCCATATCCCAGAGGAGCTCCCCCTTTACGTTCACGTAATGACGAATTGCACGTATCATGAAAATATGTTGACACAAGTGCGCGGCCCAGGCTTCACTCTCCTTGTATTGCAATTTACAGAACCAAGCCCTGTCAAGTCTTGATGTTATCACATTAGCGAGAACTCGGGGTTTTCCGCAAACACGTGATCTGCAGTCAAGGGAGGAGGAGGAGGGAGACGCTACCCTCAGGATGTGAACAGGCCCTGCTGCTATTGCGGCGCAACGTGAGCACATCGTTACTGTTTGAGCTGTATCCTGCAGAAGTGACTGATGATCGGCTGACCAGTGGTCCCACCATCCGTCACAGCTGACTGCAGGGGAAGAGCACTCTGGTTCATCAACGCGCTCCTTGTTGCTCGCAAATATGATTTAGATTGGAATGTGGAATCGACGGAACCCAGCTGGACTACAACTGATCGCACATAGGCCTCTTTTTTTCGCCTGTTGCAGTCTTGTTTCGCTACGTAGCAATGAAGTCAGCCGTTCTATGTGAAAACTGCTATCTTGACTTGCTAACGGTGGTGAGAAACCCTTCCGAAACATGGCAACACATGATTTCCGCACTGGATAGCCTTATTAGATATTAGATAGAACTTGTGTTTTAGTCGAGACCACACCAACCGAGACCAAGACATTATCAAGACTAGAGAATATCAAGGTCGAGACAAGACCCAGTAAAAATGCCTCCAAGTCCGAGACAAGAGCCTAAACCTTAAGAAGTGGTCTGAAGACCAAGACCAATCTCCAGTACTACAGCACTAGATAGAACCAATTGTATGTGGGAGTTGGTCTGATGAGAGATGAGAAAGAAGAGAAATATGCTCATGGGTCAGTGAGAAAAGCCCCACCCAGATACAGTAAGGCCTTATGATGCGTCCAAGGCAATCAATCCACAAGCCTATGCAGACGTGCATGCACACAGCAAACCATACGTCGGTTAACAAGAAGTGTTTGTGAGATGGGTGGACGTGGAAAACGCGTAGAAAAGATTGAAAAGCTTTGACCCACTTATCCGGCTGACCTCCACCCTTCGCGCAGTGGCTTTTGTCGCGCCCAAACTTAGCAGTTGTTAAGGAAGTCAGACCTGCATTGTGTTCCCAAAGTATCCTCTGCATAGAAAAGAAATCAAACGGGAATCAAGGTCATCGGAGCCAGCCACAGCTAAATAAAGTGGCTTGTTCCAAAGAAGCGGGTCCTTGAAATGTGTTTGCTGAAGTGGAGCTGCGAGGCACAAACAAAAGAAATATAAAATTCTGGTGCCGTCTCATTTGAGAGTTTGGAAGAATGGCTCAGACAATGGCAGAGAGTCTGTGTGTGTGTGTGTGTGTGTGTGTGTGTGTGTGTGTGTGTGTGTGTGTGTGTGTGTGTGTGTGTCTGTGTGTGTGAATTTGTGCGTGCGTGTGTGTGTGTTCTAGCGTGTTTGAGAAGGAACACGTGCAATTGGTCCCAGATGTGTGAGACCTGGGTGGATCCCCAGCTGCATGCAGTTCACAGTGAGACAGATAGATGACAGATGAAATGACGCCACTTTCACCCTACAGCTGTTCGCCTCTCCCTGTTTACCCCAGCTGACTTTTAAAGTGCCGTTTAAGTGTTCGCTTTGTTCCATGACAGATTTTGCGTGTTTTGTGCTCACTACCTGCCACAAACACGGTGCCCTGCAGCCCCTTGAATTGGCGGCTTAAGTTATATATAAGTCATATATTTAATGCTATATTACTATTTTCATCTATGAATTTTGATATTTTCTGTTGCGTATTATTGTCTCTTGAATATGATGTGAAATTTTAGTCATTTCTTTCAGGCATGAACAGAAAAATTAGTTTTATTGGTTGAATTGAAGTTGCGTGCCAGCTTAAATATAAAAGTCAATTTGGCTATTTTGTTGTCTCAGTTTGATGTTTGTCAAATGCAGAGCAAGAACATTTTTGTATGAAAGAAATTTGAGGAAGATTTCTGAGATGTGATCCAATAAATTTCGTTAAAACAGTGAACATGATACTTTATAGGGAATCCCATAGTGGTCATGGATTCAGCCCCCCCGCCCCCTCCGCCTCTGTTTATTCTTTAGATACTACAGATACAAAAAAAACAAACGGTTGTTATTTATTCAAAGTGGTGGAGGTAGAATATCATTCTTTGGGTGAACTTGCCACAGTCCCGATCAGGACAGAATCATGGCATTGCTATTCCAAAACACCTGGTAAGGGTGAACTATGACCCTGGGAATAAACATTTGACTACATTCTTCTTCACTTAATGCTGAGGTTGTCAGAGTCTTTGCCAGAGACCTCATGTACCTTGTATGTGTATATTTCTTGATGACCGGACTGTTTTGCAAAAGTTCACCCTTGGCAATGATCACAGTTAGCACAGGTAATTAGTCTTTATCCTTTCAATAGTAACTGTACACTCATGCATCCAAATATTTTTATGAGTGGAACTTTGAGGAAACATCCAAATTTATTTACCAGCTATGTTTTTTTGTTTTTTTTTTGAACACAACTATTCAATCTCTGAGGGAGCCAGAGCGTGTGGGAGTGAGACAGAGGAGAGATGACCCAGTTCTGTTTCACATAGTGCTGGTGCCAGAGGCGGTGAGACCGTGGAGGCTGTGGTGCACGTGATAGGTCTGGGCTGGGCCCCGGTCCACATGGGAAACGCACAATGTCTCGTTTGTTTTAAACGTCTGCAGTGTTGGAAGCCGTCTCTCTCTTTCCTTTCGCTGTCTGTCGTCTCCTGAGAAATGTGGAAATGATTTTGCCGTTGGATCTCGCTCAGATTCTTTTGGGAGGGATGACTTTTACCGTCTCCCTTCCCCTTCTTTTCCAATGTCTGGTTCTCCATCTATCAATCCGTCATCTGATAACATTGTGACCCCTTTTGTCGAATCCAGGGAGAGTTTGCAACTAAGGAGTGGCACTTTTGCAGAGGATGAAGTGAGGCGATAGATTCACGCAAAGCAGTATGATCAAGGGACTTGGGATTAAACCAGATTTAAAGGGCGGAGATATAACGAGTCTTGATGAAAGTCTTTCTTCACACTTCTTCACGCTGACATCATGTTTATCATAAAGCATTTTCTTTTCATTCTCGCCTCGTGTAACCGGTGTGGGAATCACCCACTGTGTTCTATAGACACACCCTGTCAGTCAGCTTCCCCTGGCCTTTGGGGTGATGACCTATCCCCTACATAATGTCTTAGACCTACTTGAGAAAAATGTAAAAAGCAGCACACAGAATGTAAAATGGTGACAAAGAACAGGAAGCCTCTTAAAAATCCTATGTACTTCTTATTACTTTCCTCAGCTCCCCACACACCTTTAAAGGCTTTTCCAGACCTTTTCTCACTCTCTCTCTCACACACCACACACACACACACCACACCACACCACACACTATCCACCTCAGAGCCAGACTGATTAAAATACCAGGAAGAGACAGTGCAGTTTTTATGGAGTGTACTACAATCCACTTTGTGCTGCTCTCCTGACACACAACATGAGTGAGTTGTCGATGTCGTACAAACTCATCTCGTTCCCCGCTGTCAGTCTGAGACACTTTCATTATGTTGGCCAGCCGAGTTCTGGTTTTGAACCTCATCCACGGTTGCTCAGATGACTTCCCAAAATTGTGCTTTTTGTTTGCCTACTTTCTGTGTGTAAATGGCAATTAAAATGAAGTTTCCACAAGAGCTGAGTGCTGCCTTCTTGCCATTGCAGACTACCGCACTGGACCGTGCTTCGCCTCAGTCAACAACCAGATGTGTCAGGGCCAGCTCTCAGGTATTGTGTGCACAAAGACGCTGTGCTGTGCGACAGTGGGCCGAGCGTGGGGTCACCCCTGTGAGATGTGCCCAGCTCAGCCGCATCCCTGTCGGCGAGGCTTCATCCCAAACCACCGCACAGGGGCTTGCCAAGGTAAAATCTTCCCCTTTTGTCCCTCACAAACAATCACTGCTTTTACATGCAGAGCTTAATCGAGCTAAGCTCATAATTTGGTTTTCTCGTCTAATCGGACGAGCTCTTGTCTTGAATTTAATTTCTTTGTGCCGGGGGCACACGCTAGCGCGGGGGTGTGGCACATGCCCACATGCATTGTCCAGTTAAACTCCGACTAAGGCTTATACATGATGGAGAAATGCATTATCTAGGTGCCTCAATCGGAATTCTCCGATTCCGATCGGAGTTCTCGAAAGCCGATCTTAACAGGACTCAGTCGGACTAACGGGTTTACATGCACTTCAGTTGTCTGATCATTATCGGACAACTGAAGGTTTTCCCACTCCAAATTTCCCCACTGAGGAATCAATAAATGTCTTCTATTCTTCTAATCTAATTGGATTAAGGCAATAATTTCGGTTTTCTCGAGCGTCATATAAACGTAGTGAATGTCACTTTTCCTGTTTAGATCGTCATTTTTTGTTTGTTTTTTGTTAGTTTTTTTGCTCATTGTGTCCCTCCATTCTCTTCTGAATTGATTCCCGCTCAGTTTTAACTCACTTCTTCCTCCATGTGCGATTGCAACCCTCTCCTTCCATCATTCCCGTCACTCTATCCATCATCTGCTCTCCAGAGGATTAGTTCTAATTGGGTTAAATTGGGGTGGGTGGCAGTGCCTCCCACTTGTGTATGGAATGCCCACCGTCACCCGCTGTGGCAGGACTGTCAGAGTCAGTAACACGGGTCAGTGGCGGTGCCACGTGGGAGAGCTCATTTCTGGCAAGACGGCTCTCCGACTGTCTGCTCCAGACCCAACAACATTAGGACCTCTGCAGGGGAGGCAGAGCCACGCCAGAACTCAAGCACTGTGGGACTGCTCTGGGTTGCACCCTTGTCAGGGTTTCCAGGGTTTTTCAAGATAGTCTCCTGCATGACATTAAGGATAACCACAAATGTTGTCTGAAAAAGTCACAGTCTCAACTCCTAACTCGATTTTGAGTTTGAACCAACCATTTTGCGATGCCCTTCCCTTCTTGTGCTTCTTCTTTCTTCGGGCTCAAGTTGGCTTTGATTGCAACTTGCAGCCTGCAGGAGACATTCCACTCTGTCCCTCCTGCTCCTTTTCCTCCTCACTTTGTTGATTGCATTAAATTCTGAGTGGTAGGTTGGGAATTATTGTCCTCTTTGCGTGTGCAGATGTGGATGAGTGCCAGGCCATCCCTGGTATTTGTCAAGGAGGAAACTGTCTCAACACTGTGGGATCCTTTGAATGTAAATGTCCCGCTGGGCACAAGTTCAACGAGATCTCGCAGAAATGTGAAGGTAGGGGTTAAGCTCACAGCCATCCCATTTCGACCGTAAATGTTAATGTTTGCTCGAATGAAAGGGCGTACTTTTTCTCCCAACATACTACTTAAGCTTGTAAAAATGAAGTTAAAAGCCACTTGTATCTAGTTGTGGTTACTTTCGACCCAGTAGCAGTTCTCTGATTAGGACTTTATGAGTGCGGCCACACACGAGTCTTTATTGCTGTTTCCTGGACAAACGTTTAATTAAACTGCGGCACTTTTGCACCAGTCTTACTTCTGTACCCTTGTCAAGAATTTGAAAAACAACATTTTCCTATCAATTTTTATTTTTCTCAAGCCAAATTGCTAAATGGGATGATGTAATGGATAAGTTAAAAAAAAATTCCTTTGTGAAAATTATTATGACTTAGATCTGACATACTGACATTTAAAAAAAAAAAAAAATATTCACACAAAGTGGTTTTGTGGTCCTAATTTGCAGAGGAAAAATATTTGATATTTGATATTCATACATTTGATTCTATGCCTCGAGATAACTGTGGAAAACATCTGGTCTGCGTAAAGTGTTTTCTGAAATGTCCATGATAGTGACGTTGTCCGTAGTCGTTTGGACTGACTCTTGAACTTAAAGGGATCACATGTGGCCGTAAATATAATGTGTGTATGCGCATTATGTGTTTCCGTCAGTATCAAAGACAAGCACATTTTCAGTTATGGACCCAGAAAAAAAACAACACTCTTCCACTCTTGTCTTGCTCTCCTCTCTTTGCTCCACTCTTGTGTAGATTTGGATGAGTGTTCTAACATACCGGGCCTCTGTGGTGTGGGTGAATGCTCCAATACCGTTGGCAGCTACTTCTGCAAGTGTCCTCAGGGATATTACACCTCGTTAGACGGATCCAGGTGTATAGGTGAGTCCTCTGTCATAACTGCTGGCAAACCTCGACCAAACCTCGACCAAAGCTAGAACAATGAACTTTATTATATTTTCTCACTGTTACTGTTCCTTTTTAAGATTGAGGGTGGAAAAGAGATCCTGCTTCTAATTCACCCTTTTTTGGTTCCTCTCACTTTGCCTGGGCTGAAGTGCAAAAAGAACTGAGAGCGCTCCAATATTCCAGCTGACAGAATGTAGGTCAGGACTGGTCCATCCCCTGTTCGTAGCCAAACAAAAATCAGCAACTGTATATCCTTACCTCCTTTAAATTGAGCAGGCAATCCTATGGGTGAAAAAAACAAACTCCACCTGCGTGGTAAATGAAGAACTTGCGCTGATTTTGTCTGTATTGACACTAAAATCAAATGAGTCAAAAACAAGTAGTAGCTCATTTCAGCTCAGGTTAAGACAAATCATACCAGGTTTTATGGGGAATTTGTCAGTGCGCATTCAGAATGTGGACAAGTGTTCATATCAACAACTAGACACCACAGAGGCAGCACATGCTCACAGTTCCCTCTGAAGGATCGGGTGTTCCTGGGCTAGGGATACCTCCCTGTCCCCATCCAAACCACTCCCCACACCCAAAGGGCCCAAATGAGTTTCCTACAACTCAAACTCGACACTCGCCTGACATCTGGTCAGCTTAACCAAGGGATCAGGAGTGCACTATGTCAGTTTCCTGTGTGAATGAGCTGGGGGACAGGGCGGGAATAATGGCCTGATATATTCATGTAAATGGAGAATTTAAGTGATGTAAGTGTCAGTAATGCTGCATGCATGCCGGAAAGTTCTAGATGGAGGACAGGAAAGTGAACAGGCCATGACTAAACGGAGTGACTTCCATATTCTAAACGATGTCATGTCTCCATCATCCATTATCACTCAATGATAGAGCCCCTTTTAGCCTTTTATTTTAATGCACATTTCTTTGAAGAGTTTACAGTTTATTTTTATATTATGATTTTTCAGATTCTCGTGGTGGCTACTGCTATGCAAGTGTGTTGAATGGACGCTGTGCCAACCAGAACTCACAGCTGATGACCAAAATGCAATGCTGCTGTGATAGTGGACGCTGCTGGTCTGAAGGCGCCACTCCTGAATTGTGCCCCATTCGTGGATCAGGTGGGCTTACTTTCTCATCTTATGGGTCTTGTTGTCTTCTGCATCGCTTCAAATTTCAAATTAAAGTGTCAAATATTTATTTTTGTTTGTATTCATTCTTGCATTCATTCATTCATTCATTCATTCATTCATGTGACCACTTTAGAGGACTACCAGAAACTATGCATCCAAATACCAGACGGGAATGGCGGAGGGCCGATACCTGGCCGAGTCCCAGGGAGTCCTGACATACCTTCCATCTACCCACTGCCATATCCTGCTCAACCTATTCCTGGCCAAGGGCCAATAGTTCCTGGTCATATTCCTATTCAGGTTCCACCTGGCCACATACCAGGACAAACCCAAATCCTAATCCCTGGCCAGTATCCTGTGGCGCCTCCTCCACTAGGTTGGTTTTGGTTTTTGTCTCTCTTCAGTTTTTCTCTGAAATTTACGCACAAAAATGTTTCAAAATAGTTTCATCATGATGTATATTATCAGATACTGTAATGGAACCTTGTTCAGCTTGGCATTGTTATAAAGATACCCAAAGTATTCCAAATGTACAGACAATGTTGTATATAAAAGCATGCACAGTGTGCAGACCAGACATTGGCTAGAATCAAATAAGCCATCTGCAAAAAATCATTTTTCAATGATGGTTGGACGAAGTTAACACATTCTGAAATTTTAAACAAATCAGAGAAGTTTTTTTTTTCTTTCTTTTTCTGCATTGCTGAGAATTGTGCCATCAGAGCTTCCAGGTTCTTGATCAGTGAAAATAGTGTGTGGCCTCTTTTTCAGGGAGTTTCCTTGTTGCACACAAAAACACAGTCAAATGAAAAGAGAAGTTTAAAAAAGCCTGGGATTTTTTTGTTTCAATTATTTGCATCACGTGATGTTCTTAGGTCCTGTGATCCAAACTCGGAATATAACAACCAACATGTGCCAGGCGATCCGCAACCTCTGCGTGAACGGCAGATGTATCCCCCTGCCTGGTGGTCAATATCGCTGCGAGTGCAACATGGGCTTCAAGCTGGATATACGAGGAGAGTGTATCGGTATGTGCCTGAGGGAGTGAGGAGAGATTCCTGAAAATGTAACTCGCGCAGTAAGAAGGTGAAAAGGGTTTATCAACTTCTTTGCTCCTCCAGACGATGACGAATGTGAAAGAAACCCTTGTGCGCATGGAGAATGTGTGAACACTCCAGGGTCATACATCTGTCAGTGTCCTCCTGGATTCCAGACCACCGCAACCAGGACTGAGTGCCGAGGTTCCCCCCCCCACACACACACAAACATACACACACACACACACACACACACACACACACAGCGTGCACTGCACATGCATGTTCATTTTGTTATCTCGTTTCCTCTCTCAGATCTGGACGAGTGTGTCGCTAACGGACGCATCTGCAACAATGGGCGCTGTGTGAACACGCAGGGCAGCTTTCATTGTGTCTGCAACGCTGGATTTGAAATTTCACCCGATGGCAAAAATTGTCAAGGTCTTAAAATTGATGATATACTGTGACAACTCAATGCCGTCTTTTTTGTTCTGTTTAGGTTTAATGGATGGTGTATTAGACGCCATGTCTCAAATGGTGGTTGGTGTGCTTCAGTGCAAAAAAACTTTAAACTTCTTGAAAAGATTCCAATTTAAATGACTTTATTTTGTCAATAAATACTTTTTTGGAGAAAGTCATTAAAAAAAATAAATCCTTGACATCTGCGAAAGCTTAAGAAAGTGGAATTTGGATTGGTTTTCTCTCATGGCCAATCTACTGTGTATTGGCATCACATTAACGACTTGGTGACTTCTTGTGAAAAAAACATGGACAATATTAAACACAGACCTGCCGTGCTTGATATGTATCTGTGCATAATTATTGGTGTTGGTCTGTAGCACTGTAGTTCAAACAAACAAAAAAAGACCAATATAACCAATTGTTACTTGGCATTAAAACATATTGAGTACTAATATCCATATTGTGTATTGCATATTTGCTGATTCGTTTAGATTGAGTGGTGTTAATTCAGTGGAAGTTGACTTGATTGGAGTACTTTCGCCTTAAATTGACGCCGTCGCCGCTTTAACAAATTGTTTCCATGCGTTCACAGACCAGGACGAGTGTCTGATCAGGAACATCTGCCTCAATGGACTGTGCATCAATGATGACGGAAGCTTTAAATGCATCTGTATGCCTGGATACCTGCTGGACACCAGCGGACGCATGTGCATAGGTGCGGTTTTCCGTCTCAAATGTCTACATTCTAGCTCTTTTTTCAACTTCTCTTGACCTGAATTTTCGGCTCTGTTGGAAGGTGGCTGACTCCGTCATGTTAGTTGTTCTGTCATGTGAGTCCAAGCACACAAGCCAAAAAAAAAAAAATCCCCCTAAAAGCCTGGGAAAAATCCCTTAGAATCCCAGCAGGCCAGCTGGAAATGTGGATATTCAGGGGCCCGCCTGTTCTGAGGTTGGAGCCGACAGCTTTTCGTTAAACTTGTTCAATGCAAAGTGAAAAGACATGTGGTCTCCTGCTGACACTGAAACACATGTGTCACGATAGCTTTGATTAGCAAAAGAATTTGCTTGTCAAAAAGCAACCGATCACATGGTGCGATATGTGGTGGGTGGCTCGTCGACGAGTCGGTTGGAACCTGAGATGCAACATCAAACAACTGATTAAATGTTTAGCAAATAATCCCAAGAGCAAAGAAGAGTATTTTCCCTCTGTAACCCACAACTATCCCGCTCCACATGGCTTCAGACGCAGCCGTTTGATCTCAGAGACACTGACCTGGTTAAGTCCGTTGCAGGATAAATAAATAAGAGTGCAGGGTGTGGGTGCATGTGTAGCCATTAATGAAATGTGTGGTCTAAATGGGCCACAGGGCCTCGTCATCATCGTCTCTGTTTGTCCCCCAACGTTCCTTGATGGAACACACACACACACATTAGCACACATTCTTCTGCGCGTTCCCTATCATTGTTTACGGCCATTATGATAATTGTGGTAATACACTTATGGGATGAAGGGAAAGGAAGAGAATGCTCTCCTAGTTGCGGCCATAAAACTGAAAGTGCGCAGCTGCACTTTTAATGAATCAAAAACACTTCAGGACTTTATTGAGCACAGCCTCAGCAGGAAATTGGTTTCCTTTAATAAATTCTGCCCATGTTGTGCCTAGAACGCTCTAATAAAATGATGCTGCTCTGTCTATTTCCAGACATTGACGAGTGTGAGACGCCAGGCATGTGCATGAATGGTCACTGTGTCAACACGCAGGGGTCATTCCGCTGCGAGTGTATGGCTGGGATGGCCGTGGGCCTGGATGGTCGGGTGTGTGTCGGTAAGTAAATCGGATCCTGCGCTCATTACGCTCTAATGAATAGCCACGCAAAACAAATTTATACATGGACCTTATTCGATGAAGGCGGGGGGGGATCAATGCGTTTTTCAAGAAACTGCCAAAGGCAACATCAACACCCCTCTTTCTCTATACATGCTGTCTTATCAGATCTGACTTGGTACATAATTATTGAAGCGCATTGCTGCCACCCTAGAAAAAAAAACAGGCCTCAGTGTCACGTTATAACGTTATTTCATGATCATTTTCATGTAAATGCACTTCCATCAACCTGAGTTGACTGAAAAGGAACCCACAATAGAACAGTGATTCAAAGGACTTTTGGGGTTCCAGAAATCTACTTGAATCTAGCTCTATAATCTGTGTACAAATACAATAAAGCACTTCCCCTGTGATCTGTTCTAATATAGATCGATTGAGTGCTTTTGCAACTACTGTAACTACTGTATAGTTGTATAGTGCTGCAAGAGTGTAGTTTCCCAATTTGAGATCAGTAAAGTCTATCTATCTATCTATCTATCTATCTATCTATCTATCTATCTATCTATCTATCTATCTATCTATCTATCTATCTATCTATCTATCTATCTATCTATCTATCTACCTATCTATCTATCTATCTATCTATCTATATCGCTGCCTTTAGAAGGACGTCATTAACTAAACTGGGGGTACCGACTATTACATGGAGAAAACAAAATTGAGGCTACAAATTGATTCAGATTCCGATTCAGTCTCAGACTTTATTAGTCCCAGTGGCCAGTTAACTTTGCAGTCAGCCCTGTCCATAATTGATTGTTTCTCCCTCATACCGAGGAGCTCCAAAGTGTGACAGAGAAATCTAAATGTGCAGGATCACTTGCCTGCGGTTCGACTGTTCGGCCGCGTGACGTTCGTTCTCCGATTGCGTTCCGTGATTGATCTCACCGCTGCTGGCAACATTTTTTCTTTACTATAGCAGCTTCGACAAAAGTGTTTTGGAGGTAACTGTTCAACAAGGCGATACTGCTCAGTTACAAATAAAAGATTAATCATGGTGTAGCGAGCGTTGCGCAACGACATTTTTCCCGGTAAACTGTGACCACATGCAAACTACTGGCGCTGAGAATGAGTTCGTCAGTAGTGTCCCACTGCCTCCACCCCCCTGGCATTTGGGCAACAGATTTGTTTATGCCTTTAGTTTCAACATTCCTACAGGTCCCCAAATGACATTGCTTTGTGTATTGTGCGAGAAAAGTGGCGAAATACTGTTGCTCAGTTTGGGCGAGTTTTCATCAGGGTGATATCAACAGAGGAGAATGCCTCAAATCCCCGGATATCATGGGGCGGAGAAGAGACAATTGTGTTGTTGCTGTTGTTGTTTATTGAAACTATGGAGCCTCGGCTCCCCATCTCGCTCTTTCACTCCATCCCTTCCTCTTCACTTGTCTCTTGTCTCATTTCCCCGACTCTCCCCAACACCCTGTATTTTTTTGTTTTGCTCTAAACAGACACACACATGCGCAGCTCGTGCTACGGCGGTTACAAGCGAGGGCAATGTGTCCGGCCTTTATTTGGAGCTGTGACCAAGTCTGAGTGTTGCTGTGCCAGTACGGAGTACGCCTATGGAGAACCCTGCCAGCCCTGCCCACCGCAAAGCTCTGGTATAGATGTTCAAATCATCACACACACACACACACACACACACACACACACACACACACACACACACACAGCCATGCCATGAATAGCCACAACCACAAATGTAACTGTATAGATATAGTAAATACCAAAGAAAACTGATAGAGACACGGCTGTTAAGTTGTTTGACAGCCTTACAAATGGCCACCACACACACACACACACACACACACGCACACGCACAGATTTTTTTCATAGCCTTGCAAATGAATCTTTCTGTATCAACAGGCGCCAGAGCTGCACCGCACTAAGGAAAATGTTTTATATACACTGGGGCTAAATGAAAAAGCATGAAAGCGGATAATAACACGGTGTTGAATATTTCGCTCTGGACGTGTTGGATTTTGGAAAATGTGATGCGCCGTCTTGTTATGTCTTCTCCTTCTCTATTAACTGTGTGTGTTTTCATTCCCCCAGCTGAGTACCTGGCTCTGTGCCCCAATGGTGGTGGGATCACTGGCGATGGAAGAGGTAGAGAACAAAAGCTCATCATCCGTGTCAGAATTTGGCCTGAAATACGATTATCACCAAGGGTTTATTTCATGCCGTGATGCTCCAAGGTCCCTCTATGTCTTCTCAGATATTAACGAGTGCGCCCTCGACCCCGACGTCTGCCAGAATGGCGTGTGTGAGAACATGCTCAGGACGTACAAATGCGCGTGCAACGAAGGCTTTGAGGTGGACCTGACGGGCAAGAACTGCGTGGGTAAGGTCGGCTGCTGGGCGACACTGTTGGATGGGGAGCGACGCCTGGATGGAAATAACTGGCTTTCCATGTTTGTGTCCCGCCCCCTCCTCAGATATTGACGAGTGCGTGGTGAACAGGCTTCTGTGTGAAAACGGTCTGTGCAGGAACACGCCAGGCAGTTTCACCTGTCAGTGCCCCAAGGGATTCTTCTTCAACTCGGAGAAAGACATCTGCGAGGGTCAGTGACTCACTGGCACTCACGCTGTGGTCGCCGTGTCTGCCATGTCAGATTAGATTAGATTAGATTACATTCAACTTTATTGTCATTGCACGTGTTGCAGGTACATAGCAACAAAATGCAGTTAGCATCTAAGTGCTTAGCAGTGCTGCAAATGGATAGCTTTTAAGTGCAGGTATTAAATAATGAATAACATATCTTGGCATAAGTATGTACAGAATATAACAGGTTGAAAATATACAGATCGGATTAATCTGAATTGCTCTGAATTTAGTCATATACACAGGTGACACTTCATTTGTCTCTTGCAGATGTGGACGAGTGTAAATCTAATCCCTGTATTAACGGAGACTGTCGGAACAGCCAAGGCTCGTTTGTGTGCTTGTGCTCAATGGGCAGTTCCCTGGACAGCACTGGGTTGGAGTGTATCGGTGAGTCAGTTCTCTTCTGTGACCTTTAAAGCCATGATGACGTCATAAAAAAAGCAACACTTAGATGTATATTTTAAAATAGATTTGAAGTTCCAGAAGTGTTATTAAACGTCTACGAATGAACTTTTCCATGGCACAGAGACGACCAAGAGCACCTGCTGGCTGAAGATAGTCAATAATCGCTGTGAGGTCAACATCAACGGAGCCACTTTGAAGTCCCAGTGCTGCGCCACCCTGGGAGAAGCCTGGAACAGCCCTTGTGCCAAATGTGAAAAAGGTGAAATGACGCTCTGCTGCTCCGTCGTCTACGTCCTGAATGTCCTCTCGACAGTCACTTCCTCGGCTCACAGTGCGAGTCCTGCTCTCTTCCTGCAGATCCAATCTGTGGTAAAGGCTTCGCCAGAGTCCGAGGGAACGTCTGTGAAGGTAACGTCAGCTCAGACCCTGTGTCATTCTGACGTGCTACAGCTGTAAAAGACTAAATGTGGCTCTGTTTTCTGATTGCCAGATGTGGATGAGTGTCAAGTGTTTCCCGGAGTGTGCATCAATGGGAAGTGCATCAACACCCCCGGCTCCTTCTTCTGCCAGTGCCCTCCAGGGATGACGGTTGACGTCAGCGGCAGGACGTGCATTGGTGTGTGCCTCTGCCTCATTGGATGCCACCCCTCACATTTGTTTCATGAAAAAAGCCCTTAATGCATCTGTACCTAGTGTTGTAGTACTGGAGATTGGTCTTGGTCTCCAGACCACTTCAAGGGTCTAGGTCTTGTCTCAGACTCGCAGGCATATTTACTGGGTCTTGCCTCTTCTTTAAACTCTTGGTCTAGTCCCGGTCTCGATGCTCTCTAGTCGTGATAATGTCTTGGTCTCTGTTGGTGCGGCCTTGACTACAACACTATCTGTACCCCCCTTTCGTCTTCCAGACCTGCGTACGGAGCAGTGCTACCTCACCCATGACGACGAGCGCTGCGGGACTCCCATTGCCGGGAGGCACCGCGTGGACGCTTGCTGCTGCTCGGTAGGTGTAGCCTGGGGCCCTGAGTGTGACGAGTGTCCCGAGAAGGGCAGCCCAGAGTACACCCAGCTCTGCCCTCGAGGCCCAGGCTTCTCTCACAGAGGAGACTTCATCAACGGCAGACCCTTCCTCAAAGGTACCAGTCTGCACACAGACACTAGCTGCGTTTTCATTACAGTTTTTCGTAAAATAAAAGCCATATTTATAAAATTTCGACCAAGTACAGTTGCGATTTGCAGGTGTTTCCATTTAATGGTGCGAGCAGCCGTAATTCTCGTGGAGTCTCTCAATTCTAGGAGTAATGGAAACTCAGCGACTATAAGCCGCCTGGGTTTCCTTTTTTTTTAATCATTCGTCATCGTTTATCATTCTGACTGATCTACTTTTTGTTTAGATATAAATGAATGCAGGATGATCAACACTCTGTGCTCCAATGGAAGGTGTAGAAACACCATCGGCAGCTTCCGCTGTCGCTGTGATAACGGCTTTGCTTTGGACTCTGATGAAAGGAACTGCACTGGTGAGCAACTCTGCACTCTCTCGTTTGTTTTATTCAAATGAAGCAACAACAGTCCGATTCATCATCACATCTGTTGGAGGAGTTTCTTTAGCAAAAAAAAAAAGCCAAAAACTTGTTTGCTCTGCAGCACTTTTTTCTCTATTTCACTTTTCTGTAACAATAAGAAATAGAATAGACATTGCAAATGAAATACATTCGGCCTTAAAGTAAAATTGTGGCAATTTGAAGTAAAAGTATTGGATCTTATTTTCTTTGTGAATTGCTGCTAGCACTGAATATAAAGCCAATAACTAATTCAGTCTGATGGAAATGTGGATTTGCAGTCCAGCGGCTACAGAGTAGCCACGTAGCCGCAATACTGCTGCTGTCTTGAAATATGTAGACACTATAAAAGTATAAAAGGCTATGGTTGACTTTTGTGAATTCTTTTATAGGTTTCTGGTAAGTAAATGTATTTTTTGACCTTATGACCCCATTTGTTGAGTAAGATTCCAGCTCAGTGTCTGTGTGCTTCGAAATGTTGATTTATTTCAAAGAGGACAAGGCCTCAACTTGGAGAGCTGAATCTTAAATTCATGTCTTTACGTCCCCCCCTTTGGTTCTTCTTTCATTCAGAAACTCTTTGGCAGTGTTTTGCTTTTAAGCTTCATTTGCCAAACATTTATAGTGCGTACTTAAGCCTCACTGCTTTCTGCCACTGATCTTACCGTTTTATTGCCTTTAGGTTCAATTATTGTTACATAATTGACAACCTCAATAAAAGAAGTGAAATGGCTTCATTTTTTAAATGTCCATAAATCTGCTTTATGCATCAAGATCCGTCCCTGTACCGTCGTCTGCCTTGAATGAGTGTCCAAGCAGCTGCGTGTCTATTTTCCGTCTGTCTGAGTTTTCTTTTTACTTTCAGACATCGACGAGTGCCGCATCTCTCCTGACCTTTGCGGACAGGGCAAGTGCGTCAACACACCGGGAGACTTTGAATGCGAGTGCTTTGAAGGTTATGAGAGTGGCTTCATGATGATGAAAAACTGCATGGGTGAGTCCGGTTCGCGACCAACCAACTCCTGCACATGCAAACAACATGTACAGTGGTGTATGCCCTTCTAGGAGAACTCTTTCAACAGAGCCTAGAAGGCATTTATATGTTTTTTATATTGTAGCAACCCCTGGTGTGTCAGTTCCATGCTATTCTAACGGATTACTGTACTTATGTAATCACTGCAAAGTACAAAGTCTCTCTAAAAAGACGTCAGCATTCGTCCAAAGTGATTCAGTGCAGCATCATGCAGAAATGGGACTTGTTAATGTCCAATTGTTTAGTTAGTGCTTACATAATGAGGAACTCGATCTCCTGTGCAACTACTCTTATGGTGCCGGCGACCAACTACAAAGAGCTCCAACAACTCATAAAGTTAAAAAAAGAAGGCCTGCCCTTCAATCTCCATCCCAGTCACTATCGGAGCCCTTTCCTTTCCTTGGTGCCCCCACGTGGGCCGCAAGCTGTGGATGAAGTGCTTAGTCTACACAGACAGACCCAGAGCAGCAGGCAACTGATGTCATGTGAAATTTCCCATCTCAGAGCCGTTGTGTTTACATGTGTTTGGGAATGAGGACATAGGGAACAATTAAGCTCCAATAGAACCCTCTCTGGGTGTTAATAGTGTCTTGTCTGTGGAGCCCAAACCATATCACAGCCACTCTGAATGTCTGCTCCTAAAAATATCCAGTGCATATTTCACACAACACACGATTTGGCACTATGTGATGTTCTGCATTCCCTTCTGTTTCTGTTCTGGTCGATCTTGACGAGATTTAAATCTTGGAGGAAACAGCACACACCAAAAAGAGAGTCTAAACCAGCCATTGGGCCTAAATTAGCTTGAAGAATCCAGAAGTGGGTCTTGAAATAATGTGGGCAACTATGCAATAAAAAGCCTTAGGTACTGACTGGACTGGCACGCTGACAGATGGGGGGGGATTTTGAGCTGAAAATGTGCCAGCGCCAACTTGGGCTCACATCTCAACTGGAATTTTTTTTTTCTTCCTACCTCTTGCAGGACCTTATTATACATCTAAAGAGGCTGGCGGGCGAGGGGGGAAAGTACCTTGTACTTTTGTGTTCACTCTGTTCTTGTGTGTGTTTCTGCTGTCAGACGTTGACGAGTGTGAGAGGAACCCTCTGCTGTGCCGTGGAGGCGAATGTCTAAACACAGAGGGCAGCTTCGAATGTGTTTGCCCCGAGGGACACGAGATCGCCCCCGACGGCTCGGCCTGTCTAGGTAAGAGATTAGATCATCTGGGAAGATGAGCCCCAAAGCTTATTTGTCTTTCTATTACCACCCAAATGAATAAAAGCAAAGAGAGTGTCACTGAAGACCGCCGTCTCAGCCCCTCTGAGGCCCGGCTCTTTATTTTCTCTGATGAGCTCACATGTTGAAATGATAGTAGTGATAATAAAAAAAAAGTTATATGGGTCAGTGTAAAATATTGGATTTAGTGATGCCAGAAGTCTCCATGTGAATCCCTTATTGGCCTCGGCCAGGTGACGTGGTGCAAAGTCGATGCACACAAAAATCTCCAATTCGGCCAAAACTCTCAGCCAGTTGGCTGTTCAATCATCACCTGATTGGATATCACATTGTAGCTGCCAGTTTTGAGTGTTTAACACTATAATCCAGCAGAGTCAACAAAAAGGAAAGGCTGTATTCTATTTTTCACTCATCATGTTTAATTAATAGGAAAACAAGCTACTTCAAAGAAATACCAAAGGGGACATCATCTGATTTGCAATACTTTTTATTTATTTATCACTTTACATTGTCAAATCATCCATTTTATCTGTGTTTCCTCACTGGAGGTTCAGTGTCCACCTTCAAACTGACTAGTAACAACAAGAACATCTGCTGTTGCTGTTCTGTTTCAATCCTGCATTAATTACTTGAGCAACATGTGTTTTCCCCCCACAGACATCAATGAATGTGAATTAAGTGACCGGCTGTGCAAGAACGGCCAGTGTGTCAACATGATCGGCCGCTTCCAGTGCACCTGTGACACAGGTTACAAATCTACCGAGGACAGACTCTACTGCGTTGGTATGTCTCAAGCGATTCTCTTCTCGCTGTGTTGAGGGTATCGGAGAGATGTAGAAGTACTGAGTTGTGTATTTTTGTGCTACCACAGACATCGACGAGTGCACCATTGAAAATGGCGGCTGTGAGACCTTCTGCACCAACTCTGAGGGCAGTTACGAGTGCAGCTGCCACTCTGGATATGCACTCATGCCTGATCTGAGAACCTGCACTGGTGAGAAGCTTTGCTTTCATTGACCTGCTGACATGGATCAGGTCTTCTGCTTTTCTGTGCACCATAGAGATCTGCGTTCCCTTAAACTTCCTTTGCACTATTTCTCTAAAAGTAGAAGGTAATTGGAAAAACACCTGGTCTAAGTAAGCAAAGTAGCATTTCAAGAGACATCATGTCTGCTGTAATCACAGCCGTTGTTTCACCAGAACTCAAAGTTTATTGCAAGCAGTGGGTGCGTTGAAGAGTTAGAGAGTAATTAGCCAGATTGAAAGTCAACCGGATTAAAATCACGTCATGGAAACACTCCATTCCAATATAATTGGGCTGATCCGGTTGAAATTTTGATCGGATTGGAGGAGTTGGTGTAACCCTGTTTTTGATTGGATTGTCGTCAGTGTAAACCATCGGATTTCTTCTGGTGCCACATTGCAAGATTAAAACAATTGCTCACTTATTTTGAACAAAGACTTCAATATTTTCAGTCTTTCAGGTTCACCTGAGAATGGGATCATGTGATCGTGTCGCAGGCGGCCTATTAGTGGAACCCGCAAATCAATCCAATCACCTTTTCAGTGTTCATGTAAACGGGACAATCTGATCCCTCAGTTTCATACAACTTAATCATCAATAATCATCAATAATCATGTTGACCAAAAAGTGACAGTGTGAATGCACCTCGTCTCTGACGGCCTTGATCTTTTTTTATACAAGCTGTTGCGACATGGTGGCCGACATGGTAACACTATGAGGCCACCCACTCCAGTCGTGAATGACACAACTTCTCCTCTCTCTGTTCTCTCTTCTTGCTGCCTCTGTCTTCACTGCGCAGATATCGATGAGTGTGAAGAGTCCCTGGATGTGTGTGATGGCGGCCAGTGCACCAACACCCCGGGCACGTACCAGTGCCTGTGTTATGACGGTTTCATGTCATCGGAGGATATGAAGACCTGTCTGGGTAACGATGCACGCTCAGTCTGCAATCACAAGTCTGCCGTTACTCCCACGTAGCTCTGCTTTGCGTAAGATTCAGTTTTTCAGTGCAAAGACCGTGAGCAGATGAAAATAAAGCAGTGTCTTCTGTTTGTTTATTTAAACAGAAAACGTTTCTGTGTTGCTGAGTTAAGGATGGTCTTAGTTGAGTTGACCAACAAAGAATGTCTGATATTTAGACTTCTGGATCCACTTAATAAAAGAAGAAAAAAGCATCAGTTGGTTAGCCATGCAGTGGATTTATGTGTTCCTGCACTAATCCTGCACTCTATCATTGCAATATTTGTGATAGCAGTTCAGACCACAAACTAATCATCCACTTGCAATGTTGTCAAGACCTGTTTGGGAAGCCAAGTCAGTAGCAGTCAGTGCACTTTGTGCATTTTTCCTGTTTTCTCTTCAGCGAGTTAACCTTCTCACTTTTTCTCTCCATCACCGGACTGTCTGGACTTAGACGTGGATGAGTGTGAGCTGAACCCAAACATCTGCCTGAGTGGAAACTGTGAGAACACCAGGGGCTCCTTCATCTGTCACTGTGAAATGGGTTACTCTGTGCGCAAGGGAACCACGGGGTGCACAGGTGAGTGTTACCTTGCACTTTTTTGAGTTGAAGACCTCAGGTAGCAGAAAGCTAAGTGTGTGTGTGTGTGTGTGTGTGTGTGTGTGTTTGTCCAGGAGGATTTTGTTGATGTCGAATAAAGCTAATCAAAAACAGAGGTTAAAAATAAGAATGACTAACGAGACGGAGCTCTTGAACCTTCACTGAAGAGCTTCTATTGGAGCTGAGGACTAAAAGCAGTCTGAACGGAGCCTAAGACGCAGACACACAGTTGCAAGCAGGCAGCCGAGAGGGTGAAGGTGTAGCTGTCGGAATAGCAGCGCGCCAATGTTTATCCCTTTGCAACTTCTCTCATTAAGGTTAAACAATACGTGATGGTTGGACGACTCCTTCTGCATGCAGTCGCCTGAAATAACAGCAGAACACATAAATACAAGGCTTCCACGGTTTGACAGCTCCTCGTTAGCCCGGACTTAAGTATGATTTATGTTATGTCCGGCGAATTGTAAGTGACCACTAATCTTATCTGACCAAGTCCTTGTGATCATCGTGCGTCAGACACCATAAGTCGAAGCAGCAGCGCGTCTCTCTACATATGCAAATAAACAGATCTCTCTGAAGTATGATTCTGACTCACCCACACACGCTTGTGCTTACACTGAACCCAATGAAATGGGCCGTTAGTCCCCCTTATTTTTAAAGAGCTTAAGTTTCAGTAATGGAGCAAAGTCTGATTCACACGTTTGGAATCTCAGGCCGAGATTACCAGGAAAACAAGACAAGAATGTCACGAAGGTTGCCAGGATTTGTTGTCATAGAAAATTGAACAAAATCATTCCTTTTTTTGGAGGGGATGCTCCTATTTCTTCTATTAAGAAGTTAAGGCAGGAGATGTAGAAAAGTCTTCTGATGTGACCACATTGGTATTTGTGGACTAAATGTTCCTGCGTGTTTCACTGTTAATGAGTGAACGGTGCCCTGAAGCCTAAATCTGATCCAGCTGTTGATGAAACTTTGAGAGACTTTGCTAGAATTTCTACTTCCCTTTTTCTTCCCCTCAACACTGAGAACTCAGCTGAAGCATTTATCCACACACTGCTGGGTCTTTATATGCGCGCTGGAACTGGGTGGAGTTGCACTGAGGGCAGGGAGCGGCTGTGTCGTAAAGACAAGGGCAATAGGTTAAGCATGTTGACTTATTATCACCATCATGACCGAAAAGGCCAACATCATTTACACCAGTCACTGGTCATTTTCTCCTGTGTAACAATAAATGGAAAAGTCTTTCTTTTACTTAAAAGGACAAAATCTACAGTGTAGCGGCTAACATTAGCATCTTGGTTGAAAGTGCACTGAAGTTACATTAGTGGCGTTTCCATTACAGTTTTTCGCAAAATGAAAGCGATATTTCTAAAATTTCGACAAAGTACAATTGCGATTTGCAGGTGTTTCCACTGAGTGGTGTGAAGCGCATCAGCTGTAATTCTCGTAAAATCTCATCCTGCGAGATCCGTCTCTTCTTTCTCAGGGTCATGGAAATGCAGCTATTGTCAGTTTAACTGCTTCCTCTTGTGGAAATGTGACCCTTCATTTCACGTCTCATAGTTATATTGCTCGGTTGCTCGCTGAACTCAAATGGTTTTAGTTGGCCCCAGTGTGTCAGACTCAGGGTTGAAACAATTCCACTGCTTGACTGTCAGAATGTGATTCTCTGCCTTCCTTTCAAACCCTCTTGCCTTTGAGCTGCCAGACACGGCTCTTCTCTGGCACCAACAGTAACAATTGGCACATTGAAATTTCCAGACGTCTACATGAAGGAACACGTGTTTGTTTTTTGTATCTTGTGTTTGTTGTAATCAAAGACGTGGGAGGGAAAATGTATTTTTTGCGCCTGTGATCCCAACACAATTATTTGCTCTCAGCCTTCATATCAAACCTGTCATCAAATGTAGTGAACTATACTGTGCCCTCTCTTCAGGAAGGCTGTAAAACAGCACCGCTGTGCTCTAATTGACAGTGTCTTGAATTACAAGCTTCACAAAGACAAGATGCAAGCATGTAGAGGGCTGCATCTTATGGTGATATACACCAACATCTCATCAAGATGGTTGCCGTTTCCCTTGATGTGCATTGGCGCACGCACACACACACACACACACACACACACACACACACACACACACACACACACACACACACACACACACACACACACACACACACACACACACACACACACACACACACGTCTGCATCTATGGGCCATTCGTTCTATCAAAGCTAACAGTCAGCCTCTGGAACAACTGTTACACTGCATTCTTTTCTTGTTCTTGTTCATTGGAAGATCTCAGCGTCCTCTTGGTCCCAGTAGCTCATCATGTTAAGCCTGCTGAAAGAGATGCACAGCAGAGACCCACTAGTGCTGTTTAATCTTCAGCATGAGGTGTTAAGCACCCGGTGGGTTTGGACCCAAGCTGCAGAGACTGAGGCAGAAAATCAGTGGAGTATTTTTCTTTCGTCAAGGTCTCAGTCTGACTGGCAGCTTGAACAGACAGAGGTCGGAGTTGCATAATGGACGAGAGCCTGGTGTAGCTGTTTACTGGCGCTTCCATATAGTGCGCTACAATCTGCCGCTGGCTTGGTCCCTCTGCTTTTCTTACTAAGTAGCAGGTGGATAGTTGCTGATGGAATGCACCTGAGCTCCACCCTCCACCTGCCCCGGTGGCTGGTGCTGGTCCTGCAATCAAGCAGAAGGCTGGAGGAGCCACAGACCACATGAGGATTCACCTTAACATCAGAGCTTTATAGGAAATGCAGATTTGATCTGTTTCATCAGTTAGTTCTGATTTATTAAAATCCAGTATATGAGAGGTTGGCCTCTACTATACTATGGTGCGGATTTTTTTCTTTAGAACCACTGAGAACTGTGTCTAGTGCTGTTCATAATGAATTCTAGTGGTGTGGATCTTTTTTTTATGACCACTTAACTGTGTTAATAATGTATTTATTCAAGTTTACCTCAGAGGATGTTTAACCTGCAGAAATAGGTCATCATACCCCTTAAAATTATATTTATGATGGATTAAATATCCCTGCAGTGGTAATATTGCAAACCCGCGCATTAGCAGGAGGTTGTGTGGGAAGATGCATCTTTGCCTAAAATAACCCCAGAAGTATTCACTCAGACAGAGCTGACAAACCGCAAAGGATATTTTTCTCCATGCTGGTCTTTTTAAAGCTCTTAGCAGACCTGCGCAGTAAAAGAGGAACTGGCTGCGCTCATTAAACCGCCACAGGAAGGCTATTAGTATCAGAAATCATGAGCATGTCTCCCTGGCTTCTGCTCTGAAATAAAGCTCTCCACGGGTGAAGACAATGACCCAGAAAGACTTTGCTCCATCATCCCCTGCTGTTGTCTTGAAACAGGTCAAACCACGCAGCAAGTCACTCTTCAATGCCAGGACCCCTCCTGGAAATAGACCCAGTTCACTGGACCTTCACAACGCTGTGTGTCTCAACTGTGGTTCTAATCGGTTTTACCCCTTTGCTTCTTTAGATATCAATGAGTGTGAGATTGGAGCCCACAACTGCGACAGACACGCCACCTGCACCAATACAGCCGGCAACTTTAAATGCGAATGTGCTCCAGGGTGGATTGGTGATGGCCTCAAGTGCACGGGTAAGATTACTGATCCAAACACAGGCAGCAGGTTGACACTCGACTGGTGTCTCCAGTCTCTCCATTACAATACATTGAATTAATGATATATTTCCTATTTCTTCAGCATGACAAACAACTTTATTTACAGCCAAATTCATGCACAGCACAGATCTGATGAGCAAAAACAGAATAGAATAGAATAGATGTACTGTATTGATCCTAAATTGGGAAACTACACATACAATTGTACCTTGGACATGCATGGTTTTGCATAAACACATTAAAACAAACTTACAATGCAAATTGTCAGTCCCACAGAGATTGCTATATGCTGTTGTTCCTTAAAGCATATAACACACTTATTTGTCTAAATGTTCCTCAATGATACAAACTTTAGCCGAATGCTTTTGGAAGATTACCAGGAGTTTTTGCGAATGACATTTTAAAAAGACAAAACAAAACACAAACAATGTGGAATGTATTTCAATGGTTGCTCAACACTTGTGTGTTGACTGTGTTTCAGACCTGGATGAGTGCTCAAATGGGACCCACAAGTGCAGCAACAACGCTGACTGTCACAACACCTTGGGCTCATATCGTTGCACCTGCAAAGATGGATTCTCTGGAGATGGATTCTTATGCTCAGGTCAAACACACACACACACACACACACACACACACACACACACACACACTACATGTCTCCATCCTTAACTACATTTTTGACTCTGTAACACCACATGGATGATGTCTTTGTGACTCTATTTGGTGGTCACCTCCACAGACAGCGATGAGTGCGCTGACAATGGCAACCTGTGTGAGAGTGGCCACTGTCTGAACCTGCCGGGGGGCTACCGCTGTGAATGTGACATGGGCTTCTTCCCTACCACTGATGGCAAGGCCTGTGAGGGTAAGGCTGACCTCTCGCAAACCTCTCGCTCCTTGGACATTGGTCATTGCATCTCTGTTTAGATCTACAATGAATTAAAATCCTGTGGAATATGACTTTAGGCGCTTTGATTTTGACGATCGATTGATTTATTGATTGATCCTGAAGTGAATGTGTAGTTGACACCAACCCACCAGCATTAGACACAACTTTTAATTAACTTACCATTTAGTAGAAATAACTAAAGTAAAGAGGAAACTGTTTGGTGAATAACACACATGGTCCCAGTCTGGTCCGTGTTTTATTGACGATTCAAGACAGAGATGACAGTAATTGGTTGATTTTCCCAATTTCTGATATTTTCTCACCTCGTCTGTCTCATGGTGAAATCCTTTTTTATATTTTTGACTAGGCAGTTTTTTTGCTTAGTTTTTTGTCAGACAGTGCTGCGTGAAACACGCCAATAATATTTTCAGGAGTCGTCAATACGAGTGAGAGATGGTATATGAAATCTGAGCCGGCGTGAGCACCTTCAGGACTGCAGAGGACATTGACTGGGACCGACAGTGATGGGATATTACAGGTCTCAATTGAATGAGCAGGCCAACCTCATTCTGCTTGTGTGTCAAACACCCTGAAGCAGCCCGTCCACTGCTGCAGATCTCCACTCAGGCAGCAACAGACAGTAATGACTTGTGCAGTGTCTAATGATGTGGAAGAGCAGAATTTCATTACCTTGGCGGCTTCTCTCACAGCCAACAGGTATCCCTCCAGATATGTCTGGGCATTTTTTTTGTCCCAAAACTGTCATTCTTTAGCAGAGGTGAGCGGCCTTCACTTCCTCTTGCCCGCTGCCAACTTTCCACCATGATCCCATGATCCTCTAATCCCTCACAGCTGGGCCTCTCTCTCCCCTCTCCCCTGTCTCTCTCTCTCTCTCTCCCTTTTCTCCTCCTTCCTCTCTCTTTCTGTTCCTCCCACAGACATAGACGAATGTACCTTCTCTGATATCTGTGTCAATGGCCGCTGCCTGAATATCCCCGGGCTGTTTAGATGTGAGTGCAACATTGGCTACGAGCTGGACCGCAGCGGCGGCAACTGTACAGGTAAGGATTGACATTGTCATATTGACCTGGTGATGGTTTCACTGTTTAGAGGCAAACACATCTTCTCAAACGCAGTCAGAGTTTTGGAAATAAAAAATGTCTTCAAATACAAGAATCACATTTGATAGAAATGAAATCTGTGGCATATTATTCCATCAGTTAGTTCCAACCAAGACATCTGTTTTGACCAGGCATGGGCAAACTATGGCCCAGGGACCATATGTGGCCTGTTTAGCTTTTTAATCCAGCCTGCCGAACTTGGAAAAGATTATATTAATAGTCAGTCAGTAATAAAATAGTCTTTTTTTTCTCCAGTGTTTTAAAAGTCATTTCAATAAAGATGGATTGTTACATAGATTGTTAATTACATAAACATGCAAATTGTTATCTTGCTGCGAACTGATGAAGGCTTCTGTAGAACTGTATGAAGGCCATTGCAGGCTTGTTTGTCAAGGCTTGACCTCTGACCTCTGGCTCAATCGCACTGCCTTTTGTGCTAAAAATCTGTGATGTCTCTTCCTCAGATGTCAATGAATGCGCCGACCCGACCATCTGCATTAACGGGATGTGCGTCAACACCCCTGGAAGCTACGCCTGCAACTGCCCGCCGGACTTTGAGCTGAACCCGACTCGGGTCGGCTGTGTTGGTAACGGCCGACTGATTGTCACTGCGAATGTTTGCCTCTCGGCTTTGGTTTGTCATTGAGCTGCCTGTTGAGTGAATGTGCTTGATGTGCGCAGACACTCGCTCTGGAAGCTGTTTCCTGGACGTTCGTTCCAGAGGAGACGCCTCGGAGAGCTTGGACTGCTCCAATGAGATTGGAGTTGGTGTTTCCAAAGCATCGTGCTGCTGCTCGCAGGGCCAGGGCTGGGGGAACCCCTGTGAATCATGTCCCTCTGTCAACTCAAGTGAGTGCTCAGAACTTTTTCAGTCGTCTATACATGTAGTGGCCATTTGTCCTTTTCTTTGCTTTTTTTCCCCCAGTGGGCCCTCAAGGTACTACAGCAAAAAAAATCCCATGGGCCCAAAAAGCATTTTTTCCCTAGGACCGCAATGCAAAAATAAATGCCTTTAAAACAGCTGACAGGACAGCTGTGACCTGACATAGCAAATCTTTCTATTGTAGGTTTTTTAGTTATGGTCTTTTAATCGTTTGAAAAGATGATAAAGGCCAGAAAATCACCAGAAAATAGTTTATTCCAAGCTGGACGTCACCACGTCATACGTGCTGCTGTGTCTCAGCTCGTTCTGATTGGCCAGAAGAAATGCGACACACCAGAGCCACTTCTCCTGCCTGGACTCTGTGTGGATGCAGAGCTTATTGCTGCTAAAAGGTTGCTGCTATTGCAGCTTTCTGCAAGTCGCTCCAAATTGCAAACAGATGCTTCCAAACGCTGCAGGGAATGACTCACCAGTAGAGAAAAAGGAAATGCTTGCCTCCATGACAAGAAGAAAAACTTTTTGCTTTGTAACTCTGAGTAAGTGAAGTCACATCCAGTCCACTGGGCTCTAGAGAGAACTCTCAGATCTGAGAGGGCTGATGTGGGAAGAAAAAAAGAAAAAGCAACAAACAGAACACAGTGGGTTGCATTTCAAGTTTCCCCACCAATGCTGGGGACTTAACTCAGGCTGTCATTTCTGTCAAATCCTGTCATAAAACATGTGTGACTGCTGTGGTTTTCTGTGTGTTGTTGGTGGGTACTAATGTGCTTTGGTTGGTCTGTGTTACAGCCGAGTACAAGACACTGTGTCCTGGAGGAGAGGGATTCAGACCCAACCCCATCACTGTCATCTTGGAAGGTCAGCACATGCCAGTGTTGCAGCACTCCAGATTGGTCTCGGTCTCCAGACCACTTTTTAAGGGTCTTGGTCTCATCTCGGTCTCTGAATGGGCAGACTGAGGATTTTAGATCAAAAGACTTGGTCGAGACTCCGCCAACACTGCACTGCAACATCATCAAAACAGAAAAGAAAGCTTTTGTTTGACATGCTCATCCCCACAACTTTGAGGTCATTCACAACCACAATGAGTGAGATGAGTCTATTTTTAGCGTTGAGTTCAGACATGAAAGGTTTTTCATACACTACCAGTCAAAAGTTGGGACACATTCTTCTGATTTAATGGTTTTTCATTCATTTTCATGACTATTTACATTGTAGATTGTCACCAAGGCATCAAAACTATGGCTGAACACATATGGAATATGTTTTAAACAAAAAAGTGTGAAATAACTCAAGCAAGTTTTATATTTTGGATGATCTAATAGCCACCCTTTAAATAAAATACATATAAGCTAACATATTTAGGTGTTTAACATTTTTTTCTTTTGCCACATGAATCCACATATCTTGGCCATATGTTTGATGTCTTCAGTGTGTATCTACAGTGTAGAAAGTAGTCAAGATAAAGAAGAAACAGGTGTGTCCAAACTATTGACTGGTAGTGTATACAGTCTTGGTCCTGTCTCAGTCTCAGTACTCTCTAGTCTCGATCATGTCTTGGTCTCGTTCGGTGCCGTCTTGACTACAAAACTACAACATGCATGCAGAGAAGCTTTCTTCTAACTCTTTGTTTCCGGCAGACATCAACGAGTGTCAGGAGCTGCCAGGCTTGTGCCAGGGGGGAGTGTGCATCAACACCTTTGGAAGCTTCCAGTGCGAATGTCCCCGAGGCTACGCTCTCAACACAGACACCAGAGTCTGCGAAGGTATCAGAATGTTCACGCCAGCTCACAGGGTGACCTGCTCGCAGCCAGATATTGCGCAGGAGATGTGTTCACTGGGAAGGAAATTCACTCCAGCCACCGAGGAATGGGCTCATGTGGGAG
The DNA here is from genome assembly GCA_009823395.1 of Thamnaconus septentrionalis. Taxonomy (NCBI): domain Eukaryota; kingdom Metazoa; phylum Chordata; class Actinopteri; order Tetraodontiformes; family Monacanthidae; genus Thamnaconus; species Thamnaconus septentrionalis. Next base: position 1,487,222 of record CM020505.1, on the reverse strand, counting down.
AGATGGGAACATGTCCCATGTACTAAAAGACGTCAAAATAATAATAGACCTCCTTGTCTCCGCGAATCGCATTATCTCATGTGTCGCCACAATAGCTTGAGTTTGTTTCTCGGCGTGGCGTGGCCAGACAGCTGGATTCCTCAGTCTGTCCCAGACGCTGTGATGTGGTCGCTCATGTTCTTGGGAGAGATTGATTATTTGCCCGCAGATAGAGCAGACATGGAGGAGGCAGGACGAGATGGATGAATGGGAAGGAAAGTGGGGAGCAGATGCAAAAAGGGGTGTTTTTAAATGAAAAGCAGGGGCGGGCGGCGACCGGACAAGCTCACATTAGACTGTGACAGAGTGGCCACGTTTCATTAAGCTTGTGCTTGTTGTCCCACAGAACAATATCAAGTGTCTGCTAAATGAAGTCCAGGGCTGTGTGTTTACCACGTGTTTAGTCATTTAGCAGTTTAGCCATCTGCTGGACAAGGATAGAATTAAACCCTGATGGCCTGTTTGGGGGAAGTGCTGGTAAAGAAAGAGTAAATGAAAATACTTTTAAAAAAAAAAAAGGGTTTTGCATTTTTATTTGATGTTTTTGAAAAAGTAGATGGGAAATATTCTCCCTCCTTTCGGCAGTGAATTTCTTTGAGACTGAAGGTGCAAATGTGTCTTCTCCTTTGGCCAGACAGTCTGTTCACCTGGCAGATGTGACATAAAAACAGGCCAAATAAAACATGATTATTGCACAGGTGCACTTTATGCCTGAATCAATAAAAGGAGCTGCTATAATGTGCAGTTTTATTTGTCAGCGTGTTAATGTCAACATGTGTAATGATACTCTGTTCCTCTAGTGTGAAATTGTTGCTCGTTGCGAGGATCCACAATGATTCACAGCAATGTCTGCTGAGCATAAATGCATGACCATTGCAAGAGGTGGAATGATTTCATCCAGCAGCATCTGTGTCCTGTGAGGGTGACTCATAATAGATGTGACAATAGAAACAAAAATCATTTGGATTTTGAAATTCACTGAGTTTTTGTTGCTTTTTATGGCACAAAGTCACGTCATAATAAATCTGACATTTATCTAATATAAACATCTGTATCCAGAATGCAATTCTATCCATTATATAAGTTGTAAAGCCAGATATGAATCCTGTCTTAGTGTGGATGATATGTTAGAGTTGTGTTGTTTGTGTAGGAGGCAGCTCGGATGTTCTGCCAGATTTTGTCCAAACACATTTAAGATGGTTTATGAGAGAGGAACAAACACTAAAATTCCAACAACAGCACTGGAGAGAAGCCAGCAGCAGGTCCACATCACGCTCGCTGAGAATCTGCAATACGCGGCATTGGTTTAATTAAACGCCTTGTTTTACTGGGACCATTTGTAGGTCACACCTGTTGAGGGCAAAGCATCTTGGCAAAGGGAAAGTTCTCACCAGTGTTGCTGAGGGAAAAAGCATTTGGCTTGTGTTAAAGAGGAAGCAGCTAACATGTGTATGACATGTGCATGTTTTTATATTATTTATATCATTTTATCAAGTAACTAATAAAATTAAGATTAGGTAATGGTCAGAGACTTTGTTATTCCAAAAGGTATTTTATCGCAATGTGACAAATTCCAATGACAGTGACAATAGTGAAAGTGAAATATGACAAATAATTAAATAGTGTCCTCAAAACATGACTGTTTGTAGAACCTACAAGTACATGAAAACACATTTAAAAAGTACAGCAGGCAACAGTGCTAAACAGGTGGCACTTCTGGCAACAATATTGTGTCAGACAGTGAAAGTGGGTGTGAAATCACTGAACAAAAACTGTCAATGTGATAGACTAGTGGTAAGTGGACGTAGTGAAAGTTGATAGCTGTGGGCAACATGTCAAGAAAGTTCACTTTTCACCCAAGCACATAAGAATGTGTGATTATCCACTTTTTAAATGACAAACACCAGTTTTGGGGGTTTTAAATGTTAAATGCAAGTCGTTGTGCGTCAAAGCAGCAGATGTTTTGATTCGTCTCCTTCCTCACTGTGGACAGACATCAATGAGTGTGAGCAGCCAGGCGTCTGCGGCCCGGGCCAGTGCTACAACACCATTGGAAACTACACCTGCATCTGCCCGGTGGACTACATGCAAGTCAACGGAGGCAACAACTGCATGGGTGCGTCTGCTTTTTCCACAACGTTGTGTAACCAGAGGTGGTAAAAGTATTCACATTCTGTACTTCAGTAAAAGTAAGAAAAGTACGGATACTTGTGTAAAAAAAGCAAACAAAAGCATTGTAGTAGAAGTAAAAGAACTGATTCAACTCCTGCGTGTGACTGTGTGCGTGCTGGGTGTCTGACCTGCTCTGTGGTGCGCAGACATGAGGAAGAGCTACTGCTACAGGAACTTCTACTCTGATAACATGACGTGCGACGGCGAGCTCAACTTCAACATGACCAAGAAGATGTGCTGCTGCTCCTACAACATCGGCCGCGCCTGGAACAAACCCTGCGAGCAGTGTCCCGTGCCCAGCACTGGTGAGGCCCCGCGCTTCCTGTATGCCACTGTGTGTCAACCTCTGTTCAGCAACGGCACATTTTTTTACAATGAAAAAAATCTCATGGCGCACCACCAACCCAAAAAAAAAGTTGAGCCGCTCATGGTTGAAGCACAGTCACTCTTTTTTTTTTTTTTGACCAATTCATTGAAATTGGATCATTTTTCACAGCACACCTGACACTAGTGTGCTGAACACAACAGCACAGTGATTGAAAAACACTGCTCTACATGTTTACTGAAGAACTTCAGGCGACCCTCTGAGATCTCTCCCCTCCTTTTGCCCCCTCAGATGAATTTGCGGTGCTGTGCGGCAGTGTGAGACCGGGATATTACATCGACATCACCACCGGACGGGTCATTGGTGAGAACCGGCCCCCTTTTGAATTTTCAATGCGATAAAACGCAAGATATTCTTTTGGTCTTTTGGTCTTTGCGTAGGTCTGGTCTGGAGTGTTCCTTCATTTATGTTGTGTCTGTGTTGGTCACTTTTACTCTATTTTTATTGTATTTATACTGTGGTTTTACTGGTGCTGCTCCTACTGGAAGCCAAATTTCCCTGAGGGAATCTATCTATCTATCTATCTATCTATCTATCTATCTATCTATCTATCTATCTATCTATCTTCCATCTATCTATCTATCTATCTATCTATCTATCTATCTATCTATCTATCTGGTCTTACACTCACCATGTGTTTTTTTTGCCATGCTCTAGACATTGACGAGTGCAGAGAAATCCCCGGAGTGTGTGAGAACGGAGTGTGCATCAACATGATTGGCAGTTTCCGGTGCGAGTGCCCCATCGGCTTCATCTACAATGACAAGCTGCTCATCTGTGAAGGTGAGTCCCGTTGTGAAAGGTAGCAAAGTTCCATCCTTTTCCCTTCAAACGGGTGCGTTGTTGGTGCACGGACGCCGTCCTTTCTCAGCAGTCGACGACCACCAATATTGCAACCGTCTGCCTGTGATTGTCAGATATCGACGAGTGTCAGAACGGGCCGGTGTGCCAGCAGAACGCAGCCTGTCTCAACATGCCGGGAGGCTACCGCTGTGAATGCAAGCCTGGATACCGCTTCACCTCCACTGGACAGTGTCTGGGTAAGACCGGGACGTCTGGAGGAGCACCAGGGGTCGGCCGCACTCAGGTTCTAGAGCAGGCGTGGGCAAACTACGGCCCGGGGGCCACATGTGGACCTAGACAAGACTTTCTATTGTTTTCATGCAAATCTTGACCGCCTTGTTTGAAAATGATCTTCTCAAGACTGAATAATTAACCCAAATGGAGCCAAAACAAAGGATTAACCTCTAATAATAAGTATTTAATGAAATAAATAAAGTTACTATTGAAATTATTTATCAGGGAAATTACTCCCGGCCTCAAACAGTCTTTGTTTATGTTTCAAAAATGTATCTTTGCCATTTTTGGAAACTTTTCTAGTTGAGTGGTGCTGCTCTATATTAACCTGCTCTCCTTTCAGACCGTAACGAGTGCAATGAGAACCCTGGCGTCTGCAATCCTGGTCAGTGCATCGACACGCTGGGGAGCTTCCGCTGTCTCTGCCCCAACGGCTTCAAGACGACGCGGGAACAGACCATGTGTGTCGGTAAAGACGCCGAATCCTGACGCTGCCGGCCACCTTTCTGACCCGCCGTCTCAACATTTGGCACCGGCGCCAGTAGCGTGACCAGAGTCCTCTTAACGCTGCCCTTCTTCCAGACGTGGACGAGTGCGAGAAGCAGCCCTGCGGCAACGGGACCTGCAAGAACACGGTGGGCTCCTACAACTGCCTCTGCTACCCGGGCTTCCAGAACTCGCACAACAGCGACTGCATCGGTGGGTGCAAGGAACGAAGCCTCGGCGCGACACGGCGCTTTGTGTGTATTAACGCGTTGTCTTGTGTCGATCAGATTTGGACGAGTGTGCGACTCAGAGGGGCCTGTGTCGAAACGGACTGTGTCTCAACAGCATCGGCAGCTTCCAGTGCGAGTGCAAGGACGGCTACGAGCTGTCGCTGGACGGCAGAGTGTGCGCAGGTCAGGAACGCCGGCCATCTCATTGCTGACATGAATTGGTCTCGGTTTTGTCTCCATCTCGATGCTCTCTCGTCTCGATCGTATCTTGACTACAACGCTAGTTTGGGGAGTTTTTTTCCTTCATCGTCCTCCTCGTTTTCCCTTTGTGTCCTCCTCTCTCTTCTTCAGACATTAATGAATGTGCAGTGAACCCTGGCACGTGCGGCGCAGGAACGTGTCTGAACCTGGACGGCTCTTACAGGTGCATCTGCCCTCCTGGTTACTATCTGCACGAGGAAACCTGTGAAGGTACATCACACCCAACTCAGCCTCTCAGCACAACTTACTTAACAGCGCACGTGTCAGCGCCGGCGCCGCACGCGAGGTGTGCAGAAATAAAACAAACCACTTTTTCACCTTCTCCTCCACCACCACGTCCTCTTCCTCCTCTTCCTCCTCCTTTTCAATTACATTGCCGCTACAAATCGCCCTTCATCTCCCTTTCACATGTGGGAGTAGGCCCGAGCCAGTTCGCTCTGCTTGTTTATACAGTGGGGCTGATGAGGAGATACTCAGCAGACTTCAACACATTCCTCATGCGCTCTCTTCTTGGAAGAAGGGAGCAACGGCAACGAGTCCTCGACCTCTCCGAGCAGCAGAGGCAGCTGCTCACTGCAACGTGCGAACGTGTGACACGTCAGGCTGCAGCAGATAATATCAGCCAGTGAGAATCAGACATTTTATCGCGTTCAGGGAGACTGTGTCCCACGTATGTGACCTCATCCCTGCAGTCGTGGAAGCACTTTATGCACAAATTAGGTATCGGTCAGGCACGGCAGGGCGGAGTTGTGATGGTACAAATTGGAATCATGGATTGTTTGTGTACAGCCGATGGTTTATGGTTTGGTTGACGCCGAGTCTCCTCGTTTTGCCAGACATCGACGAGTGCTCCCAGCTCCCGGAGATCTGCACCTTTGGAACCTGCGCCAACACGGAGGGAAGCTTCACCTGCCAGTGCCCCGAGGGCTTCCAGATCTCCGCCTCCGGACGCAGATGTTTAGGTAACTGCGCTCGTGTGGGCGCGTTCGATAGAGAGAGCAAGAGGAAGAGGGGATGAAATCATGAGATGGTTTGCTGCGAGGTTCAAAGTGCGGGGTGTTAAAACAACTGTATAGTCTGGCTGTGAGTGCTGCTGGAGACCAGGCAGCAGTGGCTTGGCTCGCCTCGCTCCAGCTGGTTCTGCCGCCGCCGCCGCCTCAGCGAGGCCAAGGGTGGTTCTCAGCGTATCACTTTTCCATTTCCTCACTCATGTACATGTATGTGTTTCTGAATTGGGCGGGGACGCACTCAGTCAGTCCGCTGTTCGATAGTTAACCCCCCCCACCACCACCACCACCCTCTCACCCCTGGCGCCAAACACTGAAGTGATGACATCACCAGTTACGCTTGTATTTGACTTTTCCCATGCTGGAAGTGAGGTTTAGGGGATAAATGTGAGGGCTGGGCGGAGATGGACAATAACGGATTTCTTGACAGGGACAACCCCTGTCCCGCCGAGAAAACAAATGTTTCTGTTTAAAAGGGATGATGGACGAGGGAGCAATTACAAAAGACTGAAATCTTTCTCGTTATTGGCCCACAATCTTTTTGTTGATCTCTTTTTATGCAAGCGTGCAAACATACAAACGTACGGAAGTAGTGATGCACAATAAAAGAGCAACCAGTATTAGTTGTAGTTAGTCTTTTGTTACCGTTGACATCCATGGATCAGGTTTTGCAGTCCACACATACATACTGTACATGCAAGTAGGGAATCCAGCAGACACTTGGGCAACACTGGTTCATGGCTGTTTGACCATTGGCTTGTTCTTAACTGCACGACTAGAAAACCAGACAAGTCAGCACAGTACCAACTCACTTCATTGATATTTTCTCAACTTAAATATTGATGTATAAGTACAATGGAGACCAGGAATGGATAGATAGATAGATAGATAGATAGATAGATAGATAGATAGATAGATAGATAGATAGATAGGAAGAAATCTCTTTTTCCAGAAACATCACCTTTGACACAGCCATCAAAGCACCAGGTGTTCATTTATGGCCGAACCAGATGTGTGTGTATGTTTCCGCATGTACGTGTGTGGGGTTGGGGGGGTGGAATCGAACTATCTATCATGGTCAAAAAGATTATTTGTGTAGCATTTGTCAAGACCAGTGCTCGAAGGAAAGCAGGACCATATGCTTCTCATTATTAGAACTCTGTGAATGTAGGTTACCTCAATAATCCGGGCCAAGGGCATGTCCGCTTTTACATGTGGTTCTGTTTGCATTGGACTCAGACCCGTGCATCAGCGGCTTTTAAGGAGTTTTAACGTAATATGTGAATATATGGAATAAAGCAATTATTTACCTTGTACAGGAACTGATGCCATTAATAAACCAATGAAGATTCAGTTGGCCGTATGTAAACTTTTAATCTGGTATGTTCCCATTTGTATATATATTCATTTATCATAGTTATTTGGTTATTGTGAATTTAAAATTTCACATTGATTCAAGAAGATTTTACTTCTCAATGTTAGAATCCCAAACCGAGGAGGAAATTTTTTACATTCAAGTTGGAATGTAATGCTTCGACTTTAATTTCCAAATCAATTGAAAATGTGTTTTCATAGTCTGTGTTTCCAGAATTTCCGCGGGGGCTTGTGTGTTCTTTTGTTGCGTAATCACCAGACACAAGCAATCCATCGGGAAGTGTCTCTAATTTGACTCCACTTTTGTTCTTTGTTTTTGTCAATGGCAAGATGTGCGAGTGAACTACTGCTACACCAAGTTCGAGAACGGCCGCTGCCAAGCTCCCAAACCTGCAAACACATCTAAGGAAGCGTGCTGCTGCACTGGGATGCCTGGTCAAGGCTGGGGAGACCCCTGCGAGATCTGCCCCATCAAGGGAGAGAGTGAGAGCGCTTCCTCTTGGCCACTGAAACATCAAAATCAGCCACGCTGCTGGACGTCTGAGCGGAACTCATCATTCTCACGCCGGGCTTGTTTCTTTCTTCCTCTTTAGAGGCGTATCCTCTTCTTTGCCGTCTCGAAGGATACCAGCAAGTGGACGATGATGAGAGACCGAAAGGTTCGGGAGCCACTGACACTTGAGTCTGTCCTGTCTTCTTATCAGTGTTGCTTTATTTTTTGGTTGTTTTTCTTTCTTTGCTTTCTTTTTCCCTGCAGATATTGATGAGTGCATCAACAACCCTTGCATCAACGGCCAGTGCATCAACACAGACGGCTCTTTCCGGTGTGAATGCCCCATGGGATACAATCTGGACATCAGCGGCGTCAGATGCGAAGGCCAGTAGCCTCCCACTCTTCTTCGGGAGTCGCTTTATCTCCCAGCACAAATGTGAAACATTTTCCCCTTTGCGACTGCAGACACCAACGAGTGCGAGGTGGGGAATCCCTGCGGCAACGGCACCTGCACAAACGTGGTGGGCGGCTTCGAGTGTGCCTGCGAAGACGGCTTCGAACCCGGCTCCATGATGACCTGCGAAGGTTTGTCAGGCGCTCACAAAACTCCTCTTCCCAGGTTTTTTTTATACATTTTAAAAAATATTCAATCCCTGAAGCTTCCCAGAATAGAAAAACACAGAGATAAAATGGTGGAATCATAAGGAAACAGGAGAAGGAAATTCTGCAAATGTGCCTGTGTGTGAGAAACATTGATTTTAAGGCAGGCATTAGCAAACTGAGGCCTGGGGGCCATATGTGGCCCGTTAAGCTTTTTAATCCGGCCCACTGAACTTGAAGAAATTATATTAATATTCAGTAAGTCATAAAATAGCTGCATTTTCTCAGTGTTTTAAGAGTCTTTTCAATAAAGAGCTAAATACTGGGGCTTGAAAGACTCATATTTTGTCGTAACACTTTTGTACATTTTCAGTAGACATTAAAACCCAACTTTTCCACATATTCTATGATATACTTTCTCCTCCTCTGAGGTGGGTCACCAAAACACTCCATCCATCTGCTGCTGCTCCGGCCCCTCTGTCAAGTTTTAGAACTCATTGTGGCCCCACCAATTAAAAAGTTTGCCCTTCCCTGTCTTACTTACTGTAAGGCCATGTGTTGTTCTTCTGGAGCATCTTTGGCAATACCACACTATTTCTCTCCCTCTGGCAGACATCAACGAGTGCGCCCTCAACCCCCTGCTGTGCGCCTTCCGCTGCGTCAACGTGCTGGGTTCATACGAGTGCAAGTGTCCCACAGGATACATCCTGCGCGAGGACGGGCGGATGTGCAAAGGTACGGTACGACCGCTGTGACTCCTCCTCGCCGCTCGTCTCCAGCTCCCCGCAGTCGCGCTCTGTTTACTGGAAAGTGTCGGCGTGAAATAAACCCAGAGCCTCGAAGACATAGCCCGCGCTCCCCACCACCGTCCATTAGGTTACATAACGCCGCTATCTCTGCGAGATCCTCAAGTGTTCCGTGTCTCCGACGAACTTGTAACAATCTGGAAAGTGTAACCTGCTCGAGTCGCTGTTTATGACTGGGCTCTCACAGATGAGGCGCGGAGCCACGGCGACGCTTGTGTTTGGAGGGAAGCGGCGAGGCTGAAGAAAAACCTCTCTCGCCGTCCGCCGCGTCACTGTTTACACTCCAGCTCCAAACAGAGCACCAACCGCAGGGCCGCCGCGCCGTCGCAAGCGTTCTCTCTCTCACGCTCAACGTGCCGTTTGTCTCCCAGACCACAACGAGTGCGAAGCCCGGTTGGACGACTGCGCCAGCAGAGGCATGACCTGCAAGAACCTGATCGGCACCTTCATGTGCATCTGCGCCCCCGGATACACGCGGCAGCCTGGCAGAGACGGCTGCGTGGGTAAGACCAGCTCTGTGTGCTGATGTCACTCTGCGTTCAAGCATTGGAGTCTTGGCTCAGTGGACTGTCCAACTACTGTAGTTGGGAAAAAAAAAACACCCTTAAAATTTGACGCAATCTCAATTATTGTCATCAAATATTGGTCTGAGATTTTATTTTTAGTGTGTTTCAAAGGGTTTGGCTGCAACGGAGGTCCACAAGCAAATGGAACTTCTTTTGTTGTTTATTGTGAATAAGAAATAAGAAAACCAGCATTTCAAACTCTTGTACTCTGGATGTGTTGCAAGACACAACACCCTGCTGAAACAGGGAAATTACTGAAATTACTGAATTAATTACTGAAATTATTAAGTGTTTTTCTTTTTACCAAACTGTCCGTGTGTGTGTGTGTGTGTGTGTGTGTGTGCGTGTCAGATCTGAACGAGTGTGTAGCCAAACCAGGCATCTGCAGGAACGGCCGCTGTGAGAACACTGTGGGGAGCTACCGCTGCAGATGTGAGCAAGGATTCATCGCCAACCCAACACAGACTGAGTGCATCGGTATGAACTCGACATATTCTCGATACATCCCATCATGACCGCTTCTGTCCTCTCCAGTGTCATCTAAATCTACTCATTTGGCTCCAGAGTTTAGGGAAAACAGGTCAAAGTACTGATCTGTACTGTGGTGGGACAGCTGTAAAGGTTCTATTTTGCATTGTTCAAGCAAAAATTAGGAACTTGTCATGGGTGTAAGCAAAGTAGGTAGCAGATGACTTTGAAATAAGAATGCTGTCCTTTAATTCAATGCCTCCTTCAAACCTTTAGAAGCTTCCTGCCACTCCCTAAATATAATTGACAGGAGTTGTCAGTGAAAGAAGCGCCGTGGGGATGTAACATTCAGGGTTATCTTGCAGCCCCGCTGATAGAGCGCTGCCGGCTGCCCTGGGTCTGGGTGCTGCGCTACAGTCCCCTCCCTTCTTCCTCCGGTCAGCTCGTCTCTTTGTCTCACTCTCCAGATAACCGCGAAGGCTTCTGCTTCACTGAAGTCCTGACCAATCTGTGTCAGATGACCTCCAGTAACAGGAACATGGTGACCAAGTCGGAGTGTTGCTGCGATGGGGGCAGAGGCTGGGGCAGTAACTGCGAGCTGTGTCCCCTGCCCGGCACCACTCACTACAAGAAGATGTGTCCTCTGGGACCCGGCTACACCACCGATGGCAGAGGTATCTGAAATGTGGCAGCTTCGCATTGAAACACTGCACTGACACACGCAGGAATGATAAAAGAGTCAGAACTAAGCAGGTTTACTGCTTAGTTCTCACAAGAATTTATTTCCCCTGACTAACAATTATGATGTTGAGTTGTTTGTACTTTGCCATGAGACAACTAAAATCTGTTCATTTCAATAACATACTGAGGTTAAGCCATTAAACATGTGGCGTTTAATGGCTCAATGGTGTCTGAAAGTTGAAACTCTCAAGCATGGAATGAATGACTTTGCTGTACACTAGCAGTCAAACGTTTGGACACACCTGTTTCTTCTTTGTCTTTACTACTTTCTACACTGTAGATACACACTGAAGACATCAAATTTATGACCAGGATATGTGGATTCATGTGGCCAAAGAAAAAAATGTTACATCCCTCAGTATGTTATGTTATATATATTCTATATGAAGGGAGGCTATTCTAGATCATCTAAAATATAAAACTTGCTTGAGTTATTTCACACTTTTCTGTTTAATACATATTCCATATGTGTTAATTCATAGTTTTGATGCCTTGAGTGACAATCTACAATGTAAACAGTCATGAAAATGAAAGAAAAACCATGAAATCAGAAGTATGTGTCCAAACCTTTGACTGGTAGTGTACGTTGTGTATGCAGATCAGATCCAGAAGGCAAAGGTTATTCTTTTTTTCCACTAAAAATTGGCCAACCTGTGTCAAGACTGTTATATCTGATGTGCTTAGAAGTGACGAGTTCAGTGTTTTTCAACCTTTTTTTGAGCCACAGCACATTTTTTACATTGGAAAAAACCCATGGCACACCACCAACCATAAATATTATGAATTATAAATGACACTTCAGTCTAATAATGACAATATAGTTCATTGATTTATACCCAGTCAGTGTGAATCCTGTGCCTGTTTAGATGCACACAGAGCTGATATCCCGAGGAATCAAAATAGGCTCACATTCCTTTTAAAGCACAATCACTCCACATTGGAATGTTATTATTTATTTCGGACCAATGAAGTGAAACTGGATCATTTTCACGGCACACCTGACATCATCTCACGGCGCACCAGTGTGCCACAACCGAGTGGTTGAAAAACACTGGACTAGACGACATGCAAATAAAAAGTAGGTCATCGCTCGTCATCTTTTGGAAAGTTGTCAGCCGCAGTTTGCGAAGAAAGGAAGAAGAAGAAAAAAAACAGGGCCCTGATATGTTTCTGATGTGCTAGCTATTAGATTCACAGATGTTGGCTGTGGAAATCATTTTGAAGCCTTTGAGGTTCAATTTGCCAAGATAAATCAATAAATTAAAAAATGCATGGGCACACAGCTGTTGTCAGCAAATGCTTTCATGTCTCACCCGCTCAGTTTATCGCGAATCAAGCTCTTTTATTGTCGTTACGCAAGCTTAACAAAATTTTTAGGAGCCTCTCGGCTTTCACACTGAAAGAAAAACATAGAAAAAATAGAAATATAAATGCAATTTTTTTTTTTTTATAGAAATACACTACCAGTCAAAAGTTTGTACACACCTGTTTCTTCTTAGATACACACTGAAGACATCAGATATTTGACCTATATATGTGGATTAATTTGGCAAAAGAAAAAAATGTGAAATACCTAAATATGTTCGATACATTTTATATGAAGGGTGGCTATTCCAGATCATCCGAAATATCAAGCCTGTTCGAGTTATTTCACACTTTTTTGTTTAATACATATTCATACTCCATATGTGAGTTTTGATGCCTTGAGTGACAATCTACAACATAAATAGTCGTGAAAATGAAAGAAAAACCATTAAATCAGAAGTATGTGTCCAAACTTTTGACTGGTGGTGTATAGCAAACCTAAATAAGTCTAAAAATAAGATGTAGAATATGAAAGATTCTGTGCTTTTCTTGTTTTCCACCCAGATATCGATGAGTGTCGGGTGATGGGCAACTTGTGCAAGAATGGTCAGTGTATAAACGCTTTGGGCTCCTTCAGCTGCACTTGCAAGCCGGGCTACACCACCGACATCAGCGGAACGCAGTGTGTGGGTGAGGCTTCATTTCACCAGCAGCACTCACACTTTATGGAGTCAGTTCCTCCCGCGGTTGCCTCCTGTTCTCATTCCTGCTGTCCAGTAAAGAGCAGCAGTAACTACGTGGGTGGACTGGCCACACACTCGTCTGTCCGTCTCTTCATTTCCCCTGATGGAATTTCTGACTCTGGCATCAAACTCTTGTGTTTGTCTCTCACTCTCTCACCTTCTTCCCCCTTTTTCAGACGTGGATGAGTGCATACAGGCGCCAAAGCCGTGCAACTTCATCTGTAAGAACACGGAGGGAGCGTACGCCTGCTCGTGCCCTCGCGGATACCTCTTGCAGGAAGACGGAAAGAGCTGCCGAGGTCTCACACACACACACACACACACACACACACACACACACACACACACACTCACAGAACTCATGTTCCCGGTTGATACACAAGTGATCCTTTCAAACTTTGGAGAAAGAAAATGCAGGTTTTAAAGGGGCAGTTGAGCCAAAAATGTATATTTTAAAATCCATCAACTCCCTGAAGTTTCCCAGAGTAAAATAATTCAACTCAGAGATAAAATTGTAGAAGGTAACAGCAGAGGAATTATTCAGCAAACTTGCGTGTGAAACTTTAAGGGCATGTTTTTTTTCTTCTGGAGCATCTTTGCCAATAGCGCACTCATATTATCTCTTCCAAGGAAGTCAGGTTTGCTGCTTGAAGCAACTCAGTCATGTCACAGAGTGGTCAGAACAGAGTAGGTTTCAATTTGGAAGGAAAACACTCATTTGAAAGCCAGCTAATTGAATTTCACATCTTCTTACAACTGTTGGTATTGGGCTCATGATCTGGAGACACTTTTTCACCAGCCACGCTGTCTCACGTGTGAAATAACTGGCAGAATTACGAGCGATACTTGGGAAAAACCTTTCCCCTCCAGTTGAATCTAATGGAGCTCAGTGGCTTGCACTTTCACAGAGGCCACTGCAGTTGCAGGAAGGTATAGCAGGTATCTTAACTGCCAAGCAGATTTCCCCTTTGGGACAATAAAGCTGGAGTTGAGGTCCTTGCTTGACTCAGTTTCCAGGTTGTTGTGTTGAGTGGAAGCAGGCCGTCTGCCAGCGCTGGGCTCACTGTCCCGGGACGCTCCAGTTGAACTGGTGTGTCCAACGGCACGTGTCTGCCCTTAAACGTGTCGACCCCCCCCCCCATCCAGAGCCTGTGACGCCCTGCACCTGGCAGCGTCTTTGTTTGTCAGGCTTATTTGCGAGTCGAACGAGCGTCCACTTTGACGCTTTCTGACTTTTATTCTCCAGTATTTCAGTCCCTCCCCAGCCCTCACTCCCCTTCCTGTTCCCTGTGTCTGCTCCAGTTGCGGTTCAATTGTAGGTCAGTGACTGAAGAAGGACTGGAACTCGACTCGCACTCCAAAGCAGAGCACGCTGTGATCTCACACGGCTTGGAGCGTGGCAGCTCTGAAGCAGTTGCAGGAGCGGCTGGTTCTATCAATCTGTCCAGTCCATCTTTTAACCCTGTGCTGTTCAATCTGCTTTCCTTTGATTCAGATCTGGATGAATGCTCCACCAAGCAGCACAACTGTCAGTTCCTGTGCGTCAACACCATCGGTGGGTTCACCTGCAAGTGTCCACCTGGCTTCACGCAGCACCACTCGGCCTGCATAGGTAAAACACACACACACACACACACACACACACACACACACACACACACTGAGTGATCGATGGGAAGTGCTGGTCTTTCTCCTTCACTGTGTTTCAGGCAGGAAAGTCTTTTTTAGCCTTCACTGACTCTCATTCAGAGATAGTGGACTCCAGCTGGTATCACACTGATCTTATTATGGTCAACCGGTGTGGAGTCACGTCAGCTTAGCCGTGCTTTGTTATGGAACTTTGCGCTGGATCTCCATGACGACCTCGTGGCTTTTTTTTCCAACCCATAAAGAAGCTCTCATGAATAAGCGAGCGACAGAGAGCCCTCAGTATCTCACATGGTTTGGCGCAGGTCTGAATGTGTTCTTAGTGTAGGAGTGTATTGATGAAGAAATGTGCAGCACTCACTCACTTGTTTGCAGGCTGCAGGCCAGTTGCCACTTGAACTTAATGCATTTCTTTTTATTAGGCTTGTCAACTTGTCACTTTATATTGAATCTGTCACTATTGTAAATATAAAATATGTAAAATATACGTAAATATTGTTCTAAAATGTGATCATAACATACATAGATAGCATTGGCAGTTACACTGACAGACCCTAATCCTTCCTTTGAACAAATATATTTTTAAAACTCGTTCTTCTAACTCCAGGTAAAGTCAGAGATATTTGTCCATCATGATGAAAAAATAGGTTTCAACAGAATAATTTGATGAAATAATGCTAACTTTGTTCAATGCAAAAGGCCAGAGAATTCTCTTGGCCGTGGAGCTTCTCGTCCCGCCTCGCGACTACGACAGGCTTTTGACTCAGATGTTTGCGATTTCCTCCTCTGGTTGTGACTAAATCACCAAATCAGCAGGTGACAGATCTTTATCCTTGAACCCGTTAGAGTGAGGCAGTGAGGGACAGCAGGCCAAGGTAACCTGCCCTGTCTCTAACAACGTTGACTTATCTTAAAAATGAGTCAGTGAATCTAATTCCAGGCTTTTATCTGTCTTCATATCAAATTTCCTGCTTAATCCTTTTGCGAACCTTCCCTCCTCTCTGTGTAGACAACAACGAATGTTCAACAGACCCCAATCTGTGTGGCTCCAACGGTGTCTGCCAGAACAGCCCAGGGAGCTTCAGTTGCGACTGCCAGCGTGGCTATGCATTGGATCCTAACGCGCAAACCTGTGAAGGTGTGAACACAGCTGAGAGCCGAGTGCTTCGTGATTCGGAGTTTATTACTGAAGACGAGGCTCTGACAAACGGTTTCCTGAATGTTTATCTCAAACAGATACGGATGAGTGTGAAGGAAACCACAGATGTCAGCATGGTTGTCAGAACCTGGTGGGTGGGTACAGGTGTAGCTGTCCACAAGGCTACCTGCAACACTACCAGTGGAACCAGTGTGTGGGTGAGTCACACTGCACTTCTGCAAATGAAATGAGATTCTGCCTTTTGCTTGCATGTGTCCTCAAACACGGGTTGCAAAGGGCATGCGATGCAGGTTTTGATGTTCAAAGTCCTCTGAGTGTTGAGTCCCTTCCTGCTCCATGTCTAAAATTTACAGGGCCTACACTGTTTTTATCTTTTCCCCCAGATGACTTAGGCCATTTTCTATTTGTTGTAGGGTCATGAGAAAAGTAAAGCTCATGTTGACAGAAATGAAAAACATCTGGCTTTCACCCACCGTCGCCCCCGGTAGATAATTAGTTTATTATGTATTTTCTTTTTAAATAAACCAAAAGGAACCAAAGCCCTCCAGGGAAGGGACGTGGAGAACTATTGATAACAGAAGGAAACAACTCATTAAAAACTGAAAAAGTGTATTATCTTTTTTTCCCTATATGCTCTGCATCTTATCAAAAGCCACTCTTGGTCAAACCATTTTTTTGAAATCCAAATATTTACAAGAGGACCGGCCGACGACCCCGGTTATTGTTTAGGTCCTTAACCTGAAATGACCCCTTGTTGACTTCCCCTCCACTTCCTCCCAACCCAGATGAGAACGAGTGCCTGAACAGCCAGATCTGTGGGGGGGCCTCGTGCCACAACACGCTGGGAAGCTTCCGCTGCCTCTGCCCGACCGGCTTCAACTATGAGCAAACGGGCGGCGGCTGCTCCGACATCAACGAGTGCTCCACCAGCCAGAACCCCTGCAAGTTTGGCTGCTCCAACACGGACGGAGGCTACCTCTGCGGATGCCCTCCCGGCTACTTCAGAGCCGGACAGGGGTGAGTCGCTCGAATGCGGTGGAGAGCCACCCGTAGGTTCGGGTTCGGGTTCTCAGCCTCCAGACCACTTTTAAAGGGACTCGTCTCGTCTTGGACTCCGAGGCATTTTCACTTGGAATTGGCTCGGTCAGACTGGGCCGACTGGGCCGTCTTGGGATTTTTGACCAAGACCGGTCAAGACTCAGGCAACAGTACAATGACAGATAATAACGGAGAAGAATCCAGCTGCTGCCTTGTTTAGCTCTGTTTGTGACACCCAGAGTGACACTTAGCCCCCTTATTCCTAGTTCATTGGGTTTTTTTTTTTTTAAATGGTTCAAAATAATTGGCAAAGCAGCAAAAATGCTGTTCCATTTCTGTAGAAGCAATCTTGAATTGAAAAAAAAGATACTGGTCATTTATTCTGTTTTGTTGTTATTTTCTTTGATATATAAAGTCTTGGTCTCGTCTTGGTCTCAAACTCCAAATGTTTTGGTCTTGTCTCGTTCTCCATGCTCTCTCGTCTTGATAAGGTCTTGGTCTTGGTTGGTGAGGTCTTGACTACAGCACTTCGTTCATGGCACTGCGTCTTCTTTCAGACACTGTGTCACAGGCCTAGGCTTCGCCAGCGGGGGCGCCGGCGTCGGAGCGGGTGGCGAGGAGGACGATAACTCTCTGTCGCCTGAGGCCTGCTACGAGTGCAAGATCAACGGCTACCACAAGAAGGGACGCAAACGTCGCAGCACCAATTCAACTCAGGAGGATCCCGTGGAAGAACAGCAGGTGATCTGAATAAAGGCCTAAAACTACTGTGGCTACAATCATCAACACTGCACTTAATCTTTGTCTGCACTTAATCTTCTTGCTTTTTATAGTAATGCATTAGAACAATATAAGTCCATCCATCCATTTTCGATATCCGCTTATTCCACAGCTGAGTCACAAGGGGGCTTTTCAAACTCTTCTTATTCTAAGTGAAGTCATTCATTCATTCATCTTCTATACCCGCTTATTCCAATTCAGGGTCACAGGGGTCTGCTGGAGCCTATCCCAGCTGTCTTAGGGCGAAGGCAGGGTACACCCTGGACAAGTCGCCAGTTCATCGCAGGGCCACATAGAAACAAACAACCAATCACACTGTCATGCACACCTACGGACAATTTAGAATGTTCAATTGACCTCACATGCATGTTTTTGGACTGTGGGAGGAAGCCGGAGAACCCAGAGAGAACCCACGCTGACACGGGGAGAACATGCAAACTCCACACAGAAAGGTCACAGGTCCGGGCCCCGGAATCGAACCCACGACCTTCTTGCTGTGAGGCGGCAGCGCTAACCACTGCGCCACCGTGTCGCCCTAAGTAAAGTCATTAAAATTAAAAAAGAGGTTCAGACAGAATTATTTGATGAAATAATAAAAACTTGAGGGCCACATTGAAACATTTGTTCCGTGCAAATTCTCTTGGCCATGGAGCTTCTCGTTCTGACTCGTGACTATGACAGGCATTTGATCCAGATGTTTGTCATTACCTCCTCTGGTTGTGACTGAATCAGCAGGTGGCAGTAAGGGACAGGTGGTTTAGCAGCGAAGCTACTAAGATCTTTGTCAGCGGTCGCCTCCGCCATCCAACTCAATTTGTTGTTTCCATCACTGCAGCTGTCTGACGAGAACATCAGCCTGGCCAGCGTCGACGTGGAAGACACGCTGCGGCTCCACCTGAACATCAGCGACCTGCGCAACCGCGACCACATCCTGGAGTTCACCCCCGCCCTGTCCGCCCTCAGCGACCACGTGCGCTACAGCATCGACTACGGTAACGAGGAGGGCTACTTCAAGGTCAACCAGAAACAGGGCGTCAGCTACCTGCGTCTGAGCAAGAAGAAAGCGCTCCTCCCCGGAGCGTACGACCTTCAGATCAGCAGCGTGCCGCTTTACAGGAAGAAGGAGCTGACTGAGATGGAGGACCAACACGATAAAGACTACCTCACAGGACAGCTGGGAGACATTTTGAAGATGAGGGTGCAGATCATCCTCCATTAACCGTCGCAGGACTGAGAGAGGCACGCGTTGCCAGCAGCTCCTAATCCAGTGTCAGGACCACACTCTTTCAAATGGCCAAACATCTCTGGCTCTGGATCAGTGCTTCATGGCAACTTTTACTTTTTTCCAGCAGGGAGAATGGCTCGCCACCAAAGAGACATGAAGGGGGAGGAGGGTGGGAGGGTAAGGGTGACAGTGCGGGGGAAGCTGGGGGACACTGTGCCGTTTGATCGCCAAAGATGATTCTACATATCATAGATGCAAATTCAGCGGAATGCCTGCCAGTGAAAGATTTCAGCTAAATGAAGAGCGCATCGCCCGCAAAACACACCACTTAGGCTCGGCGCAAAAAGCATTATTAGGAGTGTGAATGGTTTTTAAATAAAGGGTTTGTTGTTGTTATGATGATACGTGGAATCAGGTGTCTTTAAAAGGCATGTGGACTGCAGGAAGCTCAAAAGGTTGAGTTTTGTTTTGTTTTCTTCTTAGAACTCCACTTCAGTGGACGAAAAGGCTGAATCGCAGTAGTCTTAAATCAATCCATCGCCTCCCCTTAGGCACGCAGCTGAACTAACATGATCATGGCAAAAAAAAAAAAAAAGAAAAGAAAAAAAAAAAGCACTTGTCATTAACCAGAAATTAATTTAACGACGTGAAGGTGACAAAACAAAAAAAGATTCAGAGAATTTTTCGGAGAGGAAAGGAACCCACTGTGGACTATTGAGATGTAGCCATGTTTGAGCTTGAATGACTCCTAGTGCATATTTAAACTATGCTTTTCCCATCTTTCCTACTGACTAGAATGATTTCTATTTACTGGTGCTAGCAACACAACCACATAGGCTTCTGAATGCACTGTACTACTATACCAAACTCTGTAGTCAACGAGATTTGATGCCATCGGACATTCTGAAGATTTCAAGTTGCAACAGTAACAGCTAGCTTCATAGCCTGTCTGCTCTCCTCTATACTACATGTAAATTGTGTTTATACTGTAATAATCAATGCCACTTTTAATCTATGAAGCATTTGTAAACTAGAGGAAGCCCCTGGAACAGAGGGGTCATAATGGTGCTTATAATGACCAACTACTTCCTTTGTAAACTGTGTATACATACATGCACACACGGCACAAATGGATAATGCCAAACCTGGGCCTTCATGATTATGCACTGAGGTCTTCGTGGCCACACATTCTCTCACAAGTACAATCAGTGCTGCATCGCCACATGAACAGCCTGACACCAGTCTCTGTTCTGTTCACATCAGTGACGGTTTAGTTGTAAATTCACAATAAAACCATTTTGTTGGTGTATGTCCAATTCTTTGCTTTTCCCTTCAACTGCACTGATTCACTGACTCCAGTTGGTGGTCCCATGGACTTTCTGTGTGGGGTTTGCATGTTCTCCTTGTGCCTGCGTGGGTTAGGTGTGAATACAGCTGTTTGTCTTTCCATGTGTCCCTCAGATAAACTGGTGACTTGTCCAGGGTGGAGAACAGCTGGGACAGCTTCCAGCGCACCCCACAACCTTGAGCGCAGGAGAAGTGGCAATGAGATGAGGGCAGCTGAAAACAGATGTTACAGATGCTCTTCTTGCCCTGCACTGCCCCCTTCCGGAGAGTTTAAAATTACTTTTTCATTCTTTTAATTTGAGGTGTCAGTGAAACTACCGAAAGTATCAAGGCATATATTTTAATATAAAACAGATATTTGCAACACATACACATTACTGCCTGTTTTTTTTTTTTTTTTTTTACTTGCGTTTCATGGAACCGACATTTTCTTAAATGTATTAATAGGATAAACCCTTTGAGATAAGCTATTGTTTTCGAAGGGGTCCTCACGCTTCACACTTCCTGTTGGTTCAGACAAAGAGTAACAAGGGGGGTGTGAAGGAGGAAACCAGACAAGTCCTCAGAGGTTGACAAGGATGTTTGTTTGTTGTTTCTGATGAGAGTGAAAATGGTCATCTGGACTTGTTTGTTTTCTCCATGGACTCTCCCTAAAATCCAACCAAAGACTCAGGACTGCTAGGTTAGACTGAGAACAACCGAGAAACCATACAGAGGGCCATCAACAACCTGAAGAAACTGTTGGCTGTTTCGGCTTTGCATTAAACTGGCAATTAAAAGCTTCGTTTAAAAGGCGTTCATGTGTAACGAAAAGACACTCATCGATCTCCAACACCAGCGATGGGGAGTTCCCCCACAGTCGCACGGTCACATGCATCATCAAACTGCGAACGAAACGTGGAGACAAAAACAAATGAAGGCAGCAGACCTTCTCCAAACCCATTAATGCATCTCTGTAGGATTACTTACAGTGGCTTGCAAAAGTATTCATACCCCTTGAACTTTTCCACATTTTGTCACGTTACGACCACAAACATGTGAAAGACCAACACAAACTGGCATACAATTGTGAAGTGGAAAGAAAGTTATAAATGATTTTTTTTTTTTTTTTTTTTACAAATAAGAAACTGAAAAGTGTGGTGTGCAAAAGTATTCAGCCCCCCTGAGTCAACACTTTGTGGAACCACCTCTTGCTGCAATTACAGCTGCAAGTCTTTCGGGGTACATCTCTACCAGCTTTATGCATCTAGAGACTGAAATTTTTGCCCATACTTTTTTGCAAAACAGCTCAAGCTCAGTCAGATTAGATTTGTGACGTTTGTGAACGGCAGTTTTCAGATCTTGCCACAGATTCTCGATTTAATTTAGGTCTGGACTTTGACTGGGCCATTGTAACACATGAATATGTTTTGTTTTAAACCATTCAAATGTTGCCCTGGCTTTATGTTTAGGGTCGTTGTCCTGCTGGAAGGTGAATCTCCGCCCCAGTCTCAAGTCTTTTGCAGACTCCAACAGGTTTTCTTCCAAGATTGCCCTGTATTTGGCTCCATCCATCTTCCCATCAACTCTGACCATCTTCCCTGTCCCTGCTGAGAAGAAGCACCCCCAGAGCATGATGCTGCCACCACATTGAACACTGCACATCACTCTGAACACATCATTCCCACTGTCAGTTTTCCACCACACATAGCGTTTTGCATTTCGGCCAAAAAGTTCAATTTTGGTCTCATCTGACCAGAGCACCTTCTTCCACATGTTTGCTGTGTCCCTCACATGGCTTCTGGCAAACTGCAAACGGGACTTTTTATGGTTTTCTTTTAACAATGGCTTTCTTCTTGCCACTCTTCCATAAAGGCCAGAT
Source organism: Thamnaconus septentrionalis (assembly GCA_009823395.1). NCBI lineage: Eukaryota > Metazoa > Chordata > Actinopteri > Tetraodontiformes > Monacanthidae > Thamnaconus > Thamnaconus septentrionalis. The sequence goes on along the minus strand of CM020505.1, from coordinate 1,465,412 downwards.
TTGTGCAATACACGACTAATAGTTGTCCTATGGACAGATTCCCCGGCTTGAGCTGTGGATCTCTGCAGTTCATCCAGAATCACCATGGGCCTCTTGGCTGCATCTCTGATCAGTGCTCTCCTTGTTCGGCCTGTAAGTTTAGGTGGACAACCGTGTCTTGGTAGGTTTTCAGTTGTGCCATCCTTTGTCCATTTCCGGATGATGGACTGAACAGTACTCCGTGAGATGTTCAAAGCTTGAGAAATCTTTTTATATCCTAAGCCTGCTTTAAATTTCTCCACAACTGTATCCCTGACCTGTCTGGTGTGTTCCTTGGACTTCATGATGCTGTTTGCTCCCCAATATTCTCTTAACAAACCACTGAGGCCATCACAGAACAGCTGTATTTGTCCTGAGATTAAAAGACACACAGGTAGACTCTATTTAGTCATTAGGTCAACATTAGATCATTCAGCATTCATCAGGCAACTTCTGAAGGTAATTGGATGCACTCAGAGAAAAGGGGTTGAATACTTTTGCACACCACACTTTTCAGTTTTTATTTGTTTAAAAAAAAAATGAAATCATGTATAATTTTCTTTCAACTTCACAATTGTATGCCACATTGTGTTGGTCTTTCACAAAAAAAATCCAATAAAATAAATTCATGTTTGTGGTCGTAACATGACAAAATGTGAAAAAATCCAAAGGGTATGAATACTTTTGCAAGCCACTGTAACTATGAAAAGGTCAGTGATGATAAAGGTGAGAAACTACTACTACTACTACTACCAGTACTATCTTCTTGTTTTTGTTTTAAGAATTCTTCATTTTAAAAAGACAATTCAAGCAGCAAGTTTTTCCTAATGTTTTTGAGAATAAACTGGAAGTAAAGTTGAATGGGCAGCAACATAGTGTGAAACTAATAATGGGGAAATGCCCGTATTCTGGGGGATATTCCCTCAATAAACACTGATGATGATGATGAATTAAAAATGATTCGAAACTGGATACGAAGATCTTCTGACGCACCTATCAGTGTTAAAACTGATTGAAAATAGGTGTGTCAGTAATTTTGAAAAATAACATTGACGACAACAACATATTGAAATAATAAAGAGAATAACCATCTACTAGTTCATTTTTGGAGGCATGAACTTAGTTTAAAATTTGAATTATGAACTATGAACAGAAGTTCATTATTTTACATTTTGTGCACAGAACTTTGGACTAGTTCATGTATTAAGTGAACTGTCCCAACACTGCTGCCTGGACGACGTACTTAAAAAGAATTAGGTGGCTGAGGAAACATAGTTCCTCGAATAGTATGACATACAATTGTATTATTTCTAGATCTGGGAAATTGTTTCAGAAAATAATTTTGCCTTGGACACAGGCCAAAAATAAGGTTAGTGTGAGACATTTTCTGGCTTAGGTTAGTGACCACACCCCCAACCAGGTGTTGGCACTGCCTTTTCAGATTGATCAATTCATCTTTCAATCAGCCACCATACTCCATATGTTCATGCATTTCATATCATAATTAACAGGAAATTTAAAAAGTAACAATGTGACTGAGAATCTTGTTCTTATCAGCAGTACATTCATTGTCTACATGAACAGTGACCTTCTCTTTTGCAGTAATGATGATGCGTTCATGGACTGATGAATCGTGATTTTTCTGCTCTGTCTAGCCGAGTGACACAATGACCAATGGAGATAACAAGTTTCAGATTCTCTTGTCCTGCATTGCCCTCGTGTGGTGAGTTTAGAACCCTTTTGACTGAACTTCACATAAAGTAAGGAGACACATTTGCAAAATATATAAAAAAGAACTTTATTTTCAACATATACAGTTTATTACGCTTTATTCAGTTTTCAGTTACGTCCTGTAGATCCAAAACCTCCGGATCCTCGTTCTGTGTCATCAAGTGACTGAAAGAACAGAGTATGCGATTACTTTATTGTAACTAATTAGTTGACAAAAAAGCAAAAACACAAAGTGATAAAGCCAAACATTTGCAATGAATAAAGGAGGTCAATGAATAAACAAGGTTTATGCATATATGCTGCAGTTATCCTGTGCAACATTCATATTTTTTTAGAGCAAATGCCCACCTTTAGTTGACCTTACTGTGTCTTAGAGACCAAAAGAAAATTTCTAAAACCTCAGAATTCAATCTCTGAATTGTACCTGTTCTTCCATAAGGTCCGGATAACATATCCTTTCACACACCAACTGAGCAACTCTTTCACCCTTTTTCACTGAAAGAGCAACACATGGGGAGAGAGAGACAGATAGAGGGGAGAGGCTCCAAATTAATAATACTTTCCATTTCATACAATCCAGAAATTGCAATCATTTGATTTTGAAAAAAGATTTCTCTCATAGATGGCACTACTCACCTTCAAATGTTTCTTTGCCAAAGTTGAAGAGTACAACCCCAACATTTCCTCTATAGTCTTCATCCACAACGCCAGCTGAAGAAATTGTGTAAAACATTAGAATCAGTGTGTTTCTGAAGGTTCTCAGTCATCAGGTCATCTCATGCACCTGTGTACGGAGACCGCCACATTAAACTTACCACCAACATCAATAAAGTGTTTTGCGGCCAGTCCAGATCTTGGCGCTGGAAGGAAAATAAAGAATTGGTCTTGAATTAACAAGCATGATTAGATTTTTACACGCACGCGCGCGCGCGCACACACACACACACACACACACACACACACACACACACACACACACACACACACACACACACACACACACACACACACACACACACACACACACACACACACACACACAGTTGCAAGATTTTGCTCAGAAACTTACCAACTCTACCATAGCAGCCATGTGGAACTGCAATCTGTATGTCTGTCTTTACAATGGCCTTATCCATGGGTCCAACGGTGTAATCATAGGCACTGTAATAATTTAGAAAATAAGGGTTAGTCACCCACCATAATATGCAAAATATCCTCCTAATATTTGAGGGAGCAGATTCAGCATGCTGGCCAGTAAAATAGTCGATTTACTGTAAACTCAAAACGCCTCAATTCGTGCTGCTGACTAAGCAGAATGCCCACAGACTTTTCACAACTAAAGCTGTCCAAACAACAAACCTGTACAGGTCATATCCCGCCGCCCTGGCTGATCCTCTTGTCGGAACTGTGGCATTCTCAGAGAGTTTGGCGAATCTGAGAACGGGTCTGTCTTCTGCAGGCGCTGTTTTTGCTCTCTTTGTTGGAGACATTTCTGTGGCGTCTGTTAAGATAGGCATGTTGGCAAAGTCCGATAAAAACCCACGGGAATACTATACAACAGACCAAACTCTCTTTCAACGGAAGACCCTGCAGAATGAAGACCTCACATACAAACGCTCTCCTTTTGGCGGTCTATTTCCCGCGCTAGAGTGCCGCCAAACGTGCCCCTCCCACAAGACTTGCTACGTCATGACAGAGAAACAACGAACACTGCTCAATGAAATTTAAAATATATATATATATATATATATATATATATATATATATATATTAGGAGGGCCCTGACATTAAAGGAAATTTTAAAAAAAAATATATATATATATAATTTACCGTTTGCTTCTATGACATTTTTTTTTGTCGAGAGTGCCGTTTAACAGTGTCTTGCGTATCCTGTCGTTTGCATTGCGTAAGGGTTAGAATATGTTCTAATCGTACTATTTTGTCTCAAGCGTTTGTGCCAGTGCGAGGTTTGTGAAAGGACGCCAATACAGGCTATAAATGGCTGCATATGCTAAGTGTAATTTATTTTAAACGGAAACTCAGATTTAAGATGTGTCGTTATCTCGAAATCACGAAAACGGACGAAAACGATTTAAACAAAAAAAACAAAAACAAAAAACCCTTCCGGCTTTCCGTAGACACCTTATGGCATGTTTAGATTTTATCGCAAAAATAAAGAAACTGTTGGTAATATATAGAGCTATTATTAATAATAATATAACTAATTACTACTAATAATGATTATTAGTAGTAGTCAGTTGAACTGTTGAACTACTACTACTAATTTTTTTATTAGTAGTAGTAATATTACTAATAAGTCTACCACTACGGTGCCTGTTTTAATTCAGTTTGTCTCGTTTAGTTCTGTTAATGTTTCCAATACGAGTTGCTAAGAATGGACAAATCAATAGTTGAGCCACTAAAGGGGACACTGATATTTCATTTAATCATTTATTTTGTCCCAATTCATGACATTTAATCCACATTCCAAATTAACGCCACTGGTAACACGTCAGTTGAACAAGATATTTATATAAATCGACACTTACAGTAGTGTTCGATTTGCAAGGACAGTCGTAAGATTTGTTAGTACATTATAGTGGTTGTAGTGGTAGTATTCACGAGTATCAGTAGTAAGGCTTAAAGTAAAGCGAACACGTATGACCGAAATATTTCGTTTCCTTTACTTTTTCGCTTCTCTTTCTAGTATCAGTCTCTGGAGCGTATCCGATACACAACATATATACAACCAGTCGAAACCGATATGTTATTTAACCAAACGCTACCAAGTGTCTTCAAGCTAACATTAAGCGACGACATGATAGACATCCTTACAAATGCTTGCCTTTGTTTCGGGCGACTGCACTAATACGAAAAGTCCTCTCTGAAACACGCGTAAAAGCCCCAAAATTTGAAATATGTAGTAGGGAAAGTTTCCTTAGTTGTATCACCGCCGGTATCATTGTTTCTCGGCTACTGTAGGTGCACACAGATACTGCTACGTTAGCGCTTTCTGCAACTGTCGTCTCCACATCGGCTTCCGCAGTTGGTGGGAAATGACGCAACCAGGAAGTTATGATCCTTGGTACTTTTTTATTTTATTTTTATTTATTTTATTTATTTATTTTTTAAAATAAACTTTATTAATTGGTTTAGATCAAGAGTACAACGAGAACTACGCCAGGGGGTTCCATGGTACTGAAAAACAGCACCGACACCGACCATGGGGCTGGTACCGAAATACAGACACAAGGGCGCCGCCATTACTCCAACCCCCTGACTCCACACCGGAACTCAACGCCGGAAGTTAGTTGATCTTTTTTTTTTAATGTATTTTTTAATAATTGCGCAAAACAGTACAAACAGAAAAAAAAAAAAAAACCTCAATAGCAACAAAAACTATCGCCGGACATGGGCTCCGCTATAACTTCTATACCGTAACTCAAGACCGGAACTCAACGCCGGAAGTTAGTTGATCTTTTTTTTTTTTTAAATGTATTTTATTTTGATAATTGCGCAAAAAAGTACAATAAAAACCAAAAAAACAAAACAAAAACCAATAGCAACAAAAACTATCACCAGGGAGTTGCATACATAAAAGTATTTTTACGGTTTGCACGATAAAAAATAATTGTAGAAGGCAGATAGACTCAGGGTCTTGATAGCTTTTATGTTACTGTTATTTTCAAGTAGTTTTAATATACTGTTGGACATCGTTCTCAAATGTAAGAAAAATGGTTTTAATACATTTTTTAAAAGAAAGGGTAAAATCAGGTTCAATATAAGAGAAAATCAAATTATAGACATCTACTCAGCGAAGTTAAAAGTAATTTAAAAGTAAATTTGTAGGCTACTATAAAACTCAGAATTTTTATCTATTTTTTTGATTATCTCAATAAAGGCATTGTGAGAACTTCTAGTCAAATTATTATTGCCAGTATGACATGACATTGTTTTTATTACATTTTAGAAACAAAATAGAATGAACAGAAAACTGATAATGATTAAATAGAATTATTTCATTCATATAATGACTAAATGGGATAATGAAGACCTCTCCAGAAGCAGGAAATACCTGTTCTGTTGCAGTGAAGTCTGTGGCCATTGTTTTACTCCTAATGCTTTTCCCTGGAGATCCCTGGTGGATGAAAAATCAACCAGCAGGACTGAAGTCATTTTGCCAAGCTGCTTTTCTGTGCCTTTGAAAAAAACAGTATGTTGGGAGCTGTGTCTGTGCAGTGTTTTAATTTGTTGCAGAGGCAGATGAACACATCAGAAACCTAAAACAATTTTCCTTCCCTCCCCAGCAGACTGCAGCATAAAACAACACACATGCCACCACAAACAAAACATCTTCAGCATGTTGCTACAGATGTAAAGAGATATTGGCTTCCTTAAGAAAAAGAGGCAGCTCTGCCCTTATTTATTGAGTGATCCTGTTTAGGTACCTCTTCAAATTATTATCCAGCTGTACACTTAGATATTTATGACTTGGCACCACCTTGAGGTCTTCCCCACTGGTACTCTGGCTGAAGAGGGGGCTTGGATCTGCAAGAAATCTATTATTATTTCCTTGGTCTTCGAGGTTTTTCAGTAGGACAGTTCTTGTGACTCCAGTCACTGAAGGCTTTTATCAGGTCCTTATATTCACATTACTGCCCATTCCAGATACACTTCACAATAGCAAGGATTTACAGTGCCTTTATTTTTGCTGTTGATCTAAATGAATAGTAACCATATGCTAATGTGAAAGTAAGTATGACATTTGTTTTGACCGTGTGTGCATGTTGCAACTGCAGCCTAATCAGAAAGTGCTCTGTTTATTTGTTAGTGTAAAGTCCCATTTTATTAATTTTCTGTTATAACTTAGTGATTGTGAGCTTTGAATTAAATTCTGAGTTTTATAGTAGCCTACAAATTTACTTTTGAATTACTTTTAACTTAACTTCGCTCAGTAGATGTTTATAATTTGATTTTCTCTTATATTGAACCTGATTTTACCCTTTCTTTTAAAAAATGTATTAAAACCCTTTTTCTTACATTTGAGAACGATGTCCAACAGTATATTAAAACTATTTTAAAATAATAGTAACATAAAAGCAATCAAGACCCTGAGTCTATCTGCCTTCTACAATTATTTTTATCGTGCAAACCGTAAAAATACTTTTATGTATGCAACCCTCTGGTGATAGTTTTTGTTGTTATTGTTTGGTTTTTTTTTGTACTTTTTTGCACAATTATTTAAAAAAAAATACATTAAAAAAAAAGATCAACTAACTTCCGGCGTTGAGTTCCGGTCTTGAGTTACAGTATAGACGTTATAGCGGAGCCCATGTCCGGCGATAGTTTTTGTTGCTATTGGGTTTCTTTTGTTTGTTTTTGTTTGTACTGTTTTGCGCAATTAATAATAATTATTTAAAAAAAAAAAAACATTAAAAAAAAAAACCGATCAACTAACTTCCGGCGTTGAGTTCCGGTGTTGAGTCAGGGGGTTGGAGTAATGGCGGCGCCCATGTGTCTGCATTCGGTACTCTTGGTGCTGTGTCTCAATTCAGGGTCTGCATCCTTGAAGTGCGCATTTTGAAAGGAAGTTGCGTCATCGCACTGCGCGAAGGCTTGTCCCAATTCCCGAGGGTGCTTAGGACGCTCAAAATGCGTACTGGGAATACGAACTCGTTTTAGCCGATTCCAAGGACTCACCGCTACTATCCTTCGCGTACTTATGCATCCCATGATGCTTTGCGTGCTGTTGCAAAGCATCGTGAGATCTTGGGAAGTCAGCTGAAATTAGCGGCATGTACTGGTAAAGACACTTCATATAAATTTAAGTATTGAAATTTCACATAAAATATGCAGTTTTAACATCGGGTTTTTATTTATTTGAATATCGAACGACATCGTCAGATGGCAAACCAATGGTTAGCGTGATGCTATAAAACGTCACTTCCGGGGTTGGCCAGCAGGAGGGAACGGCGGTAACGCAACGAGGAAATACGCCGAAGGCTAGACCGTCCCGGGTGGTTACCGGGGAGGCGGGGTTTGGTCCGTCCTTCTAGGCTGGGAACTCGAAGAACGCTTCTTTCAGACGGAGGACACTCGGTCTGAAGGGTGCAGACCCTGAATTGAGACACAGCACAGGTTCTTCGGCACTTTATTGTCGTCAGTAACATATTGTGAGCAAACAGTAGTGACCAATCATACGCAAGTACGGGCGGGTCTTTGATGATATCCGCTGCAGAATGCATAATACGCCCATTGCGAGAGGAGCTTGTGTGATGCGCATTGCGGAGATGTGCAAACACACACTTTTGCTGTGGTGTGTGTGTGTGTGTGTGTGTGTGCGTGCGTGCGTGCGTGTGTGTGTGTGTATATATATACGTTTTCTTTTGTTTTGTTTTGGTTCTGGTCAGTCAAGCATTCTTTCTATGTGATTGAAAACAGCGCCCCTCTGTGGTAATCACAGACAATAGCTGCTGAATTTCAGAGTGTGATTTAGGCGGCTTTATAGAATAGCTCAAAAGCAAGTACAGCGGTTACATACACGTACAAAAAAGGCATGTTCACTAAAGAGGAAGTGATGAGATAAATAATATCTCATAATGATGAGATAAAGACTCTCTCTCTCTCTTGTGTGTGTGTGTGTGTGTGTGTTGAGAAGATATGATTACTGTCTCAGTGTCTTAAGTATTTCACTTGGCTAATTAAAAAAAAACAAAAACAAAAACACAACTTTGCACTACCTATTTATTCATCTTTCAATTGATTTTCATGTATTAAAATATGAATACAGATAATAGTCGATGTATACAGAGGATATGTCTTCAAAATCATTTATTTAAGTTAATTAGACATTGAAACAAAAGGTATTAGCATGAACATATATTTCAGCTCTATAATGTGTAAAAGGCAAATAGCTTAACAATACCACTGTCTCTTTACTCCATTTACATCAAAGAATTAAAACTTTACTCCAGCTTTAAAACAAATGTTGATCATTTATCAAAGCTCCTTTTGTTCATAAAATATCTACTAGCGAATCCAGATATCTTCTATGTACATTTATTTTACAGCAGCACGCAACACAGCCCTCTTCTGTAACTATCAAAAGCAGCCACGTGTCTCTGCCCTGCTCGATCATACACATAATAGTAAATAAGAACAACATAAAAATGTTTTTGGTCTTGTTATGTGCATTATTACAGGAATACATATTTCATTGTATTTCACATTAAGATCACCTGATGTTAAAAAAAAAAAGTCTCAGGTCAGTCAGTCTTGTGTTTGTCTTGTAAGAAAACGTATGACTAATGCCATTCATTCATAAAAGTGAATACAGAACAGCATTTTGTTATGATGTTACTTTGTTTGGCAGTCTAGTGTTACCTTTACATGGTACAAATGTCATGCACCACAAGCTCTTACTGAAGTGATAAGGGCACATTAATAGCAAAATATTAACATAGTTAATCTGGGGCTGGATTTTTATTTTATTTTATTTATTTATCATTATTTTGCCTTAGTTGAACTATTTCACTATTTCACTGGCTTCCAGGCAGAACCTACATCATCTACAAACTCCTCCTCACCTACAAATCCCTCCATTCGGAGACCCCTCAGAAGCTTTTGTATTTCCCGCACCAACACCCCTTCCCACCCCATGTGGTCCACGGACATAGGCCTGCTCTACGCCCCCCTGCACCAGCCGCCACAATTTCGGGGACAGAGCCTTCAGCGTTGCAGCGCCTGCTATCTTAAATCCTTCCTTCTGAGATACGTAATGCCCCAACCCTCGACTCATTCAAATCTGCAATCATAATCCTTCTGTTTGCTAAAGCCTTTGGCCCTCAGCTGTTTGGTTTGCTCAGTTAGCTCAACTTGCCTTGTTTGTCTGCTGTTGGTTTATTGTTTTGTTCTTTCTAGAAAGTGTCTTTGGGTGTATTGAAAGGTGCTATATAAATCAAATGTATTATTATTGTTATCGTTAGTATTTGCTTGTCTTTGTAGTCCCAATGCCCTCATTAGGTCTTGACTAAAATGCACTGTGATGTTGGTATCCTTGACCAAACTCTACAAGGTGCTCATGAGTAGAAAGTGAGCACGCTCTGGTGGTTTCCTCTGATGAGCACAGTTGGTGGAAGGTCTTTGCTCAGAATGTCCAACCAGGTCATATAGAGTAAGTCAGAGACGGACCCCTTGCGTGCAATTGGCATGCTCCTGCAGAAGGATCGATAAACAAGCAATATCTTAGACACATTTTCTCCCGGTGTAATGTGACAAGTTCAACTGCGTAATGTTAACTGTTGCACTTACACAAGGATCAGATTGGCTAACTTGGAGTGTTCTTGAAGCAACTCGTTCAGCCGTACCTGGAGGTTGGTCTGCAAAACAGTAGTCATATATCAAACTGTTGCTTCTAATATAATCTAATCTCATTTCTGCTCACGTGAAAAACACCTGTCTCAGTCTAATGTTGACTTGTTGGTTTTACCTTTTCCTCAAATCTGCTAAGCTCTTCGTCCGTGATTCTCCAGGGCTGCTCTTTCCTCATGATCTCAGCCTGAGCAGGGTTTCTGGTCTCGTACAGACGGAAAGGCTCAATCATGTCCTCCATCTTCCTGATGCTGAAAGATAACCGGCCAGAACATGAGTTAGATGAGCAAAATGATCCAGATTTGTATTTATTTTTTGTTGAAAATCATGTTCTATTGCTGCTTTTACTTTTCAGCGCGGGGTGGAACATGGATGTCATCAATAACTTGGATGTCACTGCACTTGATTCTGAACTTGTCCAGCAAAGATTTCATACTGCAAGGAAGATTTTTCACAATGTTATGAACACCTCCCAACTAGTTTATAAATGAAGCATTCATAGTTCACTGATAGTCAATTTTCAAAGATATCATAATTTATTATAATTCAACTTTCTCAATTAACCTCTCATTAATGCAGAAGAATGAGTGATTTTTTACTATGATGATGATTTTTCATCCTACTCACTCCTCTTTATCCTGTTCAGTACGTCCAGGCTGACCGGCGATAAAGATTCTTAGTTTACAGTCCTTCCACTTCTTCCTGGTGGTGAGGATGTAGGGGAGCAGTAGGGTGAGGCCTAAGAGAGGACACACACATATTGCAATCAAAGAATAATTGAAAAGAAATCAACAGAATATGTTGGTTATCACATGCACACATTACTCTTGGATCCCATTCTAGACATGATGTGCCGTTTGTCTTTGTTGGTTTTTCTTTCCATTTGCACCAAATCTTTTGACCACTAGAGGTCTTTCAATGCTCTCAAAAAAGTAATAAACATCCTATTATTATTATTATTATTATTATTATTATTATTATTATTATTATTATTATTATTATTATTATTGTTACAGTATTTTGTGTTTGTACCAGCTTTAGGTATTAGATGACTTTTACTGCACCTTTGATGCGAGTGTTTGCCATGTCTGGGTGGTACATGTTTCCCATAACTGCTTATTTTTCTGTATGTATTATTGCATTGACTGCTAGTAAAAGACCCACCTCCATCATCAAACATCCACCACACATCAAGGGTTCCTTTAGGCTGTTTGCGCTTGAACTGAGCACTTGCAACCATCAACATTTCATTCCTCTCGGCAACCTGCGGAGTCGGTGGGCTGCACACTGACACTGAGAATAATAAGGAGAAGCAAGAAATTAAAATTGAATATATGCAACGAGCAGTATCCAGGCTTAGTCAATCCACTGAGCCCATGTAGTGAGTCACGTGAGAGGGTACGACAAGCAGATATGAGCATTAGAGGGAGTCTCTAGGCTAACAGGAAAGACCATTGCAAAGATTTAAAGGTTCCAATGAGTGGGATTGAGATTACATGCTAAAGACCCTCCGAGTGCTGAGGTAGGGAGTCCTCAAAAATGAAACTGCACGCTTCTTCTGCTGTGTGGGTGAAAGGGCTCCTTTAATGAGATGCTCTTAAACCCAGAGTGAAAGGGGCTGTGTTATTGGATTATACCCCCAGACACTTGATTCATTTCTATTTCAATGAGAGTGTGGAGAGCTTTCCAGGGATGATGTGTGTCATTGGCTTCATTTGTTGAATGGATGATTTCAAAGTGTGTTTAAGACACCAGTTTTCCCTCATAATTCAAAGCTCACACTTCTCCACTGATGCAACCTTTGCTTTAAATGACTGAGCGAGAAAACTCTTTGAAAAATTCTGTTGGGATGCAGCCAAATACCAAAGGAGGAAAACTATCTTTTGGCCAAATACCTCTGGTTGTGAGCACTTGCTGGGAAGTTTTCCGGGACTTCTTGAACAACCCTTTTGATTTTCCACCATTGGACATCATATCATTCTCCAGCGTCTCTTGCTCTTTTGCTGCCTTTAGTGTCTCCTCTGTAAAAGAGAATCATTTATCAAGCATTTTAAGTGAGCTGTATAAATATTGTAATCTGTTTTACAAAGACTTATCTATTAACTGACATTTATTATCATTATCACAATCCAATCGACATGACAACGTGTCCTGTCTTATCAGTTCTATTTTATTATCATTCGGTAATTCACTTGGAATTACAGAATTGGAACTTTAAGGATTAAAGTTCACAGACAACTGACAGCGTAGACATCTGTTATGTATAAAGATTATTGGGGTGTTGTTAGTATGTTGTTGCACATACAATAGTTTTGCAAAATCTATTAGTTTGGTTTTTTTTGTTTTTTCTGACACTATAGTGTTCCTCTTTGTACACTCCATGCCCCTTTTGTCATTATTATATATAAACAAGTTATTTGTTTTGTTCAAGGTACTTTCTAAAATAAAATGTTGCTGTACTACACACACATACAGTTAGTAAAGGGTTTGTAAAGTCATTTATGACTTGATTTGTAACATCTACTATATGAATTATGTATCTATTGTTTAGTATGGATTCAGAACAGGGTGGCCTAACCCCAACCTGAATATGCTCATAAAGCATGAATACACAATCAGTCAACAAACAATAGATGTGCTTACAAAAAAATACAAATATTTTAAAGTGTTTAAAGTGTTTACTTATTATTAAGTGCTGCCAAGGTTTTCTTACTGACCTTCTGCCTCAACAATGTGGGACACGTCAAGTCCTTCGCTTATCCTCAGTATCACTGTCCCATACTCAAAGTCGAATGCATCACTGTCAAACAGGATGGGAGATTGAGGATGCAGGTCAGTGCAGACATATCCTTTCAGTATTAACACCAACGGCAAAATTCTACATTTCTGTGACTTACTGAAGTATTCCCACATAAGTCTGCACGGACTCTTTGCTTGTAGTCCTCCAGTTACTCTTAAAGCCCATCATTAATGTATTTGGCTTCATTCTACCCAAACCAGAAACCTACAAAGGGAAAATGCAACAATTAGCTATACAACTCGAAAAACCAGCGAATTGAAGCTATACATCAGTTACTCAGTGGCTATATACCTGTTAGTCAGCATTACATTATTAGAAGCAAAGACAATGTACATAACTTTCAAAATGCCCTTTCTTAAAAAAAATAAAAAGAAAAGAAAAGAACAAAGACATTTTTATTGCTAGGATTTATGACCAGATTGCACAGTGGATCTTGTCTGCAGGGGCACATGCAGTGTAGTGTTAATCAATTATAGCTTTTAATCTTCTGTGCCGTTTGAAGTGAGCAATCCTGACAATGAACAAGAGCCTTATCTCCAAAGTGCGATAGCTAGGGCCATAAAATTGTTTTCCTGCTCCTCATTAACTCCCTCCTCTATTTCCTCCAATGTCGCTGCTGGATCCTTGGAAAAGATCCAGGCCAGAGTCATAACAAAGCAATAGAAACTGCTGCTATGACTAAGAAGTTGTGTCATAAAAGCCCTTCCTAAGACGGTCAAGTCAGCTGTATCATGGTAAACAGAAGTCTAAGGTTGCTTTGGTTATCTAAGGTTAACACTTTGTGTTTTGTCGACGGTGAAGAACGTTGTTGAAGGTTGGGACCATACTGACCTGTAGCAAACTCTCAGCCCCTGCCCTGAAGTTCTCGCAGGCCACAGCTGTGTAGAACACCCTGCGTTTCTTCTTCCTGAGCCACAGCAGGTTCTTCTCTGTCCCTGCATTTATCTGCTCCAGGGCTTCTGCTCTCGGGCCCTAAGAGTACAGAATATATAGAGCCTCATGAGGGTGAGGTTCAACAAATTTGAACTCATAAGACCTTCTGCAGACTTGCAGCCATTTGATATTAACTTAAACTTGTGCCGTATTGTTATGTAGTTTAGCATAGCAGAACATAGCATTGTATAGTATAGTACAGTGAATTATGTGGTACTATAGCATAGTATAGTATAATACAGTACAGTATAGTATATTTGCTTCATTTGCAGTACTTGATTATATACAGTGATCTGAATATGTATGCATTGACATTTTAGTGTGACTTTACCACAGCTATATCACAGATGAGGCAGAGTCCATAGTTCTTGGACATGGAGTGAGCCAGATCGAGAAGAGCCGGTCTGCTCCTAGCTGAACCTGTCAGAGCCAAGATCTGAGGCCTAACAAACAAATGAACATGAATTAGTCAAAAAAAAAGTTTTTTTTTAATCATTTAATTGATGTTGACTACGTAAAGGCACACAGTCGTGGGAAATTTGTGTTTGACTATGGAACCACATTGGCACTACACTGAATTTCACCTGAAGTTCTTGACGTGATCCTCAACACCCAGCAGAGACAAAGCGTTGCCGACCGCACTCACGTACGAGACGGCCTGCTTGGACGAACCCCAGTTGACATCTTTAAAGAGAAACCAGGTTTTTGTCAGTCCGACTGCGCCTGATCACAAGCACACTTCAAACGTCTTTGCGCGGCTCACCAGGCTTCTTGACCGTAACGTAAATGTAGAGGAGGATCTCAATGGCGAAAGTGAGCAGCGCAGCCCACCAGTTGATGACGAACATGACGACACAGCAGAGAAGTGCGCCCAGCAGGGAGAGCCACATGTTGTAAAATTTATATGCCGGTCTCCAGCCTAATACAAAGAGGACGGTGGAAAGATCTGGCTCAGTGTGCACTGCATTTCTATGTGATTGTAAACAAGGTGTATTAAAAAAAAAAAAAAAAGTTTCAGTGACTGGACAAGGCTGTCATCTTTATGCGCTACTTTGACTGTGGAGACTCACCTGGAGACTTGGCATACGATGCATGAAAGCAGGAGAAATTGATGAGAGCGTAGGATGCCAGGAAGAAATTGGAGATGATTGGAGCAATGATATTCAGATCGCCTATAGAACACAAACATGAATTCAAAGAGAGCTTCAACTTTGTGTTTGAAAAAAATTCTGTGTGTAACTTAAATGCATTAAAAAGTAATGTGCTGTTGACAGACGACTAAACTGACCAATGAGAATGAAGGCCACAGAAATAATGAAGGTGAGGATGTAGCCACGGACTGGTTCATTGTTCTTGCCATGGCCCTTGGCAAAGAAGTGAAGGATCTTGTAGATATTGTCTTTACAAAGTGCCTGAGGAGAGACGCAGCTTGGTTTAGATTTCTTCTTAAACAGTGGTTAGGAGCAGTAATCTAGTCATATCTTCTATCCACACTTAGTTTCTCACCTGGAAAACTTTGGGAGCACTGACAAGAGAGGCCAGGGCTGATGACAGGGTGGCTGAGAAGGTTCCAGCAATGATGAGGGGCCCAAATCCAGACACCAATGTCATCACCTGAAAACAGAAGTGAGAGTTTTTAGATGCAAAAAAAGATGTTTTCTTCAACGCAAACTACACGTTGGAAATCTCTGTACCTGATTGTTGTTATTCAGACCAAACGGGCATTTCGTAATGGCACAGATGGAGAAATTGTAGCCAAGCTCGCAAGCAGCCTTCGCTGGATCTTCGCATACTCCAGAAACGATGGTGTCATTTATGTTTCCGGTAGCATCCCGGACAACTGAAGCAGCTGTCAACGCAACAAAGAATTATTGTACTTTTGCAAAAAATTAGTCATATTTCTTTGATGTTAACTTGAACATTAACATTAAATTGAACTAAGTAGGTAATATGTTTTCAAGTAAAATATGGTGCTTAGAACTAAATCAGAATTGTCCCCTTATTATTCTTATTAGTAATATTTGTCTCAAAAAAAAATTTTCTTAAAGCAACTTGCAATGTAGAAGAAATAACTTTAAAATTAAACCTTTTTGTTTTTAACTAAAATAAAAATACCAAGTGAGCTGAGGTTTATCAATAAAATAAATTAAGTGTCTTCTCAATTAGTCATTTTGATTTCAGGAGTGGCCATTGCCTCAGTAAATACTAATATCATTCATATCTTAAAAATTATTAATATAGAAATTATGTGCGAAGATAAATATAATGATATGATGATAAACATTATATTTCTGTACTTACACACACACAGGGCAACGGCCAGATAAGTAATGCCAGTGATCAGGATGGCCAGCAGGGTGCCTTTGGGGATGGCTGCTTGAGGATCCTAGAAAATCATTTATAAATGAAGTGGCCATACAACATGTATTACCTTTGGAACCATCTGTGTGAAATAAGTACCTTCAAGTCTCCAGAAATGTTGGCTCCAGCGAGGATACCAGTTGCAGCAGGAAAGAAGATGGCAAACACTGAGAAAAAGCTTTCGCTTTCTCGAAAATCGGGCTTAAAATTCTCCATAAAGATTTTTGCTTTGAAGAAAAAGGGGTGGGGGTTGGGGACAAAACAATGAAAAGATCATTCCTTCTTCACTTCATTACAACAAATGTTATTTTGTTGAAAGTGTCCTGCGGTGAAGAGAGGCCATCTTACCATTATAATTAAAGACACCTTTGGATTTCTTATCAGCAGTGGGATAAATGAACAGTCCTACAAAGACGTTCACAATGGCCACCAGCAAGATGATGAGGAGCACGATCTGTGCCTGTTTGAATAAGATAACAAAAACTGCTTTAGAAAAACTGTTGACTGGTTTTCTACAACACTTGCTCATGTACAGCACCAAAATCTTTGACGCACCTTGGCTTCCCATTCCATTCCTGCAATTGATATGCCCAACAGTAACACCACTGTAATACAGCCGACGATTCTGATGTCGTTCAGTGCATCCACCATGATGAGATTACTTTCCTGAATGCAACGCAAGATTCACAAATAAGCGCATGATCAGGAGAGACATTTTTCACCAGTAGCTCTGTCATCATTTGATCTTTACACAAAACAAATCTTTCCAACTTTACACACCTGCAGCAATTCAATCACAGTCTCTGCAAATCCCACCACATACATGGCGACAGCCACAGCATTGGCAAAGGCAAAAATCAGCCCAATGGAGCCACCAAACTCAGGTCCCAAACTCCGAGATATCAAGTAGTAGGCTCCACCTGAAGTGAGGGATTGAACAGTTTCATGGCTGATTAACCACTGCATGCTTCACTCTATTGGCTAAAAAACACTTAAAAAAAAAAAAAAAAAATCAAATGACTGGCATTATTTGTGGTTCAAAGTATTAAGTGCTGGCTGCAGTGAATCTGAAACACATTTTGATTTTCGCTTACCTCCCCGCACAACTCCATTGGTACAAATAGCTGACATAGAAAGGCCAGTGATGGTGGTGACCACACAGCTGAGAGCGATGATCACAATTCCCAGACCTGCAAAACACACAGCAGGGTTCTTAGAAAAATCGGATTGATTTTCATTGACGCCACACTCGGGCTGCATATTTAAGAGGTTAGCCACAAAAGTGTCCGTCATCAATTGAAACTCTGAGCTGCACAGCCAGCATGCAGAGCACCGCCTATTGCTTTTCAGCCCCCCCGCCAACACACACACACACTCACACACACACACAAACACAATCTAAATGTTTGGGTATGGGACTAGACATGCAGGATTCGCTTAAATCCGCCCCAATGTAATCACTGCTTGCGAGTAGGTGGAAGAATATAATCCTGTAAATGTTAATCCAATCAGTAGTAATTGCACCCTCAATTCCAAATTAAAAACACAACACATGACAGCAGAGCAGCAGCTGCTCCAGTTATCATCTTGGCAATAACTTGATTGGCGGTTGACCAGTTAGTCGCATTCATCATGTCAAAGGGCTTTTTCAATTCAAGTATGTACCTTTCATTTCAAAAGGATGGTCACACGTGATATAGAAGACGCTAACAAGAATTAGGAAAGTGCAAACTCAGTTGATTGACCAACTATTTTCCCATGGCCACATTTCACTTACCCCAGCCTGCCTGACCAAAAATCCAGGACAGACGGATGAACAGCATGACACCCCAGATGTTCAGCATGCATCTCACCTGTGAGAGAGAGGAGGCACCATAATGTTCACTTGGTACATTCATCTGCATTTGTCATCTCAAAAAAAATGTTTGCAAGATGCTTTTTAAATGATAAACTGTGAAAGTGTGTGAATTGTGCCAAACGGCATTTTGGTCTCTTTTGGATTGTCTGCCAGCAACCATTTTTCCTTTTGCAAATTCTTTTTTAAGAGGCTGGTCTTGAAAGTAACAGGCTGGGCATCCTTTCAGTGACCCCGAGCCTCCTTTAAACTGGTTATATACAGAGAGACAGCTTCTATAAAGTGGAGACAGCCTGCCATGACCTAACATAACTCACCAGGACGCCTCTTATCCAACCAAACTTTACTCCTCCACTGTTGTTCTCAATGGGAGCTGCAGACTCCACATCATCAGTAGGGGTCACGTCACTCCCCTCATCATCGTCCTGGACTGTCTCTGGCACAGAAATCGCTCCATTCTGTCAGGAAATTATAATAACAAAAGAACAGATCAGAGTAGTTTCATATATGCATCATCCATAATGAAAATCAAACAAATATTAAGAGACAGTGTCTTCTCATTATGAGATGTTAGCTTAGGGAGGTGTGGCAGGCAGTAACTTCTTGTTCCCTGAAGGCAAAGGGGGCCAGGGTGAACTGATCCAGATAAGATATGTTGACATGGAAGCTGCACTGCTGTGTCTGTACCAACCAATCAATCTCTCAATGGACAGAAGTGGGGGGAAAATGAGAAATCTAATTTGATGCCCTCTGTAAAATGACTCTTGTCTCTGATTCTTAAACACTGAATTATGGGAATGTCTCAGAGACCTTGAGTGAGCGAAAATGAGTTTCTGAAGCAGTGGGACCAAACAATTTCAGCCTTACCACACTTAAACTTGTACTGTAACATATTTGGTCAGCAGTGTCTCAGTACATAGACTGGAGCAGCGTTTGATTTACTTGAATGTTTCCTTCATTGCCATAAAGTGAGAGTTGTTTCTTTCTGTCTTTTTCTGGCAAAGAGGGACTACAAACTAGTGAATGAAGAGTTTGTAAGTTCAGGGATGTAAATCTAGTTCACACTATAAAAACAAAATGACCCATAACCCCATCCGTGTTGCAACACAAGGCTATATAATGGTACAATAAAAAAAAGCACTAAAACCCACAAAGTGTGACAAGTGTGACATGTTGATCTTCTGCCTTAGTTTTTTCAAGTCACTTGAGTTTGTTTGCATAGATGTTATAGTATTATTTTTAATCCATTGCATTACTTTAGTGATTGTGTAGAAATTACTACAAGACATTTCAGCTGCTGACCTTTTTTTTTATTTATTAACAAGCAGTCTGTTTGCATTAAGGGTATAAAACAAAAACAAACTTTAAGTTAGAATGATGGACCTCCGAACTATTTGAGTAATTGTATTTTAAAATCGAACAGAAAAATCCACCAGTTTTTATGCAAAAAGAATTTCAAGTTCAAAGCACAACATAAAGTATAGTCCAGGATTATAGTGGGACTAAAACAGGCGATGGGTGTATAGAGTGTCAGTCCATTTATTTTACCCAAAAGACAAGATGTGATAAGCAAATGAGATTTTTTGAATTATTGCAATTTACCAGCTTCACATGCGCTGGCTGGCTTACCTTCAGAAAGACGTCGTGGAGCTCCTGCAGGGATGGTCTTACAGCCCGATGACCACTTACACTGCCTGCATTGCGGTAGAAGTCGATGTTGGGCATTCGGTCCAGTGTGTCATGACCAAAGGCGCTGACCACCGAGGGACGCACCATTCGGTTGGCCTCTTCATACCGTGGAGGTTCATCCAAAGTGGCATCATAGGCTTCATTGGCGTACTCCCCTCTACTCTGCCTATCTTTATCCATTGTTACCGCTGGATACAAATCTACGATTTTTCTAACATTCAATAAATATGGCAAAGCTTCTGGCTGAGATTTAAATCTTCAGTCCTTCAGTTTTTTAAGAGTAAGAGCAATTCATCAACTGGTTGAGTTATCCTTGCTCAACAACGCGTTAACTGGGCAAGACTTGGATCTATGGAGATGCCTGCTTCCCCTCCAACCTTCTTCTTTAGTCTAAGGTGTGTTTGTCTCAGATGGCCTCCCTTTATACGCTGGATCTTAGGGTCATAGCAAGGCTGTCGGCTATTGGCTAATTCCTTGGATCAACCCTCGGGAAACTGACAGAGGGGTGTCACATATGTCCTTGTCCATTCCTAGGGGACACAAAGACGTTGCTTAACGATTAACCAAGTCATAAACGGCAAACGCGAGATAAAGGTGCTCATTGCCTGAGTTTCCTGAATTGATTACTAATATTATTGTCTGAAGTGCAGGGAAACAGAACGCCTTGTACTCTCTCTTGTCGCTGAGAGTAACTGGAAATGTGCATAATTCTAGAACCCCACACGCGCATTAATAACCATACTTGTTTAAGTCCCACAATATGTTGGTTACACGTTAATGTATAGTTGTATATGTATTATATTTTTTTATATAATGTATACTTGTATATATTTTTGATTCCACCAGCGAGTTGTACATTTAGTTTACTTTTCTTTACTGCCTAACTCCCTGGTTGGCATGAACAAACTTGGTCAATAAAGCTGATTCTGATTCTAAAGATAAAGTTATACAACAAAATGAATGGTTTATTCAGTGACATCAGAATTTACTTTAAGGATCATAATATTGATATCTTATATCAATTTCTTGTTTTAACAAATGTGAACTCTAACGAGCCTTTAAAAGTGTTTTGGAGCACCTGTGAAGTGGCCATATTCATGCAAGAATGAGTTAATGTGAGTCCATGAATCACAAGAACATGCCGGGGGCCACATGACTTCTGAAGTGCTTTTAAGAGCTCTTAGCAGGTTAACTTCCTTATTACTGATACACCACGGTGATTTATGCGCGCAGTGAAAGGCAGAGTAATAAATGGGAATCTGACCTTGACAGGGTGTCAGGCTGAGAAAATACGCCAGCACGTGTTTTTTTTTTTGGGTTTTTTTGCACATTCAAACAAGGCAAGCAGTTTCCCAATGTTCATCACATTCACAGCACAGTCGTTCAAAGCTGTAAAGAACAAAAATGAGTCATGCCAATCACACAAAAATCTTTCCATTAGGAATTTTATAGATACAAGTAATAAAAACGTCTTGGTCATTCTTCGTCACGCCATTTCAATCGGGCTGAAATAGATATTGTTGATATTCGTCATCAGAACTAATATCACTAATGTGCGCCAGAGCAGACATGAGGCGTCACATGTACTCAGGCTCCGCAGACTATCTTTGACTAAAAATTTTTTTTTTTTTCTTAAAGAAAAATCTCCTGATTCTTCAATTTTGGTAAGCTCAGTCTCTGCATTAACAATAAGAACGGATGAATTAGAAAATCAATTTATGAATTTAAAAAAATGATTAAGGCCTAGCACACCATTGTGTCTTACAAAGGCAAGAAAGATTAAAAGAACAAAAACAAAAAACAAAACAAAACCTGAAGCATTCATAAAAATATCATCCATCTACTAAAATTTGAATAGGGCATCCGATCTATTCTAGAACCAGCCTAAAATCTAAATGTATCTAAAATCAAACCTAAAATTAATTTTTCTCAGTGTCTTTACATGGTCACTGAGAAAGTGTTTAGATCTTCCTCTCTCGTACGGATTTGTTTTATTTTAAAAACCTTAAATAAGTATTTATTATTGCACATTTTAACTTGACTTTAATTTAATGAAGGCCAATTGAATTGAATTTATTTGTCTGCATGAAATGACTGAAACGTTTAGCATTGTTTTATGCGCCGAGTGAATAAGAATTAACTCACTTTGGATTAAAAAATTAAATTCAAGTAAAAAGACCATGGGCGACACGGTGGCGCAGTGGTTAGCGCTGCCGCCTCACAGCAAGAAGGTCATGGGTTCGATTCCGGGGCCCGGGCCTGGGACCTTTCTGTGTGGAGTTTGCATGTTCTCCCCGTGAAGATGAATGAATGAATAAAAAGACCATAATATATAATCATGAAATAATTATATCATGAACAATTATTTTATTTTAAAAATAATTCCTTCAAAGTGCTGAAACAAATTTAAGTCTTAAATTTGAAAAGAGTACTTTCGAAAGCCAAATTAGTTTTAAAAAAAAAGAATGAAACAGCCAACTGCCATACATGTAACAGTCATTGACCTGTCCATCACCATAAGAGCTCCATGGGTCTAAAATTGTTTGCTCAGGTCTGAGACGAGGTGTGACAACAGTGGCCATGCTCATGCTTTTACTTTGCCTCTACTTGCCGCACCAGAGAAACCAATTTTTTTGTTTAGAAAAACAAGAAGAAGAAGAAGAAGAAGAAATCCAAATGGCAGCTAAAAAGTTGGAATTTTTCTAAATATCGGAAAGAAAACATTAACTACAAATTAAGCAACTGGTGAACAAAAACGTGACAGCTGTAGAAGTTTTAAGGTTCTGTTATCGCCTGAACTTATCATTATAAATGAAGGACATAGCGGGCGGTACGAAGACCAATAGCAGTAAAACTGATAATTGATAATAATGTTAATGTTCACTTTTCACTTAACTGGTTGCTCACATATGTAACACGGATTTTGCAAGCTCATGGCTTTTTTCCTTTAAAAATTCACAAGAAGCAAAAACACACAAGTTTACACGTAAATTGTTCTTCATTATTCTTTTGATCCATTTCTTGCTGAAAACAAATGAGTGTAAAGTGTTTTATGTTATGCTTGCACGCAGTCCTGCGTGAGCATTGTTGGGATTTTGTCTTCGTGGCATCTCTGAGCCAAGCATCTTCCCACCGTCTCTGCCTACCACCCAATCAAAGAAAGGACGGAGGCCTGGCAAACTTCAGACGGCCTTCGGTGACCAAACAAAGAAGAAAGAGCAGATAAAACAAATACGTTTTTGTGAAATTTTGAGTGTTGTAACACCCTCAAATGACCTCGATTAGGGTTTCGTGTCATCTTTGTGGGCCGAGGAGGAAAATAGTGGTGCATTTCTTGCTAAAAATAGATTACAGATAAGAAAGTCACATAGGTGACAAAGACAATGCCACAATAATGATTGCATTCCTGAGGAATGATATGTGCGGCGGTGGGGGTTGACCATGAAGTGACCACAGGAGACATGGCTCGGCAGCTTTGCTGATCAAGATCCGCCTTATCGCAGCAGTAGCTGCCAGGGAGTGCCGCTCTCTGCTCCTTCAGTGTCTCCTTACTCTCTGCACATGAGTGTCATAAGACCCACCCAGCATTGTTTTAACGCTCATTAGCTGCGTTTCCATTCCAGTTTTTCACAAAATAAAAGCGATATTTCTAAAATTTCGATGGATGGATGTACAAAACATTTTGCGTTTTCACTCGAAGTGAACTGGTCACATGACTGCCGCGTACGTCACATCCGCTGATGTGTAAATGCAAAAAAGTGTTTCCATGAGACTTTTGTGATATACCTCTATATCGATATGCCTCAAAAAAGACCTCATGAGAGCGTCAAAACCCTTTAGGGATATTTGAGAGTTTTTTTTATTTCCATATTTAGGTTTTGCGCAATTCTAGGAGTAATGGAAGCGCACACACTCTTTTCCTTTAGGTCCTCTAAAACACTGTCACGCCTTAAACGTCTGATGTTAGGAAAGACAGAAAGCTTCTCCCTAAGACTTTGATATGTCATCTAGCAACACTGTGAGGCCTGAGATGGAGAAATTCTCCTCAAATAGTACGTATTCCACTAGACAGGGCTTACAGATCACAGCTAGAAACCCAAAAGGTGCAAACATTGGACAGACGACAATTTTAAGTGAAGAAATTCTATTTATTTCACACTGTTGAAATCAGTTCTATATCAATGAGAGATCTCTACCACCAGCTGAGCAAGCAACAGGTCAGGAGATGCACTATCTGTCATCATGATATGCCACACACTCGCACACGCACTCACACAAAACAGGCGCTCAGATGTCTCTAGATGAAGGCACATAAACCCATTGAAGGTCACAGTAAGGCAGATTCACAGCACTAAGGAGAGACCGTAGACCGTAGAAATTAGCAAAGGAATAGTCAAGACTTTGAACAGTCTGCTGTATAATAGAATATCTGTCAAGGACTGTCTTGATTTCCTCTGTCTGGGGGAAGGAGAGCAGGTGAGAAGAGGTGAGGATGGCAGAGAACCAGTGGAAAAGAGGCTCAGGTGTAGTGCTGACAGACGTCCCGCCCTTGTTTTCCAGGTGACCTTTTCCTTTTCCTCCGCAGACAGGTAGTGAGAGTTTATCCTCGTCAATAGAAAACTAGCAAGGCTGAGAGAGACAGAGAGTCCTTCCAGGTACGCACTCCTCGTTTCCCATATGGGTGAATGCGTAGAGCAACTGTTCCAGAGACATACTGTCAAACGTAAACCCTTGTTTTGTTTTTGTTTTGTTTTTTTTCAAATTTCCACGCCAACATGTAGCTGCGGCACCCAACAGTATACCATCCCTCAAACACAGCAGCTGCACCAGCTCTGAGAGCTGTTTTTGCATCATTTCAAGTAACAGTCTCACTACAATGTAAATCACAGTTTGTTCAGTTGCCTTTCACGCCACAAGAAGAAAACAAACAAACAAACAAACAAACAAAAACTGCGGCGGCAGCAGCGGCAGCAGCAGAATTCCTTGGATCACCTACGTACTGGATTTGATTTGTTCAGAATGCACAAGTTTAACATAATACCCTGTATCCAGCCATATACATTCTTGTGGCCAAGAGCTCTGCTGCGCAAAGGTGCAACCTCTCTGTTTTCACATTAGGAGTCGTGTCCCTGAGTCTTCAAACTACCTATGAATAATGTCATCGCCCCCCTCACTCTGTCCCACACTCTGTCCCACAAAACGCCATCTGTGAACATCTACAGACATTCAGCTTTTGGTTGTTGGTTAAAGGGAGCCTCAGCTATCTCTCTGTGTAGATCAATAAGCTGAATAGCACACCCCCCTGGCAGAAGAGCAACAAATATGACACAGCAGCTGCCTCTCTCTCCCTCTCTCTCTCTCTCTCTCTCTCTTGTTACGCACACAGACAACAACAACAACAACCATGTACACACACACACACCCTGCACTGAACTACCAGCTCACAATCGCACTCTTGTACACACACTGAACAGCACACACGGTCTCCCGGGTCTGTCCATCACAGAGAGATGTCTGAACATGTTAGTGTGTCAGGTGCAGTGGTTGTGCAAGGCTGTGGCTCGTGTGAGTCTGTGCGTGTGTATTCCCAGTCCACTTGTACGCACGTGTGTGTCTCATTGGCAGAACGGCCGCCATGCGTCCCTGTGTGTTAGGTCAGGGCATACTCAAACGTCCCTTTCTCCAGTCCCTCGATGCCGTCGGCCCAGTTGGAGGAAGGCATGCTGCTGTAGGGGTCCAGCAGGATCCGGAAGCACCTCACTATCAGCAGCCCCAGGAACACCAGCAGCATCCCCACAAAGGCAAATGCCGTCTTCTGCTCCAGAGTCAGCGAGTGCGCCATCATGTCGTTTCCGCTCATGGCAGCAAGGGAGTGGTTGTAGTGGATGCTGCTCATGGTAAAGCGATGTCACGGTGCCTCATGTCTCCGCCGGCAGGGTCAGGCATTTGGAAGCCTTCATGTTACCTGGACAGAGAGAGGCACACGGAGGGCGGCATGTAGTCACGGCAGAACCGGCTCTGGCGCAGAGAGGAAACATGACATCAACTACTTTCAGGTGGTAGTCACATTTCATGCATAACACTGCGTAGGATGCAACACAAAAAGGAGGTGCAGAATGTGAACGGATGGATTTGCGTGCGCAGTTCAAATGTTTTCTGATTGTGCTGACCAAAATTTAAAAGAGATCCATAAATAACCTCCAATGAAAACGGCATCAAGGAGACGTCCGGAGACTTCGATCTTTCCTGGGTCGTGCTGCCATCGAGGGAATTGAGCAGAGGGTTCGGACACAGGCAGCAACACAGACACGGTGCTGAGGGAGACTGCAGGAGAACGGGTTCAAGGATCGGGCCAATGTCATGGCTACATCCCTTAAAGTCGGGTTCAAATTACAGTGTGTCGCAGTGCAAAGCCAGCTGCGGCGCCGTGGAGATGCATGAAGATGCAACGGCTCTCTACCTGTTGCATCCCTGCATGTGGCAGTCACACAAAGTCATTGGACATCGACGGTTGCGCGAATCGACATGAAATCTGCTGCGTTCACTCGAGTCAGCAGGTCGGGCTGAGGGAGGGTCTTCCACTGCCATTCTGTGGTTGGATGTCTTTTGTTTTTTTGTGCATGAACTCATGCAGCAGGTGGGCCGAGGAGTGTGAAGGGAGAGCAGGGGGACCAGATGAGTGACGGGGGTGTACAAACAGAGAGGAGGGCGAACGAAGCAAAATGTGAAAGACATGCCAGGGAGAGGGAAGTAGGAAGGTGGGGAGGACACTGCACAAGTACGGCCGGTGTGGGAGACAGAAGGGGAGAGAGGGAGGGGGGAAGGGAGGGAGGGAGGGAGTGAGGTAAGGGTGAAACAGAGAGAGGGAGAGACTGCATTGACAGATTCTCTTGTGAGCCTGTATGAGGAACGGTGTGGGAGGAGGAGGGGAGGGGGGGTTGAAGGCAGTAAAAAAAAAAGGCTTCTCACCATCATTATCGTGCCATCCTCACAGACCTGTTGCTGCCGTCTCCCGTGAGCAACTCCCCGTCCTCGCCCCCCGCTCGCATGTATCCGTCGATGCGTCCATCGCCGGCACGCTGGCTGGTGCTACGCGTGCCTCCCGTGGAAAGACCAGAGCCAGAGACGAGGACGAGGAGAGATGCGGAGGGGGGGAGCGAGGGAGAGGCCGGCTTGAGCGACTGCGAGATGTGCCTCCTCTCAGAGATACAGCTCCTCTCCTCTGCTCCCTTACTTGCTGCCTCCTACTCATTATCATTCTGTTTCTCTATCTCTCCCTCCAGAAGCACGCACTCCTGGCTCCTGCTGCATGGCAACCACTTGTTAGTCTCACTCAGCTGCTCTGCCGCCTCAGTCATTCACAACATTCGCCCACCACCTCACACCACTCCTCTCTCACCGCAGCAACACCAGGACAGATGCGGCAGCACAGGCAAGCAATCCCACCCCTCCTGTTCTGTCCCGGCTTGTTCGCCTTTTCTGAAAAAAAAAAAAAAAAAAAAAGCCTCGACCAAAATGTGACAGGAATACCACAGCTCGGCCGGGATGAGAAATGCTGCCTCGCACAGCTCCTGCCCGGTAAATGCTGCTGCAAAGGTATTTTTGGCACAGCACAGCACAGCATTATCCTCCAAGTGTGGTTCCATGATGTGTCTTAAATCGGTACAGTTGGGTCTGGCCAAATTAAATTAGCTCCTGTGCTTATAAAGGCTTTGGAAATGCAAGACCCAAGATTGGGTAACTAAGCACAAAGTGCTAGAAAATGATTTTGAACGGAAAATGATTTTGAACGGATAAAAACAAAGAGCAGGTCATCGGATTGGCCACTGCAACATAATGCAGCAGCAAAGTGTGTGGCCATCTGTTTTGATCATTATGCCGCGCAAATTCATATGAGTGTTGTAGCTGCTGTCAGGGTGGTGCAGTGACTTGGATCTGAGGGCCAGGTATGCCGAAAAAGGGAGGAGAGATGGTCATCACCGCTGTGTTATGTACAATTATTAACACGCAGGTCACTTGAACTCCTCATCTACTCTTACCCCCAGATTTATTCCACTGCAGTGACTTTTGAACTGCCCTTTTATCTCAGGTCAAAAGCACTGGCTATACTTGACCAGTAAGTCTGGAACCACTTTTGTTGAAAATATGTCCTTTTACTGAGATAGAGTACTTTTTGTTTGACATTATTTTAAAAAAAACCAAAAAAACATGATGACAGAAAAGAGAATTATCAGACGCTGGCCTGCTGCCCTCTTTCATGTTACCAGCTGCCAAAACAAGGTCATAAATTATGAAGTCACTCTGCTGGGAACATTGCTTGCAAAAGTTAATCCATTACTGGGAATGTCAAGACATGTGAAAATTAAAATCTACATTCAAGAGCGATTTGTCACCTTTTCGGAACAGTGTGCCAACAGGTAGAATTAGAAAAGGCTAAAGTGAAGAGACCAACGCTTGATTTTAATTGCCGACTCCATGGAAAACCTGTTGCATAAAGCACCCAGTTTGCCCAGGACACAAGTTTAAAGACTGTAAAATGTTTATCTCAGCCAGACAACATGTGAGGATAAAGTAGTGATAGAATGCTTTGAACTTGTCCAGTGCTACTGAAGTCTACGTCACAGCAGGAAAGTACAAAGGTGCAAAAATGGATGTTATAAAATTTCATAAAATTATGAAAAGGGTTAATAAAAGATTTGAAGGACTGAATCACATAAACAATACTTGGCTCAGTATTAAGTATGTTTAAGTTTACCGTGTCATAAGTTCAGTATTTGAAATTTGGTATTTTCAAGTTTTGTTTTTTTTAATTTTAATTCTACTCTTTATTCAGATAAATGTTCTTTTAGAAATGACAAAACATTTCAGCTGTGCTTGTAAATTTAGGAGACGTATTTCTACTATTGTAGTCTGTCTGTCTGCACAAATGCAAAAATCATTACCTAAACAATTTGCAAAATGACCACTCATTCAGTTTAATTCAGTGGAGTGGATGGAAGCATGTGAATGTGTGTTGTAACAATTCTAAAAAAAAAAAAAAAAAAAACATAAAATAAAATTGACCTAAATGCAGGTTTGTTATTGGCAAACATGACAAACCATTTTCTTGTACAAAAGTTAAAGGTTTACCTCTTGGCCTGGTTCAACTGTGAGTGTAACTGGACCTTTTGTAACCTGTGTGTCATCATACCTTACCTTAGATGTCAGTTAGCACATTTTTTATTTGAAGATTTCAGGCAGTAAACAGTCATTAAATTTAACAGCAGCGTAACTACTGTTGTTAACTTACAGTAGTAAATTAACAACTAGTAAATTCTGGTGGTTAACCCAATATTGTGGGTTGACCACAATAATGGGTTTGTTCATCTGTTGATGAGTTCTAATTTAAACACAAAATTGTGAAAACAGACAATTGTACATTCAACAGTAGTTATGAAGTCACTGCTGTCCAACATTGTAATGCTGATTTTTATTGTAGATATATGAGCTGGGCTAAGCCTTTGATTTTCTATTTCCAAACTAGACCTGCTTTAAATGATTGCTGTCGGTGAACAAATTGCACTTGCCTAAAGACAGATGATACTTTTTTCCCCTTACTTTTCGCTAACCTGTTAGTACCTCAAGTCTCCTCACAAACCTTTATAATATCTAGAAGCCTGACAAAGGTTTTGCAGCAGCATAGTGTTAAATGTTGGAGCACCGAGGTACATAATTTGTTAACAAACTACTCATGTTAATTGGTTCTTGGTGTACTCAGCGGATCACTGGACCTAGGATTACAATAAGGGTGCAGCGACCCCTTTTACACTAAGATCTTGGCCTCACTGGAAACCCCCACAGCTGTCATTTAAGGACATCAGACAAAATAAGAATTCCCCCCATATGATTTTTGCGTGTGTATCATCCTCCTCCATTCGAAGCATCACCTATGGCTTGCTGCTTTTCTGTCCTCACAGATGCAACTGTCTTCTGTTCAGTCTATGCTGCCTAGCAACATCTTGAAAATCTCGCGTTAATAGCACAAAACTCTACTGAGTCTAATGGAACGCTGTATATGTTCACTGCTGCATGTGAGGTGTTATAGTGAGTATTGTATAGCTAAAGAAAATTGCATCATCCACTTTTACTGAGTAGCGAAAGGGACATTTCTCTTCAATTTTATGGAATGCCTCCCGCCCCCCCAAAAAAATTCCAAGTACAAAGGCATTTTCTTCAAACTTCTAAGATCTCTAAAGACCTGTTCTGCATGAGGCATTCTGACGGGCAATTCTGCGTACAAAGGACCCTTGCGTTGTTCTAGAGAAAAAACACGCAATCGTTTTTTCCTCTCTTTCTGATACTACATTGATATTTTGTGGCTTCCGTTTTGACTTAGCACCCGCAAAGGTAACCACAATATCACAGGCACCACAACACAGCATTACACCGTCGTAGGTGGCGGTGTATATCTGTGTAGAACTGCAGTACACCCTAAAAAAAAGAACGAAGAAGAAAAATAACCATTGAATCCCCCCCCCCAACCCGTTTAGTCCCCAATTTTAAGTGCGTAACGACGGAAGTGCACCGTGTCGTGTGAGGCTAAAGAACCGCAATATGGGAGATGTCGCAAGTCTCGACGTGGAGCTAAAGCAAGAAGAAACGACTGTCTATATAAAATCCGAGCCTGGCGATACACCAGAAGAGACCCCTAATGGCGTAAAAACGTGAGTGTAAAATGCGTTCCATTGTTTTTACACGTCCCGCCTGTCTGTACGTAGCTAGCTCTGTTAGCTCCAGCTAAAATTAAACTGCCACAGTGGTTCATTGTTAAGCCGAGAAGCTTTCACAGTGTCTGTTAAGCTTTTGTGCCTAAATGAGAATACGCAATTGATTGTAGTCGTCAGTATGTAACACGTTTGGCGTTTATTGTTTGCTGTGTGTTGCTAGTCAAACTAGGCGCTTCTGCTATGTTAGCTTGCGCGGCTGCAGCGTTTACAAGCCTGCACGGCTGCAGCGTTTACCAAGCAGTCGTTCATTTCCTGTGTGTGTGTGTGTGTGTGTGTGTGTGTGTGTGTGTGTGTGTGTGTGTGTGTGTGTGTGTGTGTGTGTGTGTGTGTGTGTGTGTGTGTGTGTGAACGAGAGAACGAACGACCGTTCCAATTTTTAAGCAAAACAACACACATTTTGCATGTCAACCCTATGAATTGAATGTCTTTTCTTCCATTCTCATGACTATTGACATTGCCGTTTCACACTGAAGGCATCTAAAATACGTATTAACATACGTACGAACACACATGAAATTATGTAGGAAACAATTAAAGTGTAAAATAACTAAAACACGTTTTAGCTTATTTAGTTATTATTTTACATGTTTTTCTTTGCTGCATAACCTGAAGTCTTCAGTATGTATCTGCAGTGTAGAAAGTTGCACAGAAAAAAAAAAAAAAATGCATGAGAATGTGCATCCAAACTTTTGACTGGTAGTGTATGTCAGTTGCAAATATAGTAAGCTGTAACTCAGGTGAACGTAATGTTGAATTACTTCACTTTAAAGAGGTCACTAGACAGCCTATAAGCCTTATGAGACCCGTTCCAAAAGCTGACTTGATTTATATAACAACTCCAATTCTTCTCAGTTGTAATATTCAGGCGGTAGAGCAGGTTATCCAATGACCAAAGGGTTCAAATCCTGCTCCACCCCAGTCTGTCGCTGTGTCCTTGGGCAAGACACTTAACCCACATTACCTTGTATGAATGTGAGTGGATGTTCAGTGGTGGTCTGAGGAGCCGATTGGCACTGACACGCTTCTGCCCCAGGGTAGCTGTGGCTACACATGCAGCTCACCACCACCAGTGTGAATGAATAATGGGTTCAATGTAAAGTGCTTTGGGTGCCTTGAAAAGTGCTATATATATCCAATCCATTATTATTATTATTTTCTACTTGTGTGTTTTACTTGTAGTGAACCTGATGAAAAGAAGCTTGTCAAAGAAAAGCATGAGGGCAAGGAGAAGTCTTCTGGAGGCAGAAGAGGACACCGCTACCATCCCTACAAAGACAAACACGGTGGAGAGAAAAAGGCTGCTCATCAAAACCGGGTGTTCATCAGCAATATCCCTTATGACATGAAGTGGCAGGCAATTAAAGACCTCATGCGTGAGAAAGGTAATGTTCGATGGGGATGGTGTTTCCCCGCATGTCTAGGGTCTTAATCCTTTTGAAGTTATTGACCCTTTTTTCCATCAGTTACAAAATTGAGCACTTTGCTTCAGTAGTTTATTACTTTGTAGCCTTCCCTGGATGTCCTTAGTGTAGCATGTAGGGAACCATTTAGTGTGATATGAGTCTAATGGATTTTTAAATCATTTTTTTGGATGGACACCAAATTAGTTTTGGCCACTATGTCTTTGAGAAATGGAAGATGACTATAGTTCTATTGCTACTTGTTTTTTGGCATTGGCAGCTCCAAAATGTAACCTCAAGCCATTAGTATAATTGTTCTATTGAATGAATTGTTGCATCTGTTCGCTAGGTGTATGCTCATTTAATATTATTTCTTTATTATTATTATTTTTTTAAATGAATGATATATTTAAATGCTGTACTTAAATGCAGTATTGGGGTCTCTGTAGGCCAAAGGACAGCTGACATCTTTCAAATGGAAAACTGCAAATGGAAACTGTTGACAAACTGATTATGTTGAAGTCTTTTGAATTTCCCAGGTTTGATGTAGCTGTGTTTCTCTCTGGCCTTGGCTTTTGGGTGCTCAGTCGCTGCCCAGAGAGGCATGCTGTTGTCTGGTGGGATGTTGGTCTGGGCTAACTGTTGATCATTGATGGAACAATTCTACCTGTAGCCGGCATTGCCAAGGCCAACGGAGACTTGAAGACTGGGTGACTTAAATTCCTTTTGTTCTTTTGGTATTTTTCCTTTGTATGTCTCATGTAGTTGGTGAGGTTACATACGTGGAGCTCTTTAAGGATGCAGAAGGAAAGTCAAGGGTAAGTGATGTGGCCATTTGCTGCACGAGGTTTTAAAAGCCCTCAGCAGGCTCTCATTAATCCAGTGCTCTTTTAAGGTTTTGATCCTTTGAGTCTCACTAAGCGACTGAACTGGAGGTTGTGTGTTGAGCCTGATAGATGGCAAACGATTGCTATTCATTTGAAAGGGAGATGTTCTGTTGATTTTTGGAAAAGTAGCCTCATGAATTTAAGTAAGCGAACACTTTTGCTTTTGTTGTTGTCATCTCAATAGGTGCAAATGTTTGTTTGTTTGGCCATTTTTAAAGGGAACTGTGGGTTGTGTGATTTGTCTCATTGATTGACCCTGATGTCTCAAAATCTAATACAATTCTGTGTTATGACGCAGCTTTCTCCTCAAAGGGACAAATAAGCCTTGAAAGAATTGAAAATGTCTGTTGTATTTATTTTATTCTAAATTTGAATCACATCGGTCATTAATCCCAGACAGTATACTGTTAAACTGTGAGAACAATTTGTTTTTTGAAATGAGCAGATGTGTCCATTTCAAAAAAAAGTCATGCCTTTTTTATTATTTTCCTCAAAACACTTTTTTCAACTCTTTTCTGCCATTTACACACACACACACACACACACACACACACACACACACACACGCAATTATCATGGTGGCCATTTTTTGCTGAGAATTATTTGCAGGTACTGTTGCAATTAATAAAATATATCCAGTTAAAGTTCCAATTAGTGTGACCTCTCTAACGTTCCAGTTCACTTTTTGACTCAGATGCAACAGTCTAACTTGGAGCTTCATTGGAAACAACTATCAACCCAATTATTCCAAAGGCAAAATGGCTGCTGAAATAAAAGTTCTATTTCATTTCAGAAATGCTTCACATTATAAGTAACATAATAGTAATAATAATGAATTGCACTTGCGTTGTCACATGATTAAAAACAACTCAGATCCTTCTGGGTCAAGCCAGTGGGCTAATTGTGCCCTATGCAACATATTAGAAGCATGATTGTACAATAAGTTTGTTGTTGATTGTTGTTTTTGTTTCTAACTTCTTTTTCTTTACTTCCTCGATGTTGATGATTTGGTATGCTGCCTTGACTGCCATGATACTCACTGTTTAGGGTTGTGGGTAAGAAATTAATTTACTTGTCAAACTCAGATATCGGTATGATTAATATTATCACATGAGTAATCTTACATCATACTTGTGTTTTCTCCATTTCGGCAGGGTGGTGGAGTTCAAAGCTGAGGAGTTTGTGAAGAAAGCGATCGAAACTATGAATAAGCATGACCTGAGTGGAAGGCCGCTTAACATCAAGGAGGTAGGGAGCTTGTAATCATCGGCTGTATACCTATCGCAGCAAATCTGCTGATTACTCATACATTATTCTGGCCTGTTTTAACATATTGACGACAAATATTCATAGGTTACTCTTAGGCTTTGGGTTTTTAGAGCAATGTCCTTTTGTTATTATAACAATAAATTGGGATTTGAAATATAGTCTGGACTGCTATTTCATTTAAGGACCCAGATGGAGAACACGCGCGTCGAGTGCTGCAGCGAATGGCTGGAGGCCAGCAGGGAGGACGGGGACAGGACATGGGATACGGAGAGATGAGCGTCCCGCCCTCCATCGCCAACAACCCCAACCTCCCACCCGAGGTCATCCACGCTCTGCAGGCCGGGCGACTGGGCAACACGGTGTTTGTGGCAAATGTGAGGGCATGGTAGTGTTGTAGTATTTGAGATTGGTTTTGGTCTCAAGGCCACTTTTTAAGGGTCTCAGTCTCGGACTGGGCCGACTCGGGATTTTTGATCAAGACTGGTCAAGACTCAGCCAACACTGCAATGACACGATAATAACAGAAAAGAATCCAGCTGCTTCTAGTTTACGCTCTGTTAGTGACACCCTGCCACCTTATTCCCATTTAATTTATTTTTTTAATTTTATGAAGCAAAGTTGATTAAAAAAAAAAAAAAAAAAAAAAGTAGCAATGTTCCTGTTCGATTTAGAAGGAAACTTGAATTTACAAAAAGATACTGGTCATTTTTTTTTCTGTTTTGTTGTTATTTTTCTTTGATGTATAAAGTCTTGGTCTTGACCCCCAAATGTCTTGGTCTGGTCTCGATCTCGATACTCTCTGGTCTGGAAAATGTCTTGGTCTCAGTTGGTGCGGCCTTGACTACAACACTAGGGCTTGGTCATAAGACAATTTTGTCACGTTTGTTTTTTTTTTGTGTTTTTTTAGCTGATTGTCTTTGCTGTGTTGTCGACTGTTTTCCAGCTGGATTTTAAAGTGGGCTGGAAGAAACTGAAGGAGGTGTTTGGAATGGCTGGTGTGGTGAAACGGGCAGACGTCAAGGAAGATAAAGATGGCAAGAGTCGCGGCATGGGGACGGTGACTTTCGAGCAGCCGCTGGAGGCTGTTCAAGCCATCTGTATCCTTCTGAATGAGCCTTGAGTTGAACATGAATGGTGAATATACAAACAGTAACAACCCAAAAACCTCAGAGTATCTCCTTGACTCTGCTGTTAGCCATGTTCAATGGACAGATGCTTTTTGACAGACAGATGCATGTTAAGATGGTATGTTCAGTTTAAGTCACTACTTGACCCTAAATGGCGAGGAAGCTGCGCCCATTTATGGTACATGTGACCTTGTTTTTCAGGATGAGAAATCTCTTCCTTCTGATGACTTCGGACACATAGAAAAACCTCCACAGTTGCCACGTGAGTGAACGCTGTTTTCCTGCCACTTTTTTTTATCAGACTCGTACAATAACCTAAAGTGGCATTGTGTTTTATGGCTCAAACACACTGTGTCTTATGATATCCATGATATTCAGATAACAAGCATGATCACACACACACACACACACACACTCTGATTAAGGTCCACATTTTAGATAGAACAACAGTCCGAGTAAGGTCTTTACATATACAGCAGCCACAGCAATATTCATCTTGTTTAGTATATTAATAAGATGTACATATTAACCCAATTTACCATTTAGCCCGACCACTCCATTGTAGTGCATTTCCTTGGAGAGCTGGCTGTCCCAATCCTCTTAGAGCCAAGGGGCAGGTTTAGTAGACGGTTAGGTGATTATCTAAAATGAAATTGTTGCTTCTTATTTTCTATTGAACTTAGATTTTTGACTAAATTAAATATTTTCACTTAATTATTGTGCTTTGAAAGAACAAAAAAGGGTGAACAAAACGCTTTAAGATAAAAAAAAAAGATTTCCTGTGTTTACATTTCTTTTAAAAATGCATTTGAGAAAGGAGTGTTAAAAATAGGCAAAATAATACAAACAAAACAAAAAAAGGGGGCTGTCAGTAAGACTGCAAGTCTAAATTTATATTGAATGTCCTAATTAGAAGTTACATTTTCTAACTTTTAGTTACTGTTTAGACAGACAAGATCAGTGTAATCAGAAAATGGAGAGGTTTTTTTTTTAAAGCACATTTGACAGTTCAGACTTTACAGAGAGGGTTTTGATCAATCTTAAAAACACACACACACTGTGTATATATATATCTCCTTGTGCCTTTGTTCTGTACAGGAGGTTTAGGTGGTATTGGCATGGGCCTTGGACCAGGAGGGCAGCCAATAAATGCCAACCGTCATGGTAGTGGTGGAGGAGGAGGCATGGGCTCCATGGGCTCCATGGGCTCCATGGCATCTGGAGGTCAGTCAGCACTCATACTCAGCGCAGACATGATAAAGCCTACTCGCCTCCATCTGCCCTAGAGGCGGATTCATACAGGAAGATTCATACATAGTCCAGTCTAAGAAAATTCTCCAATGGTGGAAAAAAATCCAAATTGCTGCAATGTCCCCACCCAAAAACACATATAAATAAATGGAGTCAAATAAAAAAAAAGATGGTTAAATAACAATAATAATAATAAAAAAAAAAATCTGATTTTTAAGTACTTTTTGCTCATGACATCAAGAATATGTTATGGCAGCAAGTGACAGTTCTGTCAACACCGTTCTTTAATGATTTGTCTGTTGGCAAACCTGTTCATGTGCAGGTAATATGTGAACTATTTAACCGTGTGGTTTCAGTTGACATCTTCTCATTTTATACTTTGACCCTGCCGCAGTTTGACTATGGATCAAAGAGATAAGATGAACGCATCCCGCTGGCAGAAGTGTCATGTCATTGTTACTTATTAGAAAACTTAAAAAGTGCTGTCAAAAACATGCTGCTAAAAAAATTAAGAGTAACATTAAAAT
This sequence comes from Thamnaconus septentrionalis, assembly GCA_009823395.1. Classification (NCBI taxonomy): domain Eukaryota; kingdom Metazoa; phylum Chordata; class Actinopteri; order Tetraodontiformes; family Monacanthidae; genus Thamnaconus; species Thamnaconus septentrionalis. Next base: position 1,428,428 of record CM020505.1, on the reverse strand, counting down.
AAGAGTTTAGCAACGCATCAGTCAAACTATTTCTCTGAACGGTTTAATTGCATTCCTGAACAGAAAAGGTCGATGTAGCGAGTAAATGTTAGGCAAGATTGATTTCCGACTTCTCAGTGAAGCCCAGTGCCATTTCGAAAATACGTGTATTTGCTCATTTCTAATGTAGGATCTGATTCATTTAAGCACACATCATGTCATGACCTCACTTCACATCCTTTGCTCTAGGTATGGACACTCCAGGTTGTGGTGGAATGAACAGGCTTGGAGGCGGTAAGTCGTCCCTTGCTTTTTGTCAGTGTACTGTATGACAGAGGAAAAGCAAAGCAGTTTGTTTAAACCTGCTGTCTTTGATAGGTATGAGTGGAGGAGGGGGCTTTGGAGGCATGGACAACCTGGGAAACATGGGTAGTTTTGGAGGCAGGATGGCAGGTAAGTTCTTCATTTGGAAAACAATCAATATTGTGCGCCGTCGCCCCAGTTAAAACAAACAGAATGCACTGATCTCCCTGAATGTGACTTTGAAATTGCGGCCCTTTAACAAATATTGAGTAAAGGCAGCCGAAATGACATTTTGAAGTTGAGATGACCTCACAACGTTTAGTTAGTTAATTAGTTCGTGAGTACCAATAACCTATATTAGTGCTTTCCTTTGTATAATTTCCCAGTGCAGCCTGCAAGATTCGGCTACATAGCAGTGCAATGCCAACATTGGTCAGCTTCTAATGCAGTACATGAGGCTATTTTAATTTAAAATAAAGTATATTATTGTGTATCGTGTATGGTATATTGTACTTCCTGCACTGTTCTGTTCAAAAAAAAAATCCATGACTAAATGAATATGTGCTCCTCTACTGACTAGTGATTAGTCCAAATTATAGACTACACAGTCTAATGCCGGCTGTATTTCCAAATGACTGGGAAAAAAAAAACCAAGACAATATCTCATCAAAACAATGGCACGGTGCTAGTAAACATAACATTTGTGAACTCACAATATTGTCTATATAAAGAACAGTAAACATGGCTCCATGCCAAACATGGCCTTCCTGTGTGTTCTGTGTTTGTGATATCAGACTGGCAGAGCAAAGTAACAGTACTGTATTATTGCTGACTACATGTTGTAGTTTATTGCTGGTGAAACTCCATGGTGTAGGTTTGTGTCACCGCTATTAAAACAAAGAAAATTTGTAAATAAATAATAATAATCCTGGAAGTCACAACTACATTGTGACTATTAGTGAAATGTAGGACATTTGCAAAATATGTTTACAAGGTGGTGACACAAACCTACTCCCATAAAAGTCTTATTGCACCCACTTAACACATCTGATGAGCTCGGAAGATTGCACTTATTATCCACTTGGATAATCTTTATGTTATCTGCTTGACAGACACAGCAGCCGCACAGAGATTATTGAGGGTCAGAGAAAGAGACTGGGTAAAAATTATACATTTCCAGGCATAAAGGGACAGACGAGGAACAAGGAACAACAGAGCAGAAAGGAGAAAGAGGACAGGAAGTGGAGTTGACCCCCTGTGGTCACGGTTATAGCCCCTTTATGATGTTTTAGTGAATTGCACCATAGCCGAGGTACCAGATGTTTCATTGCACACTTTGCCTACTTAAAATCTGAAGTGGGTCAAGTTTGTCTGATTTATTGTGCACAGTGTTATGAGTTGAATACTGGTAAAACTGCCATCATTACCCAGTTCAGTTATGGTTTAGATTTAAACAAAAAACCTGAACTCCTCCATGGCTGCGTTTCCATGACCCCTAGAATTGCGTAAAACCTAAATATCGCAATAAATAAACTGGTAATGGAAACACCTTCACTTGGAAAAACCTCTCTATTATCACTAAATGGTTTTGACGCGCTCATGAAGTGGTTTTTCAGACGTATCCATATAGAGGTCTATCGCAAAAGTGTCATGGAAACACTTTTTGCGCATTTATTTGTCAGCGGACGTGACGTACAGGGTCACGTGACCAGTTCAAGTGAAAATGGCACGTAATGTTTGGACAGGAGGAGACTGAATATTTGTTGCTAGCAATCAAAGAGAATAAAATAACAACAATTCTTGACAGCAAACAAACGTAAACTAACAAAAGCAAACGCAAATTCTCATCAAATCGGGACAAGATTTGATGAGAATCATGGCTCGCACCATTCAATGGAAACACCTGCAAATCGCAATTGTACTTTGTCGAAATTTTAGAAATATTGCTTTTATTTGTGAAAACTGGAATGGAAACGCAGCTCATCTCTCTTTGGCTCTTTCTCTCATGTATGAAGATATGTACCGGTCAGGGATGGGTGGAATGGATCGGGACTTTGGCCAAGGAGATATGCCAATGAATCGAGGATTTGGAAGTGATTCTTTTGGAGGAATGGGTATGTCTGAGGGACGACGCCCCTAAACAAAGTCAGGGTTTCCCTTCTAACTTTGGTCATTGCTAGATTTAAAGGCTCAAGCGGTGTTGTGCTGTTGTGTGGTTATGGACTCGTCTAATTTGTACCAATTTGCGTTGTCTCCTGTAGGTGGAAGCTTTGGAGGAGGCATGGCTGGCGGCATGGGATCTATGGGGACTGGATTAGGTAAATAAAATTTTCCACATTTAGAATTGGTGAGGTTGCACAGGACAAACCTATTGGCCTCTTGCAGAGCCATAGGCTGATTGTTGATGAGCCTTTAGCATTAGGTAGTAATTCAAAAACAACAACAGAGGTGTTGTAACTGTGTCTAAAATGATTGAACTTGAACGGAAGCAGAAAATTTCCATTGATTTACTTTGAATTTGATTGAACTTTTCCACAATAAAGAACTTCTTTCTGTCGTCTCAATATAAAATAATACTTTAGTTTGCGGGAAATATTCAGCCAGAGCTCCTCCCGGATCACAGTTCAGCAGTCACCTGTCCATGTATCAGCCTAATCTAATCAATTCATTTGTGGTTTTATTGAGACAAATAAACACAACGGCTATTAAGTGACAACAATCTTTGATATGCTAAGATAGCGCAATAATAAGTCACAATCACGAGAAAATTATCTGCGATGCATTGGGTTAGATGACGTTAAGGGCTCTCCCCAAAAAAGTCAATAAAATAGAAAAATAAATCACTGCATGGTTTTCATAAAGCTGTCCTTTTGGTGCAATATGGGATTTGGTCATTTGCCCATTAAATGCGCAATACGTTACAGCGCCCTTGTGTGTGGATTACAGGAGGTGGTATGGGCAGCATGTCCATGGACAGGATGGGCTCTGGCTTGGAGCGCATGGCCATGTCAGGGATGGACATGAACCGTGGCTTCAGTGGCTACGGCCAGATGGGTGGAGGCATGTCTGACAGAGGCTCCGGGTCCAAGGCAGGCTGTCAGATCTTTGTGAGAAATGTAAGTTTGGCTTTAAATGCATTTATGACCACGCAAGCAGTTTTTACAAGCCGTATGACCAACACTATACACAGGAGGTGAAAGGTTTATGCACTAGGATTCTAAAACACTGGTGACTTACTGGAATACGTCCTATATGATTTGTTGTTGTGACCTACACTACCAGTCAGAAGTTTGGACACACCTTCCCATGTATTATTTTTTTTTTTTTCTCTTTACAACTTTCTACACTGCAGATAGATACCTAAGACATCACATATATGAGCAAGATATATTTAGTTATGCAGCAAAGAAAAACACAGTTAACTCTAAATACGCTTTTTATGAAAAGTGGCTATTTTGAGAATTTAATCATAAAACGTGTTTGAGTTATTTTACACTTTTCCTACATAATTCCATGTGCGTTCATGCGTAGTTTTGATGCCTTCAGTGAGAAACTGCAATGTCAATAGTCATGAGAATGAAAGAATAGACATTAAATTCATAGGGTGTGTCCAAACATTTGACTGGTGGTGTACAGTTTGGTTCACGTCTCGTTGCAATTCAAACAGAGTTCAGTAGATTCATGTTGTATTTTTGTTTACTTTCTTTAAATGAGTTTCCAATTTGTGTCCCAGCTGTCCTATGACCTCACGTGGCAAAAGCTGAAAGAGAAGTTCAGTCACTGCGGTATGTCCCCCCCCCCCCACCCCCCATAATTCATTTAGTTTGACTATCTTTGCCCCAAGTTGTCAAATCTAATGGCGATAGTAGCTTTGTAAGATGTTGATGTGGGAGGTTATTTGCAGCTCGTTATCATTTGCTGCAGGCCAAGTGCAGTTTGCTGAGATCAAGATGGAGAACGGCAGGTCAAAGGGCTGTGGGACGGTGAGGTTTGACTGTCCAGAGAGCGCCGACAACGCGTGCAGGATCATGAACGGAACCAAGATCAATGGCCGGGAGGTGGACGTCCGCATCGATCGCAACGCTTAAGACTTCTTGGAGACTTTCACTAACACACTTCCTTATTCAGCCCCTCGGCCAATGATCTTTTGTTTTGTTTTGTTTTAAAAACACAATTGCATCATATCTACTTGTGTTCACTTGTTTCAGTTCCATTTTGTTTGTTTATATGCAAAATAGTTCTTATCTTTGTTTTGTAAGGCATTTTGAATTTATCAAACAGTTTAATGAATAAAGTTTTTAATTTTTAAGCCGGCTGGTTGTAAATCTGCAAGGATCAAAGTCTGGAATTTGTTGACTTGTGTCATGCTATTTGCTGCCATTGCTCAACACTGCCACACAGTGGCCTTTTGGAAGAAAATAAATTTCACACTACCGCTAGAGCAAATGTTGAATTGAATAAAGCGCAAGATTATTAGCAGTGGAGTCCAACAGTAATCAGCAAAAGTTATTTTAAGATTGTCATAAATATTTAAGTCATAATAATAAAAAATAATACATATTAGTCATAAATAAACAGACAGATTTTGTTAACTGGTGTTTGTCAATAGTCCAAAAGTTTTAGTCCTATGTGTGTGTGCTACAATGTTGTGCAAGCACTGGAGTGACACTGAATGTGTTTTTCCATTCCAAGTTAATGGCTGCAAAGTGGAAAGTTTTGTTTGCAGGTAATTAGGTCTTGGTCACAAATCTTATCAGACTCAAGTCAGTCATAACTAACTAGGCTTTTAAAAAAAGAAAAAAAAGAAGAAACGAGCTACGTCAAATAGAGTTGCGACATTTTTATTGCATATGGCTCATCATCACCTCTGTGACACTTGCAAGCGCAATTGTAACAGAACATATTGTCCACAACTGGTCACGAGGGACCATTAAACAGGAAGTGTTTCGTGTTGGGTACATGAAGCACATTGATCTTTGGCACATTTCTATAGCAGTAGTGTATGTCTCCAATGGCATCTTGGACCAGTGTTCCAGTGGAAGGGTGTCAAAGTAACTGGCTCCACCCTTCCGCATGTAGCCCGGAGGGTTCCTGTGGTGTAATGGTATTGGTACGTCACTGGCTTCAGTCGCTACACAGTCTTATTGGATTATTTCCAATGATCCCCAGTTCATACAGGATGGACAGAGTGGCGAAAAGAATGTAGCAAAAAAGGGAAACAATTCCCAACTTCCAGTCGAGCTTCCATCCATTGATATGAACTGCTACAAAGAGGAAGACAATGGAGAGGAGTAGGGTGCAGGAAATGAAGACCAGTCCAGTGCTGTTCACTTCCACAGGATTGCTGGTGTCCACAAAGGCAGTCTTGATGAACCAGGGCAAGCCCAAGCACAGCATGTCAAAAACGTTTGAGCCCACAATGTTGGACATGGCCATGTCGGCTTTCCCTGATAAAGAGAAAGGGATTGCAGTGAATAAATGCAAATCTCTCTGTGTCTTGTGTTTTTACAAACCCGTCCATGACAATAATTGGAGATACTTTCTAATGTGCAGCCTCCACTAGCTACTGCTTGAGAAATTGAAGTGGTTTACCTTCTCTGGCCACCATCACACTGGCCACAGTGTCAGGTATACTGGTTCCAGCAGCAAGCAGAGTGAGACCCATCACAGTGTCAGGGATATTGAGGGTCTCACCTGAGTAAGAATGGAAAAGAGTGAAGAATGAACAATGTATATGTGTGTGCGTGTGATTACATTCTACATTAAATTACATTAAATGCATTAAATACATATTTATACTTGTTTTTTTTTAAAAGATACAAACAACTAAAAATGTATAGATTTTATTGTTCAGGATTTTCTCAAATTCAGACTGAAGTATGAAGAGATGTGTCAAACCTTTTTTTCTCTCTTTCTTTTCATGCTGACCGTTTCAACTGTGAACTCCAGTTTTCCTCAGAGCGTCGTCTGAAGCGTGGTCTTTATCAGCTGAGCAGTTTTGGAGTGCCGTCAAACCGAGGCTCGTGCTCCCCTCCCTGCTACGGTGTAGTGGAGGCGGCCGAGGGGCGCAGCCACTTTGGGAGCACGAGCCACGGTTGGACGAGGCTCCCAAACTGCTACAGAACTGCTCAGCTGATAAAGACAAGTCAGCCAACACGTCAGTTGATGGTCTGAGGAAGACTGGAGTTCATAGTCGAAACTGTCACCACACAGAAAAAAGGTTATGAAACATCTTCTTAGAACTTTACTGTCTTCACAGAAGATTTGAACCTCGTTGGTATTTCAAAATTTTTATATTTTCACTGCTCTGAATAAAAACAACATATTTCAGGATATTTCTGGCTGGGAACCTGCTCAAATTTCATTTTGGAAAAACTGACCCTAAAAATACGTCAATTTCTGATTTGTTTTGTGTGGAAATGTGGTGTCTTAGTCAGGAGAGAAGAATAGTTTAAAGGCAGCATTGTTCAATAAGGACTTGAAAAACGTAAAGAGGTGTGGTGGCAATGTCTTATAGGTGAAGTGTTTACATTTTTGAAAAAATAATCTTACACACACCTCTACAAAAACAGCCTATAATAATAAATAGTTATGATGTGGCCTCTGGTTGGCCGTCCTGATGGAGTTGACTATTGAGAAACCATGCTGCGCGTTTCCTGCAGCCAGGTTGTATGTCTGTTGTTTCTTCAAACTAAACTTGCCCACCTCCCATGTGAGCCCTTCTGACAACGGCACCATAATAATCTCATTATACTTAGGCAGTAATATCAGTGGTCACATGACATGGCTGGCCTTTTGCTCTGATCCTGACTCAGAATTATAGTCAATGTGTTCAGAATGCCATGGGGGAGTTCTTGGACCCGTGCTTATGTTTCCCCCTCTCTCTCTCTATGCGCAGGCTTCACATGACTGTGTTTCCCTGTGGGTGCACTGGACTGTAAATCCTACTCTGGCTGCTCAGGCACATGGCCCACTGGAACTACAATCACCCCCCTCTTAAGTCTCCAGAACAACGGCATCCCAGGAATTACCCAGCAGACCAACATGTGATTCTACTCGGCGAATGAAACATTTTTTTCTCACACGTCTCAAATGCTTGTGATCTACAACGGTTTGTACACGGGGGGGAGGTGGAGGTTTGGGTGAGGGGTGAACGTGCAGTTCTGAGTGAGTGAGCCAAATGAAAGTACATAAAAAGCTCATCGTTTAATGGCCTTACCGACCACAGTGACCATCCACACAAGCACGTATGTGAAACCAGAGATCCACACAGCCGACATGAGGAAAGTTATCATGAACCACTTCCTCCAGAAGCCCCTTCGGCAGTCAGGTATGGTGAGGAACAGAAGAGCGATGATGGGCAGACACAAAACCCACAGTATCCGTTTGAGATCACTCTCTGGCATGGCAAACACGCTTCTGCGCTCTGATGGGACCAAAGATGGAAAACGTGTTATTTTTTTCCTGCATTCACAGCCAATGGAAACCCTGCAAAGACAAAAGACGTTACCTTCGGGGATCTCATTGAGGCCATGCAGGCTGAGGGACAGGTGCGAGTAGCCAGAGTCGTCCTGGAAGATCCCGCTGTCTGTTCTGGATCGACTGTGGACTCGCAGGCTGGTGCCGTCACTCCAGCCCATCAGAGGCTGCACCTCCGTCTTCCCACCGGACTCTTTGGCCAGGCAAGTGCAGCAGGGGCTCAGCTTCTTCAGCACAAACTCGCTGATGCGCAGGTCGAAGCACAGGACAATGATGTAGACTCCGTAGACCAGCAGCAGGCAGGCGGCATCGTACCTGTGAAACGCACAATGGGACAAACTCTTAGGTCAATCACTCAAAACCTGCCAAGAGGTTTTAGAGAGACCTACATTACTGCCCAAGAAACGTGATGAGAAACATGGAAACTTTTTGCAGAACGTTCAATCAGCGCATTGGCAACAGGGGACACGTGATATCGTATGTTTGCCAATGCATGAAGTGTGTTCCTGCCAAATCTCAATTGCTCTTTTGTGACCCTCTCACTGAGTGCTGCCGCCACGTGTGCTGTTTATGATGCCACATTATCGGGTTATTGCTTTGTACAGTCCCTGCACTAAATCCCAGTGCATCAATCCGTTTTTTTCTCTCTTTATAGTTCTAAGAGTCACAGGTCGCATGCAGCCAAGACTACTTTGTCTTTGAGAGGTTGTTAACCTGTAGTTGCACTGCCTAAACAAACGTATGCACTCACCAATACACTTTGTTGTCAGAGATGATGGCAATGACAGCAGCGACGCTGATGCCGTATGCCAGGCAGTCCCTGAAAAGTGGCCAGCAGGTGAGCCGGCATGCCTGGTGAAGGAGCAGAGAGGAGGGCCGTCAAGCAAAACGACAGTCCTGCGGTCTACGCTGTAGAGGTGTGTGTGAGCGCATGTGACAACCCAACATATTCAGAGTTGTACCATAGAGGTCAGGAGTCCACACGCAGCGCAGATGCCCAACAGGTTGTAGACTGCTGACCCTACGATGGTGCTCACCCCAATGTCTCCCTTTGTCACAAACACACCTGACATATAAAAAGACAATCTCTTTGAGCAATAACATTCTTGATGATGTTTCTGTCTCTGCATGCAGTACATCAATAGAAAAGGACAAGGAAGTAGGAGTCAAATGTGGAAGATGTCCTGATAAGATGTGATAACGCGTTTGTTGTTCCATGTGAAGGTACCCTGTGAAGGTACCCTGTGACAGTTTCCTGACTTATTAACACTTACCCAGGAAGGCAGTAACCAGTTCTGGAGCAGAGCTCCCTGCTGCCATAAATGTGGCTCCCGCGACGTCCTGAGACAGCCCCAGACCTGAGAGGCGAGGAACATAAAATAAGTAGGACAAGACAATGTAAATAAAGCATGCAGAATTATTAGAAACATTATCACAATACCCTCAATCTTTCTTTTTATTTCACTGGGTGTTTTGTCTCAATAACAAAGGTGTCCTTCGACAGCTGTACTAAAGTTCCTCTTTTTTAAAGCCATTTAATTTAGCTTTATAAGTTAGCAAATTTTATAAAGCTGTGAATTAACTCTACCCATCCATATTATTAAGAGTCCTACTGCATCTGAAGGACACTCCAACTGAATCCAACACGATGCAGATGTGCGATGACCAGGCGTGTATGCACACGTGCGCCCATTGCATCATCCCCGTTCTTCAAAACCCAGCAACAGAAAGTTCTGCGTCACACTTACGTTCACTGATCACTTCCAGGGACGGCAGGAAGTAATCATCGCAGACGACGGACACAGCCAGAAGCATGTAGAAGATAATCATGAAGTAGATGATGAGGCCTCCGTCCTTTCTCTCCTGCACCGTGAAGAAGCCGTCTGGGAACTCTGACGACTGCGGTGAGACGCATTCTGTCTCATTGTCTGAAACCGACACACACACACACACACACACACACACACACACACACACACACTGAGAAGGTTCTGCCGCTTTCATCTTGGTGGTGTTGTGGTGATGGTCAGTCAGGTGCATACAGCACATCTGAGCTGATGATGAATTGATCATCAAGTATTCAGTTGTGTTGGGGGGCTGCTGAGTTCCATTCTTTATGTTTCCACATTGAGGTGGTGTGTGATAAGCAGCTGGCTGCAGCATCTTGGCCTTGAGTCAGGATACTGGTCAGGTAGCATTGAGCCAACAGCTCAAATCAATAGAGCCAATATCAACAGATGAATAAATGTTGTTGCTGTTTTCAAGTAGGGGAGAAATCCAGGTGTGTTGCTCACACATGCATGATAATTATAAAGGAAAATTAGTAATCAGCTAATGATGAAATTGGCAGCAGTGACGTGATGTGATGAAACACAGAGATCTCTTTCTCCGTTGAATATATATTTCCTTTGCCCTCATTGCATTAACAAAACATCTGAAGGACATTCAAATGATTTGAATGTCCTTCAGATTTTTTTGCTAACATATTGCTATTAAAATAATTAGAAAGAAAAAACACACTCGCCTACACAGAAATAAACAGATACAGAACGGGCAGCCTGTTGCCGAGGTTCAGTGTGTACCTAGAAATCTAAACGGCAGTTACACACACTTTCACGCCAATCAGCCAATCCAGTGTGTCCAATCACGTTTGCGAAGCTACACTTTATTGAACAACCGGAAAACGAGCCGTAACATTCGATGCCTCAGAGCGAATGACCAAACCAACAGCTATGTTCTTCATTTCCCTCCCCCTTGTTTCACAAAGCGAGCCAAATTATTATTATTATTATTATTATTATTATTATTATTATTATTATTATTATTATTATTATTATTATTAGTTCCTTACCGAGAGCCCGACGCACCCTGTGGTGAGAGTCTCGAGCTGTTCTGGCCGTGAATGACACCAAATGGACCGTGCAGTACAAAAATATGACAAATCCCAGAAAGTACGGTATGAAATCCTTCCTCTTCTTGACGTGCAAGGATGCAGACTTATTCATCATCATCTCACCGGGTAAGAAGGAAAACTAGCGGTTATTCCCAGGAATCATAGGAATCCCGTGAACCTCACAAAAATCGAAAAGAATGAACTGGGGCTGAAGCTGCTTGCAAGCTTTGCATCCACTACAGCGCACTACACACTACTGCTAAAAGCTGAAAGGAGAGTTGAGGAGAGATTACTGAGAGGGGGTAGCATCTTTTAATACCTGGCCCCAGGAATGGTCGATCACGAGTTCAGAGTCATTCCAGCAGGCTTAGCAGCCCTGGGGCTCATCGAGACCGTTAGCTAACAGCGGTTTACTATTTAATTATTTAAACTTTCAATGCGTTTTCATGGTAATAGAAGTGTGGTTGGTGCATTTTACACCCTGGAAGATATTCAGTTTCTCTCTCTCTCTCTCTCTCTCTCTCTCTCTCTCACACACACACACACACACACACACACACACACACACACACACACACACACACACACACACACACACACACACACACACACACTTTAAATATCAAGATTTAGGGCTGCTTGACGGATTAATGACTGCGTATATCGTAGCATGCTAGCATTATTGAATAGTTCACAATTGTAAACCACCAGCAACTAACTAACTAACTAACTAACTAACTAACTAACTAACTAACTGCAATTAATTCATGGTTTAAGGTAGTATGTTTTGCAGCTACTGTCAACCACCAATAGATGGTGCTGCGGTGGCCAGAACCCCTTCTTCTTCCACCTGCCTCATGTCACAGCTTTATGAATGAATTTATTGATTTTTTGTTGTTGTTGCTAATATGCACAATAGCGGCCAAACTTTCAAGAAATAATATCACTAGTAGGCGTTATTTCTAAAGTATCAATAAGCCTTCATATTGGTGTGAACGTACAACACGGTGAAAAGAAACGTTATATAAGGGCACCTGACTTTTATTGCTTTTTTATTGCTATGAAACATTTGTTGTGTATAATGAATCATCATAATAATGAAGATAATAATAATAATCATAATAATTAAAAAAAAAATCCAACCAAAACAATCAATAAACTTCGAAAGGTGACATGGGAAAAGTGGGCGCGGTGAAGTAGTGGGGTGTCGGGCTTGTTAGGACATGTCCCAAAAGTTTGCCCCCAAAAACGCAGCACGCAACTTAGCGCTAACTGCGACCAGAACGACGGTGGACCTTCATAGGAGGCCGAACACAGACAGACGTGTGACAGCATCAGACAACACACACATACATCCAGAAGAGGCAGGTAAGCATCTTAATAAGCATCTTAATCATTTAAATGAGAAGCCTTGTCTCCGGGCCCAAATCACTGCCATCGGCTAACACCCACTCAAAATATCCTTGCCACTTGTAAACATCGCCGTGCCAATACGATTCGGTTGTTTGCGTGTTGTTAGATGTTGTTAGGTGCTCAAAATTGTGAGCAGGTTACGTCTTTGTGGGTGTGTGCACTGCAGCCATCGCGGAGTCTGCAAATGTTTGCGGAAGCTGTTGTCCAAACAGACCAGAGGGTAACGGTGGTTAAATGGCGCCGCTGTGTGGTATAATTGCACTTTCTGTTTTAACCTCTCTGAGTCATCTTGCCATTTGTGAATTCAATGACTGTAACTCGCGTAATAAAATGAAATATTTAATTTATTGAACGATATTTATTGAATCGGTTTTCCTTTGCGGGTCAATTAATTCAGGGTTAGGGTTAGGCGAAGTGAATTTTATTATTCATTATTTTTCAAATCTCATCTCTTTATTCCAAAATATTATTACCTTTTTGTCTGTTTCACTGATTGCAGCTGCTCTCCACTCAGCCATTATCTGTGGCTGAGATATTGTTTCTTTGATTAAAATAATAAATTCATTAGAGTAGTAGTATTTAGTAGTAGTAGTAGTAGTATTTACTTGAATTATTAAAATTGTGCAAAAACATCCTCACATATGTTGTAGTTTTAGACAATACTTCTTTTTTTTTCAAAAAAATATTTTGTTGCGTTAATATTATCGCCTACACAACCAAAGACCCAAATACTCCTTTTGTGACGAAATGTCTTTTGCTTCTCTTTGTCAGAAATCATATGAATTTGCATTGTTTTTATGTGAGCTTTTCTAATGAAGTGTCTCGCTTAGTGTTTCACTTTTAGTCAATGCTTTGAGAACAGACCCTTATCCAACCACAAGGGTTCAGTGTTGAGGCAAAAACAAATGTTTCATCGTTTAGGATGTTTTTTTTTTTTTTTTATTTTTTTTTTTTTATTGTTTGACGCTGATAAAAATCAACTGGTTTCACGTAGAGTGACTAAGAAAAATAAATTTCTTTCGTAAGTGAATAGGTTCAGTGTGTTGGGCACTGAGTTTCATTTTTGTCACCTTTCAGTCTCAGGAATTTAAAGTTCATAGCAGCCCTCTTGTTTTGTTATCAGAAAGTCTGAGGGCTGGCTGAGCTGTGTTTGAATATGACCAGAAATACTGCAGCTCATATCGACAAATTCTTGTCCCTCTCCCTTTAATGATTTGTGAGTGTGTGTGTGTGTGCGCAAGTGAGTGTGTGTGTGTCTGCATTTGTGTATTTTCCCGGCATTATTTGTATGCGTTTTCATGATTAGAAGCATCAGTTTGTGCTTGTGTGCTTTCACTTGTGTGTAAGATGATATGTTGGAAACTTGACATACCTCACGCCATCTCAGTTGTCACTGATATGCTTCCTGCAAGGAAACGCACCTTTGTTTGTGTGCGCTGTCGATTTATTTAAGCAGAACTGCTTAAGAGTTTTGTGGGAGGCGACCTGCAGTTCTCTGTGCTCAACAGTGATGTCAGTAACTGAAATAGAGGAAGGAATCAGGCTCAGCAAGAAAAACCGGTTGGACTGCTTTTGTCATCGTTACACAAGGGACCAGGCGACGGCTTTTATTGGTTTTTACGAGGCTGCACCGCGTTGCTGGCCTACGCCATGAAATTCCCCGTATCATTTCCTTATCGCTCCTCGCCTTACCCTGCGCTGTGTCTTGCCTCATAAATCAGCACAAGTCTGCGCACTTTTTTTCCTTTTTTTTTCTCTGCTCCAACTTGTTGAATTCTTGCAACCTGCCCTCTGTGAGGAGTGTTCAAGGTTCAGGAAGATAACGAGAGGTGAGTCGCTGACGCATAGCTAGTGTTGTGTTACCAAAGGCTCGTATCAGTTTACAGCAGAAAGCAGGTTGGGTGGAACTGCAGCACTGTTCAGACCGGAGTGGTAGCTTGAAGGGGAAAAAAAAGCCCTAAAAAGGAGGAACTGCGACTAAAAGAGGAGTTTTGAAGAAGCTACAGACGTTAACCAGAGGCTTCCTGTTGTTTTTTGAGAGGAGCGTTACCATGGGTGAGACGAGACAACACAGCCTGCTGCTCCTGCTGTGTTTGTCGGGACTCGCTCGCTGCTCATCCGCTATGGTGTTCTGGACGGCCAACATGGATCTGAAGTATGTCAACGGCAACGGCGAGTTGGAGGACAAAAGCTGCGTGTGCGGCCTTTACGGACGCAACTCCGTCCTGATGGAAGCCAGGGGCGTCGTGGTTCTTCCCATGGGGGACCCGGAGGGCTGCGACTTGGAGTCTAACTACAACCACAACGCCAGCTCGCTCCCCTGGATCGCCCTGGTCAAAAGGGGAAATTGTACCTTTAGCGAGAAGATCGCCGCCGCAGTACGCCACAACGCCGTCGCCGTGGTGGTGTACAATGTGGAAGGCAGCGGAAACGGCACCATTCACATGTCCCACCCGGAGGCGGGAGGAATCGTGGCCATCATGATCGGCAACATCTTGGGCTCAGAGATCGCGCACCTGGTGAAGAACGGCACGGAGGTCATGCTGACGATCATGCCCGGCAGCCCCCACGGCCTCTGGATGGACAGCTACTGGCTCTACTTCCTCTCCATCGCCTTCCTCATCGTGACGGCGGCCTCGGTCACGTACTTTGTCTTCCTCTCGGCGAGCCGCTTGTACAGCCTCAACGCGGTGAAGCGGGCCGAGAAGAGGTTGAAGACGGAGGCCAAGCGGGCCATCGGACGACTCCAGGTGCGCACGCTCAAGAGGGACGACGAGGAGACGGCCTCGGACGTGCACATGTGCGCCGTGTGCATCGAGTCGTACAAGGCCGGGGAGGTGGTCACCGTGCTCACGTGCGACCACATCTTCCACAAAGCCTGCATCGAGCCGTGGCTGCTGGAGAGGAGGACCTGCCCCATGTGCAAGTCTGACATCCTGAAGGCCCTCGGCGTCGAGGAGCAGCCGAAGGAGCCCAGTGACGCAGGATCGCCACCAGATGCCACTGTGATCACAGTGACGGGGGGAGACGCCATTTACGAAGTCCCGCTGACCGACCCGGCGAGCCGTGACCCAGAGAGACATCCCCATCGCTATGACAACAGGGCCTTTGAGGGGGAGTCAGAGGAGGCGAGAGGATGAGCGGAGCAGATGAGCAGCACAGAGACAAACCGGGGGCACAATCAAATTTCCTGTTTGTAATGTGTTGCTTTTCTGGGATACGTGAAGCAAAAACAGTAGATTCAAAACGTAATAAACACGGCGTGGTAGATCTCTTTCAGATGCAATCGACATAACTGTTGTAATTATAATAGTGGCCTCTTCCCCAATGTCTGTCTTGGTGCAAGTCCGTCATAATTGGGTGTGCTCATGAAGACGCCTCTATTTAATGGTTGTAATGGACTAAGCAAGCTGAGCAGTGTGACCAGTGTCGGGTTGTTGTTTTGCATCATCAACCAGGCCACCACTGTTTGGACAAAGAAATCTAGCAGAGCTTTTTGTTGTGTTATCCATTTTGCTAGTGGGGCCAAATTTCTCGCTCACTTGAATCATTCCGCCTCGTACAACTGGCCATTGTCCACGGATTCACAACAAAAAAACTGCTCTTTTAATCTTCATTGAATGTTAAGGGACATTTTCGGACTCTGCTTTCTGTGTTGTCTTCAAACAGCAGTGTGTTTTCCTGTTGCACTTGTCAGGTGGCCAAGCTGCATAACAAACATGCCCTTATGAACACACCCTGGACTGGTACTGCAGCATTACACACATTGAACACACAGAAAGAATAGAATCACCTGAGGGGCTGTGAGTCTTTAGAAATGCCTGTGTCTCACTTGAAGTTTCAGAGTTCTCAAGTCCTCCTTACCACGTTCCCCTTTTCACTTTCTTGAAAATCGTCCTGTACCTATTTGGTGTTTTTCTTTTCTTTTTTTGTAAACGGTAACTATAATATTTTACCAAAGGATATTCTAACAGTTGGATACAGTAAAAACAAATCATCTTCATGTGCTCTATTGGTGATTTATGATGTTTGGTCTGTTCATGCGCCATCTTTTCTTGAATATCTGTTTTTTATACAAAGACAAAGGTTGCTCTTGAACAGGCCTTCCGGGTTTGATTCATCTGAATTCAGTTTTTTCTCCCCCCGTATGTCCTTGTGATCTACCTCTCAGCTGTCACAAGGCAAAATGTTCATCTTTAAGTTGCATGCTATTTTAAAAGATTGTGTAAAAATGAAAATTGCTGAAGGATTGTTTGTTTGCCGGCAGATATATGCTGCTGTGAAAGCTAATATATTTTTCTACATCCAATCATGTATGCTACAATTTTACAGATTCAAGGAGTCTTAAATTGTTGTGTAAATAATGAATGTCTCTCATTGTATTAAATCACATTGATGCTTACTAGAATGCAATAAATCCCTCAGAATGAGGCCAACTTTATGAGAGTATGTAAACGTATGCCTCTCAATATGAGCGGGTGGAGTCATCATTAATTACAAAGACACAAACAAAAGGAGGGTGTGCCTGAAACCTGATGGAAAAAGATCGGCTGTGTGACTAACTTGCATAATATGTTACACACCCTAAGCATCACCTGACTCAAACACCGTGTGACCAATTACGGAAAAATATTGTATGGTGCTGTGTGCTGACACAATGGAACATCTGGCTTATCATACTTCCTTTTGACCGTTGCTCTACAGTAAGTCCAAACAGCTGACACTCTATGAAGTCTTGTACCATTTTTAAATACACGTAGCACTCATACTAACATTCCAGCTTCTATCGTGCCTCCTTGTAGGCATTTGTCATGTAATTAGTACCGAAAGTATAATTTTTTTCCATGGGATTTTTATGGCTGGAGGAGCTGTAAGAATTTTGGTGTCCAGTTCCATATGCAACAAGTATGATCGGCTATGAGCTATAGCTTATTTAGAAAGCAAATTGTTTTAATTTAGAAACTCATTTAGAATCAATTTGACTGTTTCTCGCAACGGCAAAGTTCAGGCTGCTATCAGGAAGTTGAAAGACTCATAATACAGTAAGGGACTTTAGCATCAACAAAACAAGGGTTGCTTAACTTATAAAAAGACCAAAACGCAAATGTTGGAAGTGGAATGAAATGAAAATGTTTATTTATTTATTCTTTTTAATTATTATCCACAGGGGTCACTTGGAGACAAAATGTAAAACCTGCAACACTGGAGCTTCATCCAATTGATTCATTTGTAAATGTTAAAAAAAAGTTTTGGGAGACACCTGTGCTGCATTGTTTTCCCTCTGGGAGAAAGTGGGGTGCTGTATCGGCATCATTATCGCTTATCATTGTTTTCACTTTGTTTTTCCATGAAAAAACAACAATTCAAAAACAAAAATGGCGTGATAAGAGCCCTTGTTTTTATCTCTACTCTTGTGGCTTGTTCATCAAAAGGACCTCTCATTGCTTTGTGTCCTTTTTTTTTTTAGTTTTGTTTTTACGTTTAGGTGTTTCTATGCAAATATCTCGGCGTTTTCTTAATACAAGAAGTGCAATCATAAAAGTTGTCTCCTGGTGTACCTGGACTGTACAACTGAACTGTACACTCATTCTGGATTAGTGGAATGAAATTGTGTTGTTTGTTATATAAGTTTTAAGGGTCAGGAATAGATACGAGCAAGGTGTAGCATAATCAACTGTTAACACAGTTCAGCCTCGTGTGTCTTCCTGATAAACTCCAACATGGCTCCTCCAT